>OZ010667.1:47931344-48101344 GCA_963932185.1 Troglohyphantes excavatus | reverse complement strand
ACACACACACACACACACACACACACACACACACACACACACACACACACACACACACACACACACACACACACACACACACACACACACACACACACACACACACACACACACACACACACACACACACACACACACACACACACACACACACACACACACACACACACACACACACACACACACACACACACACACACACACACACACACACACACACACACACACACACACACACACACACACACACACACACACACACACACACACACACACGTAGTTTTAAGAAGTATTTTGAAAATTAATTTGAAACAATAGTATGAAAAAATAAAATAAAAAATAATTATATGGAAGATAACATATAAGCTTTAGTAGTCTCTTAGAACAAGTTTACAAACTTTAACATACTGTGATTGAATTTTTCTTTGCAAACCACATTATTTTTCAAAAGTTTTATCAATGATAACTATCGTATCAACTTTCTTAAGTTTCCAAGTTATTTATAGTATTTCTATGGAATGTGAAGATTAAAAATTAAGTAATTTTTTTAAATTTAGCTTTTCAACGTATTCTACAGTATTTTCTTTCTTCTTATCTGGATTCTTTCACTTTAACTATTTTAATTAGTTTTAAATAGATTGTTTTTTTTAGTATGAAAACTTAAAAGAAAATCAAAATATTATTTTGTGTCATATCATATTAATCAACTTAAAAAAACAACTGAAAATGGATAATGGAACAGGTTTATACATTATTATTTATTTTTTGTTATTACATTTTTATTCGTCTAATGTTTTGGATAGACTATTTAAAAAATATGTTGTACTCAGATATTTATATAATGATATAATAAAGTTTAGGACTTCAAATTTATTGAAATTTTTAAAATTATTCAAATTTTATTAAAATTACATAATGTTTAGTTAATATTTTATCTTATTGAAAAAACATTGTTTAACCAGTATGTTTAGTTTAAAACAATATCGTTGACAGTCAAAATTGTCAATTCAGAAAAAAATAGTTAAAATGCAATTGAAATTATTTGATAAAATAATTTCTCTACATTTGAATAAATACAGAAAAAAAAATTATAAGACTATTTTATTGTTTAACATTTTACTAGCAAAAAGTTAAAGTTTCATTAAATATATTTCACTCGGTAAAAAGGCCTCCGTGGCCAAGCTGTTAAAGGCGTCAGCTGGGAATACGAAGATTCCTTGTGCGATCCTAGACGATAGACTTGACAAAGAAAATAAAAAAAAGTAGTGATCTTGTGATCGGAGGGTTGACAGCTTCGCTACAAAATACTACAAAAAGTCGCCCAGAACATTCTCAAAAATTAACAGCGTGTATACGGAACTGGTGCACGATAAATCTGATCGGGGGTCCAAAGTCCTGACGTCCATTGAAGGCGTTGGGTGCCAGTTCAGATGTTTCCTCGTCATCTGACCATGGTTCTAAAATAACGAGGTGCATGTATGAATGTGTGTGTGTGAATGTGTATGAGTTCCCGGGTCTTTCCTTCGAGATAGACCCCGAACCGTCGACAACAGCCCACTCTGCAGCTCTAGTGCGACGTTATTTAACCAAACCAAACCAATCGGTAAAAACCTATTTAATATTTTTAAATATAATGAGCAAATTGTTGGATTTTTCTAAAAAATATTTAAGTAAAAATCGTTTGTTATCATTAGCAAGGTACTGCTAATCTGATTGGTGCATTGGTTTGAAAGCTTCCGAGTTCGATTCTGGGTAAGTACAATAAGTTGATTGAATTATAATTGCAAAAAGCTACTCAATGGGTTACGGTTCTAGATCTATCCAGAAGAATCTATGAAATGCCGCCAATAAAGTTGAACTATATTCAAGTTATAAGGTTGGTTTAATTAACATCGCGAAAGATCTGCACAGTAGGCTATTGGCGGCGGTTCGGAATCTTTTTCAAAGGAAAGTCCCGGAACACTGCCTCGTATTTTTTTCCATGGTCAGATGACGAGCACAACACCTGAGCTGGCACCCGACGCAGCCTCACTAGGCGTCAGGACATTGGATCACTATACGATTTTATGCGCACCAGTTCCGTATACAGGCCGGTAGAAAAATTATGAATATTTTTAGACGACTCCGTAATTTAGGAGCGAATCAGTTAACTTTCTGATCACGAGATCGCTACAGCATAACTTGTCAAGTCCACGTATATATTCGAACTCGCAATACACCGATTGCTAGCTGGATATATTACCACTGGGTCAACATCCCTTCGAATGATAATAACAACACTTGAATTGTACTCCCGTCTTACTACAAACGTTTACCCACGAACAACATAAGGGCATTTGAACCACGATTAGATTTGACAGTTTCCTCTACGCGACGAATATTTAAATGACAAGGATAAAATTCACACGTTGACTAATTTTAGAGATAGGCACGCTAACCCCGTAAGTTTCCGCTAGGCGACGCTTTTCGAGGTCACATTATATAGTGTATTGTCATTTTACTATACCTAATCACCACTTTTATAACTCTAGCTGTTGGCGGGGAGTGGGGGGGGGGGGGCGAGAAAGAGCACCCTGTATCAAGATTATACAAATGACTTGACAAGTGAGCATTTTTCTTGTCTGCCACCACCAGTTTCGTAACCTTCAAATTGTCTGCTTTTATATTTTTTGTTATTAGAAGACAGTTATGTTCTAGAGGGCTAAGCCCAAACATTACTCAAATGACTTGACTTGCATCTTTATTTTTGAACATTTGCATCAATTCGCATATCTGTTTGACAATCGAACCAGCAAAGAAGACAGGCGTTTTCTTGTATAACCAACCACTCAAGTGCAATATGGTTTTATGTATTACGACTTTTCTTAAATGGTATGATTTTTTTTGGTTGTATCTTAGTCTATAACGAAACCATGCGCAACAAAAGCATGGTTTATAAAACAGTCTGACGCTCGCAATCGTGGTTCTAGTAACGAGACACAACGTGTCGTGGCCCGTGCGGTGTACCCGTAGATTGACCTGACAAAGGTGGCCCGTTCGGTGGACCTGACAAAGAAAAGTGAAAAAGTAGTGATCTTGCAATCGGAGGGTTGCCAGCTTCGCTACAAAAATACTAGAAAGTTGTCCAGAACATCAAGCAAATTATACCGGCGTGTACGAGACAACTGCACGATAAATCTGATCGGGGTCCAATGTTCCGGCGCATAGTGAGGTTGTGTCGGGTCAAGCTCAGGTTTGTTCTCTTCATCTGTCCATGGTTCAAAAATGCGAGGCATCGTTCCCGGGTCTTTCCTTCGAGATAGGCCCCGAAGCGTCGTCAATAGCTCACTGTGCAGTTCTAGTGCGACGTAAATTAACCAAACCATACCCTTTTTCAGTGATAATGAACGCTCGGGTCATCGTTGCAAGAATCACTTTAAAAAAAAATGTTGTCCAATCACAATCTCATTCTGTTAATGAACACCAACCAAAAAACCCAAGACATCGAACCCTAAACAAGAACATCCCCTACCAATCCGACACGCTGTAATCGATGCATATTTCCCATTAAAGACAGCCTATCCCCTCACGGGAGCAGGGCAGTTCGTTGACTTAGTAATATCACGCCGGAGAGCGCATCTTCCATTCAACCGAATACCGTATTCAGTGGGGGTGGCTAATGGCGGCGCCGGATACGTGAAAGAAAGAGCCGCACACAAGGAGTGTAAACTGCTAATGAACTCATTTTCTGGGGCATTCGCGCTCCAGGAAACCATAATGGAATGGCCCCGGTCTTGCTTCGACTGCAAATGTGTAATTTATAACGATGATCAAACAGTAACATATGTACATGTTGGGGCGGGTGCAGAGTGGGGTATCACATCAGAGTAGTGATGGATTTAGGTTTGTGGTAGAATGTGTCAGATGTAGAAGTTGATAGTGATTTATCAGTGTGGATTGTTTTTAGTGTTATTAATTTGCGATTGAAACGCTGAGATGCTTTGTCATAGGGGAAGGATGATTGATTGAAGTAACGTCACACTAGAGACGCATTTTGGACTATTGGCGACGGTTCCTCGGTCTGTCTCGGTGGAAAGACACGGGAGTAATGCTTTGTATTTTTGAGCCATGGTCAGAAGACAAGGAGAACACATGATCTGACATCCTTTGCAACCTGAATAGATGGAAGAAGATTAGACCACGACGGATTTAACGCGCACCAGTCCCGTATACACGCCGGTATATATTGTTGTATATTTTAGACTACTTTTAGTATTTTTGTATTGTAGCGAATCTGGCAACCCTCCGATCACAAGTTCACTTCTACATTTTTACGTTTTGTCAAGTACACTGAATCAAGTTCGAAAGAACTCGTAATCCTCTGATTGCTATCCGAATGTGGCTGTACTGTGCTACCGGGGCCTCCATAGGAGTAAGTTTGGTTTGATTTGGTTAATTAACATCACACTAGAGTTGCACAGTGGGCTATTGGCGACGATTCGGTGTCTATCTCGTAGGAAAGACCCGGGAACACATACACATTCACACACACATTCATACACCATAGGAGTAAGAAAGGGAGAGGATCAGAAGGAGCAAACCACCATAGGATTACGAATGAACATTTTCTACTAATATCCCAAATAAGATACAAAAAATTTCACACAATTTATGATAGTTATATTAAGTATCTAATTTAACATCTTTTATGTATTTTTATATTGTGTGTACTACTGAGAAAACCAATGATACACGAAAGGATAAACGCTTACCTATCCGTTATGTGGTTAAAGGCGTTACTGTATAATGAAACTATGTAGCTTATTAAACAAAATTCACGTACCAAAGGTTGTCCGTCGTGTTTTACAATTTAATAAATTAAATAGTTTAGTTCATCTATCAGCAGCCTAATTGTAATTGATTCCTTCGTGGTTGGTGGTGTTTGCTGCCGAGACAAAAACAATAATTTTAGTTAAACATAACAAACTTTAATAAACAAAAGGAAATCATAAGTTAAATATAGCTGTTACCGGGAAATCGTAAGAGATTGACTGTTACAAAAAGTTACAGTGTAAACAGCTATTGTTGAGTCACGAGCACAGCGTGAGGGCTTAACAAATCTGAATAATCGTTCCAGTTCACTACACACACCCTCCAACCAGGCCGCCGGAGAAAGAAGTACCTGTACAACTAGGCCACAAGGGACGCCGTGGGCAAGTGTGCAGCCTCCACACTATATTTAAAACAAAGAATGAGTTGATTTGGTAGCACTGGAGCTGCACAGTGTACTATTGGCGACGGTTCAGGGCTTAGCTCGAAGGAAAGATTAGGGAACGATACCTTGTATTTTTGAACCATGGTTAGATGACGATGACAACATCTGAGCTGGCATCCTCCGCAACCTCAATAGGCGTCAGGACATTGGACCCCGATCTGATTTATCGTGCACCAGTTCCGTATACACCTCAAATATAATTTGTTGGATATTCTGGAATGGACCCCGATCTGATTTATTGTGCACCAGTTCCATATACACCTCAAATATAATTTGTTGGATATTCTGGAAGACTGTTTAGTATTTTCGTAGTGAAGCTCCGATCGCAAGATCAATACTTTTTTACTTTTATTTGTCAGGACGTTCGCACGGCCCGAACTAGCAATCCTCTGATTACCAGTTGAACGCCTTTATTCACTGGGAAACTGGAGGTTTGGTTTGGTTAATTGACGTAGCACTAGAGCTGTACAGTTATCGACGGTTCGGGACCTATCTCGAAGGAAAGACCAGGGAACGATGCCTCGTATTTTTGAATCATGGTCAAATGACGAGGATAACATCTGAGCTGGCACCCAACGCCTTCAATAGACTTCGGGACTTTGGATCCCGATCAGATTTATCGTGCACCTGTCCCGTATGCACGTCGATAATTTTTGTGGATTTTCTGGACGACTTTTCTAGTATTTTGTAGCGAAGCTGGCAACCCTCCGATCAAAAGATCACTACCTTCGAGCATGAATGGACTGTAGTAGAGCGAATATGATGTCATCATCGTGATGCAACATCTCAGACCTGATGGCACCAGACACGTGACCTCCTTTCAAAATTTATGAATGAAAAAACGTTCGCGATTGACTTGTGATTTGGAAATAATAGTAAATGTGTTACTTCATGAAGTACTGCATATTTTTATGAATGAACTAGAAAAAAAAATATGAAAGGATGACGTACTAAAGCACGTGTCATACATGTTGGCCTCACTTTGATATTAGCGAGATTATAACCTTATGATTTCTCTACTGTGAGGAATCCATGCTCGAAGATCACTACTTTTTTACTTTTCTTTGTCAAGTCCGTCGCACAGGATTGAACTAGGAATCCTCTGATTCCCAGCTGACGCCTTTATCCACTGGGCCACGGAAGCCCTGGGAAACTGGAGGCCCTCCTCTGAATGAGATTTATTTAAAAGAAATAACACAACGACCATCATGTGAAACATAACAATTAAATTATTTCGACGACTTTAATTGGGTTTTACTTTATTTGCATTTTTCTCATACGAAAATCACGCTCTTAACATGTATATAAAATGTAGCCATGGAAATATTATTTTCTGTTATTGAGATATTTACTTCCCACACACAAAAACTGTTTCGTTAAAAAACTTTTTGTTTGCTTGACAAAATGTGTACAAACAATAAATAACCGATATGGCATCAACATTTTTACCTGAACACGATGTTTTCTTTGTTTTATTGGGTAATAGAAAATAATAAATAGTATTTAACGAAAAATAATACCCATAATATTATTTAACTTTAAACTTTTATATATCAAGGATTCCAAAGATATAATCGCCGCAAATACAATCTTACAGAAACGAGATATCAGGTCACGTGAAACCATTGTCGAAATTAAAGAGCATCGAAGGAAATAGCCAACTAGAAAACTATTTGCTATTGTTTCAAAACATGACTGATCGGATTGCAGCCATTGATTGGATCTTTGAAACGATAGACCCCATGTTTGACTAAGCCTTTTCTCAAAGTGACAATAAAAGACGGAATAATTCTTCTGGGGGAAGATTACAGTTGTCAGGATCGAAAATTTCTTTATTTTCCTGTCGTCTTTTCAGACTGCATTGCATTTCAGATCTTATTTCTAGTTTTCGGTGAATGCATGAGTTGGACGGACAGCGAAGTTGCTGCTTGACTTTTTCGAATTCGAATTCTTCAAGATGCGTTCTTATTCCGAATTCTTCTGTTCCTTTTATTTGGCGTCCATCTTGGACGGAGAAGTAGAAAAGAACACAAAATGTCTTCTCCTGTTGTAAATAAAGGAGGGAATGCGATTCTGATTTAATTCTTTTCATAATTTTTGTGAGAGGAATAAATTTAGAAAATTCGAACTGTATTTATATTGAAATCGTTTTCAAATTGTTATTGTGTTATTTTTCTTTTATTGCATAAAAACATTCTAAAATATTTCCCGTCGGGAAAAAAGACATTAATGATTTCAAATGTTTTGATTATTTTCTTTTTATTTTCTTCAGGGAAGTTTTTAATGAGCTATTTTTCGTTTATTTGATTTATAAATTGTATGTGTATTAAACTGTACTTTGATATTTATGCTTCAACGTCAAATTTTAAAATTTCAGGTTTAATTTGTCTTATGTGTTCTTAATAGCTCAATTCTTAGAAATATATTTAAAATACTAGTGTCCAATTTCTAGGAGCCCGAGGAGTTTAAATTTCTATGTAATTCTAAAACAACTTAATAGTTTATATAAAATGAATACATTATAAAATTCTATAAATAAAATATTGCTGAAATATATTAAATTAAAAAAAAAATATATAAAAAAATATTTGTTGTTGTTGTTAATATACTTATTACTCGTATATAGAGATTATAAATTTTGCAAGTAAATTTCATTGTGACATAGCGTGTTTTGGACGACTTAAATAGTTTGATAAAAAATTTGGAAGCAAATTCAGTGATGTAATAATCTAATTTTTAGAAATTTTATACAAAACACGTTTTAAATGTTTTCTCCTCAACTATAAATTATTAATTCCCATCTAATATAAATATTATATCAATCATTGTATCACATTATATAAGAATAAACACACATATTTTTATTAAATAATAATAAATTTTATATTTGATAATTCCATTTTTAAAATATTAAAATCAAAAGTGGATATTTAACAAATTTCTCTGTCGACAAACGAGCTCTTCACACAATCCTTCAACAAGGAATAATAATTAGAATATTTCAGAATAAAAAAATATTACAACAAATATCATAAATATTATTTCTATTAGATATGTATTACAGAAATAATATATGATATTTAAAACAAATGAAGCTTTCAGACCTAAAGGGGATCAAGTCCATAAATTATAGTTTTAAGATAATCAAGGTTAAAGTTTATAACATTAGTTGAATCCTAAAGTGATTTAGATGATTATTTCTTTTTATTAATAGAGTATAAAGACTAACTTTAATATGGATCATAATTTGAAAATATACACCATTAACAAGTTTTAATCCACAACAAAAATTTTTTAAAAAACTTTTGGATTTGATCCATTTTAGATCTAAACGCTTCAAATATCATATATATATATATATATATATATATATATATATATATATATATATATATATATATATATATATATATATATATATATATATATATATATATATATATATATATATATATGTGTGTGTGTGTGTGTATGTGTGTGTGTGTATGTATATGTGTGTGTGTATGTATATGTGTGTGTATGTATATATGTGTGTGTATGTATATATGTGTGTGTATGTATATATGTGTGTGTATGTATATATATGTGTGTATGTATATATATGTGTGTATGTATATATATGTGTATATATATATATATATATATATATATGTATATATATATGTATATGTATATATATATATATGTGTGTATGTAGTATATATATATATATGTGTGTATGTATACATATATATATATATATATATATATATATATATATATATGTTGTGTGTGTATGTGTATGTGTATGTATATGTATACATATATATATATATATATATATATATATATATATATGTTGTGTGTGTATGTGTATGTGTATGTATATGTATATGTGTATTACGCTTCCTACACGTGACGTATTTTGACAAGTGAGAAATCAAAAGAAAGAGAATTATCCGGAGCACTGACGAATCGTACGTTCATCTAATAATTATAAATAAGTTGTTTAAAATGCGTTTAAAAGAATGATTGCATAAAGTAACATCTATGAATTTTTTTTTCAAGATCTAGCTAGGACGTGGCTTGGTATCCTGGCCGAGGGCCACTAAAGTTTATTTAAAAAAATATATTTGGCCTTGGTGGGTAACGTGGAACCGAACAGCTAGTTTAAAATATGCTTTATTATTTCTCCATAAAAACTTTTAAATGGACAGTGGATATTTAAAAACTTGTATTTCTTCTTTGAAAGACAGCCACTTGATCCTCACCCGTACTAAGCAATTCCCACTTTGACCTAAGCCAATCCCACACAATCTCTCAATATAAAAAAAAAAATACTCCACCAAATAAGGCAAACCGAAGCGTTCCAAGTCTTGAGAAATAACACAACAGTTTGCCCGAGGCCAGCGAAAGACGCCTCGACAACTTCTGTGTCATATGTCAGTCGGACTTTTAAAGAAACTTAAAGAGTCCATATTGAAAGCCCGCCGGGCATTTCTCTGGGCAAATACCCGATATTTAACCACCGGAACCATCCTGTAAGATTGCAGATCAGTCATTCACCTTTCCATAATGGAAAGAAGAGTCCGGCAAGACAATGCCACGAGATTAGATTGGGACGCCCGGGGCTTTTATCAAGCCCGCAACACCGACGGATCTTCGGCGGTGAGGAATTTTTCTAATTTATTTTTCTTCTTTTCTTTCCAACCCATCCCCCCTCCCCTTGTCTTTCTTTTGGGTGGTTCGTCTGTCGTCTTTTTGGACAGGTTAGTTTCTTTCCGTTGCTTGCCCTATCGACTCTGATTTACTGCTTACTTTCTGGCTGATGATCAATTGCTTTGGAGGTGTCCGAACACAAAGATGGAAGTTTGTTGATACAGGATTAAGTGTGTTGATAATCAATGTTTACAAAGACCAATATTTGTGTTGTTTTTGTGAAGAAAAATACTTTTTTTTGGGTTGGTTTGTCATTGAATTAACGTCACACTAAAGCTGAAAAATGGACTATTGGCGACGGTTCTGCTTCTTTCTTAAAGGAAAGATCCGGAAACATTGCCTAGTAATTTGGAACAATGGTCAGATAATGAGGACAACACCTGAGCTTGCAACTTGCGCAGTCTGCATAGATGTGAGGATATTAAACTACGACGGATTTAAAGTGCACCAGTCCCCTATACACGTGGTAGAATTTTTTTCTGGTGACAAGGAACAAAACTGGCAACCTTCGCATCACTAGCTCACTACACTGTACAATACTATATTCGTTACAAAACACAACACACCGATTATGAGTAGGTTTTGGTTTTAGTTAAATAACGTCGCACTAGAGCTGCACAGTGGGCTATTGGCGATGGTTCGGGGTCTATCTCGAAGGAAAGACTCGGGAACACATACACATTCACACACACATTCATGCATGCACCTCGTTATTTTAGAACCATGGTCAGATGACGAGGAAACACCTGAACTGGCACTCAACGCCTTCAATAGGCGTCGGGACTTTGGACCCCGATCAGATTTATCGTGCACCAGTCCCGTATACACGCCGTTAATTTTTTGTGGATGTTCTGAGTAGTATTGATCGGATGGTTGTCGCATGCGATTTTAATTACGATGGCTGTCATATGTGATTTTAATGTCGATGGCGATGATATGTGTGTTTTCACATGATGGCTGTGATAAGCAGCGCGAGCGAGTCATTTTTAGACGACTTGCATATACCTAGTCATTTTTTATAACACTACAGATCACAGCGAATAGTTGACCGCTTTCAAACATGTTACAACTGACTTAAACGTGCATCCGAATGTAAATGCATGTTAAGACGACTAAAAACATGAAACGGATTCTAAAAAGTTCTAGTTCGTAAAAAGCATGACATGTTTAAAATTGTCGAACTTGTCATCAAGAAAACAGGTTTCTTGATTGCAATATATAAAACTTTTCATTTTCTCTAACACCGTTGAAAAGAACTGTGGTGTTCCAAGTTGCTCTGAAACTTTCTATTTGAGTATGGATGACATCCCATCCCTTGACGCATTGATCGACGCCATAAAGACTTACGATGTGAGTAGCGACATTAAAACTGATCTGTCGTCTCACTGTTATCATTTAGGCAATGGACTATTCGTATTGGTGTATTTAAATGACGATATACTAAATGTTCAAATATGTGAATATGTGAAGAACATCGCGAATGAACTTGTACCATCTGAAAATGAATTTTTTTGTCAGCATTCATGTGGCAATCATTGTGTGATTCGGTGAATAACCCCGATTTTGTGGATTTACCTGTTTGCACAATTGAAGGATCAAGGGTAAGACCGATGAGCGTCCATACGAAGTGAGTTTTCACAAAATAAAAATTAACATTTCCCGTATTATATAAATACACAGATTCTTAAAGTTTCACATTCTTGAAGGACTATCAACGTTCTTTCCATATCACAATTTGGTACAATGAATGCACAGCTCTGTAGCAAAATAAGACTGTGAGATCTCAATTTCAACTAAAAGTAGAACTTTTTTCCGTTTTCTCTAATGACCTTTTAATTAGATGATGATAATGTCTGCATTGTTGTTAAGATGTTTGCATTGTTGTTAAAATGTTTGCATTGTTGTTAAAATGTTTGAATTATTGTTAAGATTATTGAATTGTTGTTAAGATGTTTGCATTGTTGTTAAGATGTTTGCATTGTTGTTAAGATGTTTGCTTTGTTGTTAAGATGTTTGCAGTGTTGTTAAGATGTTTGCATTATTATTAAGATGTTTGCATTGTTGTTAAAATGTTTGCATTGTTGTTAAGATGTTTGCATTGTTGTTAAGATGTTTGCATTATTATTAAGATGTTTGCATTATTGTTAAGATTATTGCATTGTTGTTAAGATGTTTGCAGTGTTGTTAAGATGTTTGCATTGTTTTTAAGATGTTTGCATTGTTGTTAAGATGTTTGCATTATTATTAAGATGTTTGCATTGTTGTTAAGATGTTTGCTTTGTTGTTAAGATGTTTGCATTGTTGTTAAGATGTTTGCATGGTTGTTAAGATGTTTGCATTGTTAATTTTTGTGTGGCAACTGAAATTGTTTTGGAATTAAAGACAAGTAAACAATTATAATTATTTTCTTATAAATGAAAAATTCACGTTAAAATAAAATATTTAATTTCAATTAAAAACGTTCTGGTTTTCTTTTCAGGGTATTGTTTTTTATAATGCTTCAGGATATATAGGAAACAGAGATAGATATTCGTAGTGCTGTTTTAAAAGTAATCTTTAATCTTCAAAGTATTTTTGGAATAAGTTTGGAAAGTGATATTTTTTTTGTATTTATAATACAAATATACCTGCCAATGTTTAAAAATAGAAGTCTTTGCATTTCCTTAAGTTTTATATAAGAAACATTATGAAAAGGGATTTTATTTTATCCTAATTTTAATAACTACAGCTTTTATTTTTATTTTCAAGTCCAATCTATTAATTACTTAGTTCGTTTCATTTATTCTAAAATAGAATCTTTTATTCCAACCTGCTTTATTAGGTGATGCAGAGAGGCTTGGAAAAAAAAAGTATTGAAACAAAAATAAAAAGTAAATAGCTTTTCAGCAAACATTTTACGAAATTAGACAAATTAGCAACTAAACACATGCTAAAAAACGGCATTTTCTGTTTTTTTTAGGACTCTTGTGGCTTTTCTCTTCCTTTTTCTCTTTTTGGAAGCAACAAAAGAACTGCTTTTTTTAAAAAAAATATTCTCGAAATTTTTATAATTATATAAGATTTTTTCACCAGCGTTCAGTTAGTGAAGAAGTGCTATTAAATCTTATTAGTCAATTTTTTCGCTATGTAACTTCGTACACTCTGTGAACAGTACACGAGTAGTTTAGATGGTAAAATCAGCTATATTCTCTAAACTGTTTTTTGAGTAGATAGCGAAAAACTGCCAAAACCTAGTTATTGTTAATGCAATAATATTTTTTAAATATAAAAATGAAGATATCGGTCATATCTCCCATAGTTTCTTATTGTAAAAATCCAGATTTTGTTCAGAAAACAACAATTTTGAAATAACGCTATTAGTTTGTTTTATTTAATTATGTATTGCATTATGTTCGGTATAATGGATATGGTATTTTATCGTGCGTCTCTCGTTAATTAAATCTTTTCGAAGAACTGGGGTATTTTCTAAATTGAATAAATCTTCCGAACGAATAAATCTTCCGAATATCGAAAATGAAGAGTTGTTACCATTGTGTAAGACATTTATACTTATATTTCCAAGACATGTATTTAAAAATAATATTATTTTTAACTATTTAAATGCCCCAATAAAAATACTCCAACGTTTTTAATTTGAAATCTTCTTCAACATTGAGTATCTTATAAGTTTACTAGAAGTTACCCGTAGTTTTACACGCGTTAAAAAAGTGTTACTCTATTAATTCGTTTTTCCCGTTTATTTATTCTATTTTATTTTCTGGAAGACAAAATAACTGGAATATTTTTTAGACATCTTCGTTTACATCAATGAATGTTATCTTTTCCGTTTGTTCTATCATTGAAGTGTTATTGGCAGAAAGTGTTACTTATTTGTAAATGTTTTTTGTTCAATTTAATATAATATAGATTTAAATTTACAGTAATTTTAAATGCCTAAACTTTTGTTTCCTTGATACAGTATTTTATTTAACTTGAAAATTATTTTTAAGGATATAAAAGAATAAAAATAGATAATACTATGTATTTTTCAGAAAATTTCTTTTGTTGAATTTAATATACAATAACATTGTTAAGCTCTATTGATTTGAATAAATTTATATATTTTAAAAGTCGTACATTTCTTTTTTGTTAACAATACACTTCATACATTCCCTTATAACAGCAGGTAATTCAACGATATGCCTATCGTCTATATAAAAAGCACTAAGTAAATTACGGGAGTAAATTATGTTTCCATAACTTATTGAATTACTTTAAATTTACAAAGATTTCACAAAACAAATCAAATTACTTAATTTCCTCTTTTACATTTAAATACACAAATATGATTTTAAAAATAAACAAATTGTGCAGGTATAATTACAACGAAATCAAACTTAGCAAATTTATCAAATTTTGCAGTAAATATTAAAAAAAAAGAACATTTACATACGTATTCAGTTGGATATATTTCTGTAAATAGCGTGCTAAAATGTCTATAATATATGAAAAATGAATATCTAGTGCGAAACTATTTATATCTGTAAAATACTATTTCGATCATAAAATGTAATTTTTTTTTTAAATTGGCTAAATTTTAAGAATCTGTATAGAGCTTGCAATGTTATATTCATTTTAAAAGAAAAATTAAATTTGTTGTGACGTTTAAAGCAAATAGGAACTAGTGTTAAAATAATACAGACACAGCCCGAGTCTGTAGAAGTTTAAGAAAAAAAAAACGGAGGAAAAAAAATATTTAACCATTTAACTAAGTATTAGGGAAACATAAAAAATCTCAAATACTAGTAGTAAGTGAAATCTTCGACTTGGTCAGACAAAAAAAGTTCCAACAATCTTACAAAAAAAAAAATACCAGAAGTGTCATGTTGATTTTTTTATATTTAAATTTTTGTCGAATATTGTGATGTATCCTTTTAGGACAAAATTGCAAAATGATTTCCGCATGCAAATAAAACAAATTTCAGAATCAACGTGTTCAATAACAAAACCCCATTTTCCGATACCGAAACTCGAACAAAAACTTTTTCGATATTCTCTTCATGGCAAATACATTTCGCAGTGTGAAAAGCTAATTTAAAATGGAATTCCCACTCTAACGAAACTTTTCGCAGAAATCATCGATATTGTGAATAAATAATAAAGGCCCTTTATCTTCTAAGGGACATTTAAATTAAAACCACGCAAAATGGATTCCGTAAACCATTTCTCTTCATTTGTCGGTGGTGATATGTTCTTATCTGGAAATGTTCGAATTTCCAGAAAATCTATTAAATCTACATTTTAATTACGTGGTGGGAGGCGCTTAAATTATGCATTGGCTTCCTTTCCGCTCTATTTACAAATGGTGTAAGATATCGAAGGCGACATTTCCTGAAAATGGCGGCGTAGGATATTTTTCACCGGCCATTTCCCCGCTTTCAATGTCTAAAGCAAATACAAATAAACCTTTTCTATTGGATTTAAAAGGGGGTGATTTCTGCTATCAAGGAACCAGCTAATACATTACCACGCCGCAAGTAAACTTTTGCATTAAAATGTAATGGGCTTTAGTTCACTTTTAGGAATGTTTAGAACGCAAACTAAACTTTCGAATTCGTTATTGGAATGTTCCTCGACGTGTTGTTTAAATTAACATATAAAATGGTAAGTATTGCTGAAGCTTAAAATTAGGTGAGTCAAAGTTACACAATGGTTCGATAAAATTGCTGAAAGCGCCATTGTTAACTGAAATGAGCTTTGTGCTTGGTGGTATTTTACTGGGGGAATAGAATATATTATTTCTATTCGAAATTTAGTACCGTTTGAATAGTTTAAGTAGTGAAAGGTGTGCATTGATTGGAAGGCACCTTATAAAAGCATTGCTAAAGGTTTAAAAGAGAAAGAATGGAGCGTCCGTTAAAAGGAAGATATATTTCTTTTTCGTATTAGAGAGCGGTAAAAGTTCTTCCTAAGTGCGTTTATCCACTTTTATTTTTTGCTTTTGTGTATTAGAGAATTTCTTCATTGGCATTAGATATTTATAATAAATAATTGCGTTTGAGCACTTTCTCCAATTCTAGTAGTTAAATGTAATAACATTTAAAGTTTAATAAAGACATAGGAACAAATTTCTTTGCTAAATAATCTTTTTTAATTGGAAATCGGAATTAACCTTACGATGTGTCGACCGGAGGTCCTTACACACCTTCATCAAATTAAGTCTAATAAATAGAATAATGTTAGCGGGGTTTAAGTTTAACTAAGAAGTTACTAATTAAATGTGGGGGGGGGGGGGGGTCTTAAGGCTAAACGCGAGTTCGTTTTAATAAATCTGAAAAATAATATCAGTAGTTGGGTGTGTGTAAGAAATAAGTAGAGACAACAAATTCTTTGTGTTACATATTTTATTATTATAAGATGCAAAATACACAACATTGAAGACAGTAACATAACCTGGCTACTTCCAAAGGAGCAGCTGTCGATTAATTGAGTGCACGTGCTCATGTAAATCTTGTGACACGTGCACACAACTGGTAATGTACACTTAAATAAACTTTCGTAACATAACAGGAAATAATATTTCAAATAGCAAGCTTATTTAAAAAAAATCTTTTAAGTACAAAGGTATTTAAAATAACTTGTATAAGCGGTCAATTTTTCTGGAGAAACTTTGTTTTTAATATAAAAAACTAACAACGGTTCTTGTAATTTTTTTTTTCATTATTTCAGTGTTTTTCTAAAGTTTCCTGCCATTGAAACTTTTGATGCGTCCGCCAGCAACCAATTTCTCCTACCATGAACCTTAACTTGTAAACATAACAAAAACCAAACACATTAAAAAAAAAATCTAAAACGACCACAGGTTTAGAAAAACAATCGAAAAAGCAAACTCGTGTACCAATGTATAGAACCATAAACCCCTAAATGACTATTTTCTTTACCTTCCCCACCCCCTGACATTGAACCGGCCTTCTTTGACACTTCAACAGAGAGCCCGTGTTGTTTTTTCGCTAGTTAACGGAAGGCGGCCATTGTCTCAAGCTGCTTTTACGACCGGGAACCTAAAGACCCTATTTCGCGGGACACAACTTTACGCGCCCCCTGGTGGTGCTTCGTCATCTGAGCTTAATTTGAGTCCTAAGCATTTCTTTACGACTACACAGATCGTCGCTTGATATCCACAATCTTTGAGCCACTCCTTTAACTCTGGGACTCAGTAACTGGTGTGTAGGTGTAAGGTAATCTCTCAGCACACGAGGGTTTTTTAATTTTATTTAAATGGGTGTCCATTTTTATGGCGCTTTTTAAGATAAATAGGGCTTTTGTTGTAAAATCAAACACCGTAAATGGGTAGAAGATTTAATAACTTTTTTAAGCATTAAATTAAATATATTTTCTAATAAAATGCCAGAAAATAAAATGAATGTGTCTACTTTAAGATGGTTTGTTTAACATCACACTATAATGACCTAAAATGATTGTTGAGTGCAGATAAACCTCAATACTGCCTTTCACCCATGGTAAAATGATGAGGTCAACACCTGAACCTTCGAGCATGAATGGACTGTAGTAGAGCGAATATGACGTCATAATCGGGAAATCAACATCTCAGACCGAATGGCCTCAGACACGTGACTTCTTTTCAAAATTATGAATTAAAAAAATACTCGCGATTGGCTGATGAATTGGGAAATGTGTGACAATGAAAACTTATGAATGGAATGACGTAACTAACACGTGTCTGAGGCCATACATGTTGGCCTAACTTTGATGTTAGCGAGATTATAACATTATGTTTTCTCTACTATGAAGGATCCATGCTCGAAGACTTGAACAGACACTTCAATCTAAATTTATACTCTATGAATAATTTTAGAGCATTTGAACCTCTACAGATTTAGAGTAAATCATTATCTCCTTACGTTGAGCCTTTGATTAATTGCTTGTACTAATGTTACACTATATATGTATATAAGGGTTATTTTTAATAGTTTGGGATATATTTCGAAAGAAATATCTGAAATTTTTTAACAACGGTCAGAAGATGAGGATAAAATCTGATCATCCACCCTATTTTTTGAATTTCCACCAAATTTAGGTCATTTGAAATATACCATTTACATATAAACGGTGAGTCTTCGTTAGTTATGCGACACATAAAAAAAATAAGATTTGTAGTTTGGGAAGTTTCAGGTAGAGTAGATGTTTATACGAATTTAAGACTGCTTGTAGTGATGCAAGCCAAAGTACATAAGTAAATCAAAACTGATTGTGAAATGGACTTGACATAGAAAAGTAAAAAAGTAGTGATCTTGCGATCGGAGGGTTGCCAGCTTCGCTACAAAAATACTAGAAAGTCGTCCAGAATATCCAACAAATTATACTGGCGTGTATACGGGACTGGTGCACGATAAATCTGATCGGGGTCCAAAGTCCCGACGTCTATTGAAGGCGTTGGGTGCCAGTTCAGGTGTTTCCTCGTCATCTGACCATGGTTCTAAAATAACGAGGTGCATGTATGAATGTGTATGTGTTCCCGGGTCTTTCCTTCGAGATTGACCCCGAACCGTCGCCAATAGCCCACTGTGCAGATCTAGTGCGACGTTAATTAACAAAACCAAACCAAACCAAAACTGATTGCTTTGAACACTTTATTCTGAGTGGATTTGGTTTGGTTAAACAACGTCGCACTAGAGCTGCACATTGAGTTATTGGCGACTTATTCTGAGTAGATATAACCCTCCTGGGGTGTGAACTAGTTTTATAGACCAATTAATAATATTCTATTTAATTAAAATGCCTAATTCCTTATTTAAAAATGATGATGTACCAGATTAATTAAATATAAATTTTAATAAACATATTTACATATGTACTTGGTTTGCTTAATTAACGTCGCATTAGAGCTGAACAAAGGGGCTATTAGCGACAGCTCGAGGCCTATCTCGAAGGAAAGGCCAGGGAACGATGCCTCGTACTTTTTAACCTTGGTCAGATGACGAGAACAACACCTGAGCTGCACGCGACGCAACCTAAGTAGTTTCAGGACATTGGACCCTGATAAGATTTATTGTGCACCAGTTCCGGTTTACACGCCGGTATAATTTGTTGGATGTTCTGGATGACTTTCTAGTATATTTGTAGTAAAGTTGGCAAAGCTCCGATCGCAAGATCACTACTTTTTAAATCTTCCTTGTTAAGTCCATCGCACGGGCTCGAACTAGCAATCCTTTGATTACCAGCTGAACGCTTTTATCCACTGGGCAACTGGAAGCCCTTTCTTTACATGTGCACAGGTTATGAAAGTACTTTAAATTTCTACTTGGTAATAGCGTAGTGTAGACAGCAACGCGGAAGCATCTGGGGATTCGTTGCTGGTGGAGGTCACCTTCATACATATGAAGCACCCAGTCGAATTGGCATATTACAATTTGCGGGTTCGATGAAAGATTGACATCCTGCCCAACCAGGCCATCACGTGTCCGATAGCACGCTTCCTACCAGACTATCACGGTTCCTTTGAATGGTGTCTCTCGTGGCTAGAAATGAGTTTCCGACTGGCGTTTGGCATCAATGGCTGAATTCACTGAAAGAATTGTGTTGTGTTCCTGCATTGTGCTTCTCGTGTTCACATTTGGATGAGTGAGTTCTGCAATTCTTTTGAGTAGGGATTATAATGCTTGGCATGTGCTTTATATTGTGAAGCCATACTCCGTGGCGAATATTCCTGAATATTTCATTCAACTTGCACGATTGTATTTATTTTTAGGTAAGTTTCACCTCACTTATTAAATTGCGTTTGATGATCTCCGTACTGCTACACTCTCATTGCGAAAGCAAATACTTCATATATTTTTGCAATTAAATTCGAAGGATCAAGGTAAAATAATTACTTATAAAAGTTAAATGTTTGGGAAAATATATAATTTTTAAATGTATTTTTTGTTTGTAAAATATATGTACCATAAAAATCAGAGATTAGAAGCATTCAATATTTTATATGAATATATTTCAATAAATTTAGGATTCTGGCTGAATTAACATTTTGTCATTATTACGTATAGCAATAAACATGAAATATTAAATGAAATATTAATTAGCTCATATTATTAATAAATAAGGTACAGATGCAGTATAGGGCATTTGGCGCGCGATGTTTTTTTCGGCGTGTTTTATAGGGGCGATAAATTTATAGTATGGCAACCCCACTTGACATTGTTGGTATTTTCCGATTCTTGTGGCGACTTTCAATCTGGCAACCCTATGCTATGTTTAATGGCAATTTTTCGTCGCCAAAAAAAAAGCGCCAAATGTCCTATACTACATCTGTTCCATAAATAAGTAGTGACGAATATCTAATTTCGGAAATAAAATGAGAATTAAAATTAATCCGGCATATGTTTATTCACACCATAAACATGAAGGGAATCTTTGCGATATAATATCGCTGACTTTCTTACAGAATTTCAGTTGGGAGGGTCTCCAGAACTTTTTCATTCGACTCTCTATCAAAATCGAACACGGACCTGGGGCCATAACATCGGGGTATGTGCTTTCAACAGCTGAATCAAACGATCGGGCGTCCGGTTAGATAAACGACGAAGAACAATTCCCCCCCCCTTTTTCTTTTTTTTACTTCTTTCGCTATAACCGTTGTCTTCTCAATCGATCGGCTTCAATGACAAAAAAAGAATCCAAGCCACCTATTTGGAAGCAGAAACAAATAGAAGTTGGGGAGGGCGAGGAAACGGTAACTGTATCTTCTTCTGCCGGGGTGCTCTTCAATCCATTTCAATCACTTGCGACATCTTCTGGAGATTGATCAGAGTTCGGGTTTGCCACAATTTTCGGATCTTTCGCCATTGGAATCATCATTCCTCATAATGTGAAGCGCCAGGAGCTCGTTTTTTTTGTTGCTGCTGTTGCTTTGCTGTTGTTTCTGGAACGAGTCCAAATTGGTGTGCAGATAAACAACCAATTCGCAGAAGGAATCGTTCCCAGTTGTATGTAGAGTTCGGGAAGAGGGGATCGATCACGTCCGAGGTCGAGCGTTTTGTTTTTTGTTTTTAAAACTGGAGAAATAATTAGACTTCGTTTCGAAAAGACAAATTGAGATATGATTGTTCAAGAAGTTCCGTTTGATAAAATAATTCATTTGAATTATTTAAATTACAGGGGACCGGAAGGCTCCATTGAAGCCCATGTTAAAAGGGCCTTTTTTATGTACCTTTTTCTCGGACTCTCCTTATTGAATTGATACAAAAATTATCATAATTAATTCTCAAGCCTGTTTACGTATTTTCTTTTGTCATATGCTTTTATTAAAAACTTAATTCTTTTTTTAAAATACAATTAAAAAAAAAAAATTCATGAAAAATTTCCAACATTTTCATGTTTAAGAATTTATTTAATTAAAATAGGTAAATTCCGAGTGTACGGTGCCTCCTTGCCGCGATTCTGAAAATTGGCACCACGGCCTTTGCAAAACAACGTGAAACGGTGCGACAAAAAAAAAATTAGGGTTGCCGTACATCATGATATTGTTAGAAACGTCATGAAATAGGTATGCCAAACTATAAAATTTATCGTCCACCAATTGTCGCCAAATCACATTTGGCGGGGGCACCGTACACTAGGAATTAACCTTAAAGGTATTTTAAATAGGATATGTTCATTTTTGTAGATGTATAACTCTAACATGTTTAACAAAAAGTTTAAACAAAATATTCAGTAGATATTGCGAAAATGGAACATTATTATAAAAAAAAACATCGCATTATGTGGGAAGAACATTTAATGATATATTAACAATTGGACTTCTTTGTTTACACATAGTTAAAAAAAATACTAAATATACTTCTTATACTCGTATTATCTTTTATTATATATTATTTAAATAGTATGATTTTATAGATTAAGGACAAAATTTGTTTTGATGTTTTTCTAGCCTCTGGTCTCTTTGGAATAGTGATATTAGAATTGCAAAATATAAAACTTTTATAAGTAGATCTAGTAAAACTTTAAATTATTAAGCTCAATTTGCTCATTGGAGAATGAAGATATTTTAAAGTAATATATACATTTAAGTATTATTTAAATATTTAAGTAATATGTGTGTGATATTTTGTGATTTATGAAAAAAAATAGTTTTAAAAACTTCCGAGTAACCATTACTAAGTATCGTATTTATAAAGTTAACAAAATAATTAAAAATATGTGATTTGCAATTATTTTTTTATTTCCATTTTTTTAAACTTCATGTTCAAAGGCGATTGTGGAACAATTAGTCCATAATTTTCTTAATAAAAGGAATTATCATACTGAAATTAATCAGAAGATTTTTTTTGTAGCAACTATGACTGTATTAGAGGCCAGTTGCAGGAACAATATGATCTAGTTCGTTGAAAATATTATGCAACATTTTCTGTAATATACGCACTGAAATTAAATGAGGCTGGATAGGAATATTATAATGATTAACGATCAACGATATGGATATAGAATATAAATATATCTATATCTCATAGTATTTTGTTAAATATTTTCATTACAATTGGGTGAGCAAATTTAAATATAAAGCATATAATTATTTCCAATATTTAATATTAGATTACGTATCCTGGATGGCATAATATAAGGCGGTCACAAACTTTTGAGCGTTGGTCATTGTTTGGATGCTTAACTGCATCTAATAGACCATTCTTTTTGGGCCGCAGTTATCCAGTGGATAAAGGCGTTCGGCTAGCAATAAGAGGAATGAAACTTCGAGCCCGTGCGGTGGACTTGAAAAGGAAAAGAAAAAAAGTAGTGATGTTGCGATCGGAGGGTTGCCAGCTTTGCTACTAAAATACCAGAAATTCGTCTAAAAATTATACTGGCGTGTTCACGGGACTGGTGCACTATAAATCTGATCGGGGTTCAGTATCCTGACAGCCTGTGCAAGTTGAGTTGGTTGCCAATTGAAGTGTTACCTCGACATATGACTATGGTTCAAAAATACGTGCTATAGTGTATGAATGTTTGTGTGTGTTGTCTGTATGTCCTGAGCATTAAGTATATAAGGATAACAGAGAAAATATCTCTTAATTTACCTATCAAATAATTCTTTTTGCTATGATTTAACTATTTTGTTTGTTAAATAAAATATCATAGTTATGAATTAACTAAAGTGACTTATTTAAAATATAGTCTAAGTAGTTGGCAAACATGTGATATTTTGGCAATGCAGCTAAATGTGATACAATTAAAAAATGACCAATGCCTAACACTTTGTGACCACCTTGTATTGGTATTGATATATCTTTTAATCATCATTGAATGTCGCCTCCTTTTTCTAAAAAAAACCCAATTCTACTAGAAACGTTTAATAATCATCGAAACCGGCTCTAATGGGGCAAACAAACTATGAAAAAATAAATACCCCACGACTCCTGGAAGCTATTGGAGGAATCTAATACACCGACGGTCGAGGCGAGCAAAACAAAGGAATTGTCTAACCTTTCGACATCATCAGAATTTTATTACATCTGTTCACTGACAGATAGCCAATCAGGGCTGCCACATAAAATCATGATGCAGGGGCGGCGATACTTACGCCCGGTTTGCTTTCTCCGTGGAAAGGACCTCAAATAAGTCCTCGTTTCTGTTCATGGCAGTGGAAGCCCTGCTGAAGCCACCCCTTTTCTGTCAAATGGTTCGCGTAGAGTGATGCGTACTTTATGAAAATCCATTTCCGACTTTTATTCCGTATTGTTATGTCCCTTGTTTTCTTTGGCTTAAAAGAGAAGACGATAAAGTTTTTGGTGGGGAGATTGTCTCGTGCTTGATGGAATTTATGCTTGCTTTTACGAGGGAGATTAAATTTTTATATTTGATCTTTCGGGATTATTAGGAGGATGGTAATTTCGAATGATAAAGAAAGTCTTCTGATCAGGAGACATGATGCTGTTATGAAGTTTGTTAACGAAAAGGTTTGTCCATAAATTTTGTTTTTTGAAATGAAAGGTATATTATCGACAATTAGTTGATATATATAAATCATCTTTAATATTTAACGGTTTTAGCATATTTCAACCCCACCAGTATGTGGATGGTTTTTCAAACCTTGGGACAATGACTATTTATCTTAACAGCAATGTATTTTAAAGAATAACTCTTTTGTAAGTTCAAACTATTAAAACTCAGTTAACTAAAATATATTAAAATGCTTATTGAATTATTCGCCTCTGATAGGGTTACGTTTATACGTAGTTTTGAAAGAAAAACTTAAATTAAAAACTTACTAAGTAATTAAAAATATGTATTAAAACCCATTTATTAAAAGAATGATATTAAGAATTAAATCCCATGATTTTACGCTTAAATGAGAAATGCTCAATAGAAGATTTTAAAAATTTGCAATGCAACTTTAAATTATAACTAAATAGTTTCGGAGTTAAATTATTTCCACATAATTGTTCCTGTATGAACACCACTTAAAATACTTTAAACTAATACTTAAAATGTGAAGTATTAGAAAAAAAAACTTTTAGTTTTAAAAATAATAAAAATTTCTCACTTTCTCAGTTAATTGTTTTTAATTTACAGATATTTTCTTTTATGAAAGAATAAAAAAAAACTTTAAAAAAAAATCAATTGAAAATGATGTACATTCATCTGACCATGGTTCAAAAATACAAGGCATCGTTCCCGTGTCTTTCCTTCCAGATCGGCCCCGAACCGTCGCCAATAGCCCAATGTCTGGCTCTAGTGCGACGTTAATTAACCAAACCAAACCAGACAATGATGTACAATTTAAAAAACTTATTGTAACCTGTAAAATGTTAAAAGAAAAGCCATTGATATAAAATTTCTTTAAAGTTTGTTACTCTTAAAAGAACTGTTTTTTAATATACATATATAGGGAAATTTAAATAAGTTAAATAATTACCTTTGAATCCATTTCACACTGATATAGTCAGTTATTATTACGATCTTGATTTAAAACCTTAATAAATTTCGAAAGCTATCGAGTACTGTATACAGAGTTAACCCAACTAAAAGAGTGAAGTTCGCTGATTTAAACTAAAACAGTAGACACAAGAAAATACGATTCCCATCAGGACCAAATGAAATTCTCTTGTTTCTACAGGGGCCACGAAAAAGAACCGCATTAGAAGACGGTAAAGATCTTAAATTGAACGAGCGGTACCATCAGCAGTGACAGGAATCTATTTGCTTTACTCAATGTTATGGTGCAATATATCTGCTTAGCTTTTTTTGGTTTACAAATGAACTTAGCGGTTCGATATATCACTGAGTTTTGGTTTCTCAGCAACGCACATTACTTCTAAGACTAAGTAGTTAAAATAAATAATAAATAGTAAAGTGCTACTAAGGTATGTGCTGTGATTTTTCCTTACTTGCATAGGCTTAGCGGTTAAAAACAAACAATATTAATTTTTTTTCAGGGATTTACAATATATTACACTAGTAAATTTTATTTTTGTAAAAATAGCTTAGAGAAATTTATCATACTATAAAAATATTTATTAGTTTTTATATATGGTAAATAATTTTATATTATTGCTATTGAACGTAAGTTTTACAATTGAGGGGTTTGCTGTATAAAGGAGGTAGCTCCAATTATTCAAGTTTGCAGAATATCGTGAAATAACTTTGAAAATTCAAAATTCCAAGTTGTGTGAAGATATTCTTTTTGATCAATCTTCTTAATTGTTCCTACATATTACGACAGTATTTTCACTTAAAAATATATCATCCAGATAGCTTTGTACATGTTGGATTGTTGGAGCTACCTCTTTCTTGCAACCAAATAGATGCTCTGTCTACCGCTATGAAAAATATTTCACAAAAAAAAAATACAATTTACTATATTCTATTTAAAGAAATTTTCAATTGAAATATAGCATAACTTGGTTTTAAAAATAGAAAATTACATTTTTAATCATCACACTCCTCCTCTGTAACGTCCGGCTCATCTGCTGCGTTGTCATCTATTGAGTACCGCGAGAACTAACGATTGGAGCTACATCTTTCTGTCACCAAACGAACAAGTTTGTTTTTTACCACAAGATAGTACATGTAACTCCAAATTCCCCAAGGTTGGAGCTACATCCTTTTTGCAGCAAACCCTTCAATTGCATTTAGATGCAATTTATTACTTTTAAAGCTAATAGCATTTAATATATGAAGCGTTCAGAGTTATAGTGGATTAAGTCCAATAGTATAAAAAATTGTTTTTTGTGGATTAATACTTGTTAATTGTGTATATTTTCAAATTATGACCCGTATTTAAGTTAGTATTCATACTACAACAATAAAAAAAATATCCTTTAAATAACTACAGGATTCAACTAGTGTTAATAAACTTTAACTATCACAAAACTATAATTTATGGACTTTATCTACTTTAGCTCTGAATGCCTCATGTGTCACTTATAAAAATTAAAGTCGCATTATTATTTAATTACTAATATTTATAATCACTTTAACAACTTAAAAAATTTAATGTAAAATTATGTACGCTAGAATTATTTAAGATTTAAACATATAAAAAAAATACGAAGTAATTTTTAATTGAGTAACAGTTTTGAATTTCGCAACTGCGGTAAGTAAGAAAATAAATCGATCTTAACAAGAGGTTGCAAACAATGATTAAAGAAAATACAAAGTCTTTTCTTAATGCTGTTTATTCTATTCAAGATATATTTGAATTATTTTCTATGTAAAATAATTGCTTTTTAATTTAGTCAGCTCCAAAAAAAGAAGATTGTGAAAACGGATTGCACGAATCTCTCAAATTCTTTATCAAGGGCGGACATTTCCAAATAAAAATTTTCCGTTGTAATTATTTTGAAACCTTTTTGGGAAGAATTCTCGGATTGTTTCGTTACCATAGAAACCAGATATTTGATTTCATTCTGCATTTCATTCAATTAAACAACTTGTTTCTCCAATATCGGATGTTAGAGTTTAAAAAAAAAAGCGATTTGAGTCAAAGAATAGGTTCGATTAAAAGAACAAATTTACATTTTAGTTTTTCTTGTGTAAGGACTTAATGTAATGTATTAAAAAGTTTTAATTGTACATTGTTTTTAAGCAAGAAACGATTTGAAATCACGTATTGCATTTTCTACAAATAACTTTAAATGTATTATTCTTTAATATTGGATTATGGTACTGGAAACCAATTAAAAAGACAAATTGTGAGACATAATAGTAAAGTTGTCAGTTTCAAAGTAGTTAAATAAAGTTTCTGATCACAATTTATAGAATAATATTCAAAAACCTCGTATTTTAAAACATATGTTTATAATAACCAATTAAAATAAAAAAAATGGAAAATAGAATTTTTAAAAGTTTCTGCATTTGTAGACATCAATTACATCAATGTATTATAATTTAAAAAATAATAAGTTTTCTGAAAGTTCATTAATGTTTACCGAAATACAATTTTTTCCCCTCTAAAAGTAGAATGTGTATAGAAATATTTTATTGAGTATTAGTTGCAAAAATTACTAAACGGATGATTATAACAATATTTCCAGTCATTGTAAATATTAATTAAATTAACCTTTAATAGTCTAAAATTTCGTTCAGAACTTTTTGAGAACGTTATGATTGCCGATAGTAAATTTCCTAGTTGTGTGATACCAGGATTTTTTTTTGAACTCTTCATCTGACCAGGGTTCAAAAATACGAGGCATCGTTCCAGGGTCTTTCTTTCTAGATAGGCACCGAACCGTCGCCATTATCCCGCTGTGCAGTTCTAGCGCGACGTTTTTTTAACCAAACCTACCAACTAGGAGTTTTGAAATTGGGTGAAGATTATAGATCTTAGAAATGAATATATACAACGTTATGTATATTTTCAGAGATTAGCATTCAATTGTTAATTTTTATATTGAAAGGTTTCCATCTACTACTCATTTCTCATTAACAACCCATCGTGGGAAATGAAAATGTAGAATTCCATAGGCATTCCATTCCTCGAATTCCATAGGGATTCCATTCCTCGAATTCCATAGGGATTCCATTCCTCGAATTCCATAGGGATTGGAATTCCACGGTGCCCTTGAATTCTATAGGGTCCTCGAATTCCATAAACAAAGGATACATTTGTGTAGTAATTCGATCATTTGCAGCTGAGAAAAGCTCGATAGTTTTATTCAAGATTATAATTGAAATAAAATATTCGAGTGAGATAAAAATAAAAACGAAAACCTTGATAATTAAATTATCTCGGGTTATTATTTATTTTCACTTGTATTTGCCGTAACTGCATCTGACGAAAAAAACATTGTTTGAGAACCTCCAATTGTCCAGTGGATAAAGGCTTTCAGCTGGTAATCAGAGGTTTGCTAGTTTGAGCCCGTGCGATGGGCTTGACAATGAAAAGTAAAAAAGTGGTGATCTTGCGATCGGAGGGTTACCAGCTTCGTTACAAAAGTACTAGAAAGTCGTTCAGAACATCCAACAAAATATACTGGCGTGTACATGGGACTGGTGCACGATAAACATGATCGGGGTTCAATGTTCTGACGCTTAGTGAGGTTGCGTTGAGTGCCAGCTCAGGTGTTTCCTCGTCATCTGACCGTGGTTCTAAAAATGACGAGGTGCATGTATAAATGTGTAAGTGGCTGTGATAAGTCTTAATACGAGGACAGAAATGAGCAGTCGGAAACGTATTAATCAATCAATCAATTGAATTTCATACGTGATCAGATTTTTACGCTCGAAAAAGATTAAATGTTTTTTCCAGCAATGGCAAATACTTATTTCTGCTTCATACAAGTGTCCTACTTGGTCCAGCTATAGAAATCAGAATTCTTGAAGAATATTTCTTCTAGAAGTTTTTATGGTACACATTTTGATTAATTAATGATCAAGTGATCTTGAGTATTTGTATTTAGAATAGGGTACAAACACGGATTTTTGGTGTCGTATTTGCAAGTTCAAAGCTTGATCATATTGTACTAAAATACTTCTCTCAGTGAAATTTCCATAATTAAATGAGGACACCACGTAAAAATATTACTAATACAGCTGACCAGATTTTATATAGATAATTGAGATTATATAATATAGATAACTTTCAATTGAAATTGGTGACAAATGGGTTCACAAAAGTTCTTTATCGCCTAAGATTTAATATTTGCTTTAGCACAAGTAGCATGAATTAAAATGTACAGAAGTAAAAAAAAACTGAGATAATTATTAGGCGCATTCAAACATTAAAATTTAAGTTTTGTCTAATTTTGTAAATACTGTATGGATACAAAAAAGTTACAATATTGATAACTCAGCAAAAAAAAGCATGTAAATAGTAAAACACTTTAAGTTTATTTTATTTTTGTAAGAATTAAACACAAAGACATTTTTAAAAAGGATTCGATAAATATAGAAAAAGAAAGGGTACTTAAATCTGTGACATTGACAATAAGATTTGTACACAATTAAAAGAGATTCACAAGTGTCTAGCCCAATATTTATTTTCCGAAGCTTAAGGGTCCACTCTTGTTTTATAAGAGTTTAGAATCCAAAAAGTCGCTGAAGAAGACAAACCGGAATTCGATATCTCGACATCTTCCGTATCTGTCTTAAAACTAAACAGAAAAAGAATGGCGGGAAAAGGCTTAATCGCTCGACACTTATTTCACTTCATTTCTTCCCTGCGAACGTTCTATTTGACTTGGGGAAAGCAAACAGCAAACGACGACCGTGGCTCAGAAGGCAGCTTCGAAATTACTCGCCGCTCTTTTTCAATTTGTTACTCGGAACGGTCACGCGGGACGGTTGATGTTGTTTAACTTGCGCCATTTTCTTTTTCGTTCGCTTATTACCTTGTTAATTATAGAAAGTGTATTTCGCCACTTTTAACACAGCAGTCGCCGAAAAACAAAACTCCCCTGGGGACCTGTGCAGACTTGCATCCGTTTTTATTGCCGGCATTCTTTTTTTGTGTGTGCATATATAAGAAATACTTAACACTTTATTTTTTTTAAAAAAATGAAATGATGGAGTTTCGAAGGAATTATTGTGTTTGTTTAATTTCGAAGACGGAGGATATTGTTTCTTTTTGCAAATGCGTTTTGTTGTTTTTCTTTTGTAAGGGAGAACGGGATTATGTGTCCTCGGGGGGGGGGGGGGGGAAACTTGACATTTAAGGTAAACAGTTGAAGGGGATTCATTAGGAAAAGTTTGACAGTCACAGTCGGTGGATTCAGGGAATTTGGATAAAAATTCCATCGATTGAGTCGGGGGAAGTCATCAGTCACCGAACCTTGCGTCCTGAATAGTTTTAAAGTTTGTAGAAAATAAGTATTTTCCTTAAATGAGTTTTATTGAGTTAATTTTGCTGTTGTTATCTAAAGGTTTTGTCTTTAGTACCATGAATAGTCTTCATTTAAGTTCAGGAGGATATCATGTTTGTTATAAAAACTAAAGTATTTTATATAACTTGAAACGACATTATATAATATAAATACTAACAAAATAAATCTTTTAATACAGCAATGATATTTTATGCATTGCTCAAAACATTCAAAGTTAGTCTTTCTTAAATTAAATTTTCCAATTTTATAAGTTAATTACGTAAAAGTCTTTGAATTTTTTTTTGTATTCATTACTTTGTAAAATAGAACAAAATTAAACACCTAATAACAAAATAATTATAAAATACTAAAGTTTGCTGACAAAATCCCCAATGGTTTTGATTGGTTTGGTCAATAAATTAAGCATTTAGTTAATTTGATTAATTTATTGAATTCAAAATAATTATAAAATAATAAAGTCTGCTGCCAAAATAACCATTAATTATGATTTGGTTTGTTCAATAAAATAATCATTGAGTTAATTTGGTTGAGTATGATTTGGCTACAATTATAAAATGTCCTAATTTTTTAATTATCACATTTTATAATTATATTTCGATTAAATATTTTTTTTTACATATAGCTCAAGCAATTTTTGAAATTGTAAAGTTTCTTCTTTTTAGATATATAGTTTTAAAGTTTGCATAGAAAATTAGCATGCATGATTAATTTTTTATAAATTTTCCTGTGCATTCTCTTTTAAAGTATTTTAGATTGTTTAGTTTTAAAAAGATAGCGTGTAAATTGTACCTCAAACTTTTAAATTAAAAAAAACCTTTTAAAATGTAGTATTTTTTATGAATTGTAAAATTCGGTGTTGTGCTGGAAAGAATTGAGATCCCTGGACGTGATATCACGTCTATGAGCTTCAGGAGTAATTTTAACTACCGTTGTGATAACCCTTTTTCTATAATAGTATAATTAAACATACGATAATATGATACGTTAAAAATAAACATAAAAAATTCACGGAATAAAAAAATCATCATTTTGGGTCACTACCTTTTGATAAAGTTTATAATATAAATAAAATATTTTAAATGAAGTCCTAACAGGATTTTCGTAGGCGCCTTTTTCTATATGAAATAGCGTAGAAATCTTAAATGTTTGATCTAATATATAACTTATCTAATGGATATTTTAAATATTATTAGTAAATGTATGACACAAATATAAATTTAACGATAATTTTTTATCTAGTTAATTGTATAATTTAATGTAAGGAATGTTGGAACGCTTTTTAAAAAATGCTTCTTTAAAATTATTTAACAATTATTATCTGTATCGCACGCAGCTTAATACACAACTCACTATTTTATATTAATCTCTTTCAAAATCTATTTGTTACAAAATTGTTAGTTTTCTGACATATTATCTTTCAGAATAACAAAATTCTTTAATTTGGTCAGTTTTTTTAACTGCTGGATCAATTTGCTACATACTTGGTGAAAAGATGGAGTTCCATCAGATACATCTCGGGAATTTAAAGATAAAAAATATCTAAACATTTTTTTTCTTCAAATATTTGAACTTATAATACAATTTCTAAGCGGATTTGGCAGATTTCAATTATAGCTACTTAAAATTCGTCGAAACGCACAATGTTTTCTTAAGAAAAAGCGATTTTTCCAAATGCTAACCCCCTAACTTAATTTCTCACGTGGATTTCATTAATATCAATTTTAAGGCTAGCCACGCTATATCAGACTATAGTAAATGCAACTAAACTATTTAATTGAGCAACTCAAATTGTATCCGCTCACAACTTTTAATTGTAGCACAAAATATTTTTTCGCTCACTACATTGCTAACATCTTTGGCAAATAACCGACATTTTATCCATTTCGTATGGAATATGGTAACCGGAATTCGACCCATCTTTCACTTTCATTTCGACAATTGCGAAATCTGATACCTGACAGACCCGAGTTGGATACAATTATATAATCGCTAGCAGTTGGCGTGTGACTTTTTAATTGCTCGATTGATTAAAAATCCCAATATAAATGTTGTTAGTACGTGGCTACCAAGTCGAGCAAATTTCTATAAAAACCAAACCACACACAAATGACCAAAAACTACTATGCCAATTTCAATTATCATTAAAGCTGTTTACCAGTCATTCACAAAACCCCTAAATTAACCAAAACAGTCTCTGAAAATATAAAATGCATAAATTCCCCCAAACCCACGCAACCATTCCTGCAACTCTCCACGAGCATTACACGAACAGTAATGATTTCCCGTTTGTTTCCAAGTTGTCTCCATATCTAAAGACCCTAGTTCTCTCTATAATATCCGCGTTGTCGCTTTGTAATATCGAGACTCATCAACGGAGAGTACGAGATGTTGCACGGGGTGTGTTCCAGTCTAGTGGCCGTGATTGCATGTCCGATGCAATTGCTCTCTCCATTCACGTGCGGTGAGGGGTACGCAAATGACTGGTCCTTATTCGAAAGTCCTGGCCGATGCACAAGCTTGCCATTGCGTAAGCTTGCGGAACGTCCCCCGTTACTAAGGTAATATAAGGTAGTGGATGGTCCAGGTAGATTTTAAGGAGTGAGTTTAACGTTGGAAATTATTTTATTGATATTTCGATTCATGAATGTTTAAATTGCTCTTTCTTGGCTTCTTATATTAAATTTGCTGATTTTGTGGTCGTGATGAGCACCTTAAATACGCAAAACTAGTCTTGTTACACATGCAGAAATGTGCTCCTAAACAATTCATTGGGTTATGCATGAAACTTTTTCGAAATTTCTGGCGCGCAAAAGCACACACTTCGTTTTACGAGGTGTTAATGGTCAATAAATAGTCAATGCAGTGATAGATATTTAAGTGATATATAAGTGATATATTAAAAATATATAATTAGAAATTAAGTTTTTACTTGAGACGCTGGCAAATGAATTCTTTTAGCGAACATAGTACTATAATATATGTGCGAAAAGTGGCGTCGATGAGTTGCTAAAAAATGGGAGGCAGACGGAATGAGGGGGGGGGGGGGGGGGGGTCAAAAAAGGAAGAGGAAACCAGAATGTGTGTATGGAGGGGTGGGAGGGGGATTAGTAATTTTTTTTATCATCCTTCCTACTGTAAAATAAAAATTATAATAAACATTGCACTTTTATATATGCTCACTACTATTTGTTATTTGATGTATGACAACTAAAAATACACAGTAACAAATATTTCATAACATATGTATTTTAAAATTATTATTTTACAGTATAGCTGATTTGAAACAAGTTATCTTATTAAAGTTAAAAATTAATGTCTTGACTTCCTACTAAAAAAAATATCTTTAACACAATCATGGAGATTTAACTGCACTTTTCCTCCACGCGATACTAAGGTCAGCAGACGGAATGGGTTAATAATCAGCCTGATTGATGCAGCCCACCTTCCTTTACATGATGGTACGTCATTTTCCCCTCATAGAAAGTTTTCACGTGGAGTTATGGAAGCGGAATTGAAAACTGACCTAAAAAAACTCCAACATGGTACATATGAGTTGGAGAATGGGCGTATGTCCATCGTTTGTAATAGTAGGAAGGGCTAAGGGTACGATTTCGTTTTCTTGGTTCGACAATGCAGTAAAAAAAATGTGATTTTTTTAAAAAAAAGTGCAATATTAAAAAATTGAGGAGGGAAAATCCAAAAAAGTGCGGGGACAACCCCCCCCCCTGCCCCTAAAAATCGCTGCCACTGTGTGCGATGGTGCGAAAACATGCTGAAACCACAATGTGCTATGTACAAAATTTCAGACTAATGAGTAAAAGTGCCTTGGGTAAAAATGATGGTCCCTTTTTGTTTAAATCGTAATCTCTGCGCTTTATTATAGCTACAAGGCTGTAATTTAATTCTTCCAAGTTATGTAACGGGTAAAACGATGATAATCTTTTAAAAAAAAAAAAAATCAGATTGCCGTGTTTCTTAATGATACATGAAATTTTGTTTTCATAGTTCTGCTAAATCACCCCAGAAAAATTTATTTTTTATCCTTTGATCCGTTCAGGTATAAAACTATGGCTGATAAAGAAGCCAATATTATGTTAAATTTTTCTTTTTCAAACAAATTTTACTATAAAATAATTCAATTAGCCACTACTTATCTGGTAAAACTATACATTTGTTATCGTTCTAGTTAATAATATAACGTTAAAGTTCTGTATTTCGTCATTTAAGATGGAAATTCGTCTTATAGAACATTGCGTTAAGAATATTAAAATACAAATACAACGTTAAAATATGCAATAAAAATCAATCCATTAAATCTGGACATGTTTCGGGAGATACATCTCCCTTCATCAGCAGAAAATGAAAAGTCTGTGTGTAATAAAATAAAATATAAATAAATCCAGAAATTGAAATTGCTGTTCAATCGGCACTATTTCAATCGGTTGGAGTTAACTATTGTGTGCCAACAAGCGGGAATTACTGGGACAGGAAATGTTTCATTGACAATCGATCCAATATTGCTAAAAATATGAAAGCCTCCAGAAGTCAAGTTCAACTGGAGATTTGGGTTTACAAATTAAATGTGTGTTAAGAAAAAAAATATTATATACATACTTTTCATTTTCTGCTGATGAAGGGAGATGTATCTCCCGAAACATGTCCGGATTTAATGGATTTTTATTGCGTATTTTAACGTTGTATTTGTATTTTAATATTTAGTCATTTTAGTTCAAGTATTCGGAATCGAATATTATATGAATTAAACATAAAGTTGAAACAAAAATAATGGCGTTGAACTTGATAATGACTGTATCAAAAATAATCAATTAAGCAAAGCCCTTGAAGCTCTTGAAACATTATTTTGCTGAGACATGACATTATCAGCGACGCGTATGAGCAATAACGAACGTGCTCATGCAGGAAAATGAATTGCAGAGTGAAAATCATTCTTTGCGCGTATACTTTGTATGGAGGCACAAGCACATGAGGGGGCATTATTCCAAGACATTTAACAAAATTAAGGTTTCGGGTAATTTTCAAGAGCACAAGAGGCTGATGTTCTTTTCCGAGTTGGGGTGTGCCTGGGGGTAATTTGACCTGTTCTTAGGTAATTCTTTAAGTAACTGAATGCCAAGAGAAGCCCTAGGATTTGCGAAAAATGTTTTGCATTGCGTTGATGAGAAGAAAATATAACGTGGAATTTGTATTTAGAAGAATAATTTTGACGGTATGGGAAATCGCTGTAGATGGGGTTAAATATAGTTATTTGTATTTCAAAAAATAACAATTTAAAAAAAAATATTATATTTTGTCAAATTAATGGACTGTAAATTATGCTATTAAAATGTTTTTAATTAATCTATGTGCACTGTAAAAAAGAGTACTTAATAATAAGTACTTTAACCTAGTTGTTTGTCTTTGAGCACAATTGTATAGTAAATGCCTGATGACGTACTCAAATTTTAGCAACCGTACTTTCTAAAAATTGAGCAGTGCGGTTAATATTTCTGATTTCAGCTTATTTTCAAGCCATCTTAACAAAGCGACCTGACAAACTTAAAATATTTGTTCAGAAGTACAAAAGTTTGTTCAGAGTTATTACAACTAAATTATCTTGTTTCCCATTCTTTTGGCACACCGTCTTAATATTTTTTCTGTTTATAACTTTTTCACGACGCTATGGAAGTTTAACGAATAAGGCTCTAGACTGCGGTGTCTTTTAATTTTAAAATGAATTTTTTATTGAAATAACTAATATTTATATATGAACTAATCAATAACAATTTCAAATTCATACTAAGAAATAAAGAATAACTTCAATGTAAAATTTTAGAAATTTCCTTTTAGTTAAAATGAACTTGTAAATAACTTGAATAATTTAAAAAGTTTACTTAAAATAACTTGATAAGATAAATGTAAGAAAATTCTTAAAAATTAATAAAATTTTGTTAATATTCATTTTTTTAAATTAAATATTAATTTAACTTATTACTATAAATTTTATCATATATTTTCAATTAAACCTTCATTTTGCACTTCCACAAAAAAGTAAATGTATGATAAAGTAAAAAAACCAATAAATTTATTTGATAAATTAATTTAATTGCACTAGTTTAGCAGGCATAAAAAGACAAATCTCTTTCAAATTACACAAAATAATTCGCACTAGTTACTGATGGTATAATTAGTTACCGTACGAGCTTTGCTTTTAGAAAGAAAAATCTAACTAATGATCCGAAACGAAGCGTTAGTCACACATACGACTTTTTCAGAGGGACAATTAAAATAAGGTAATTAACTGTAGTTAGGAGAAGAGTTAATTCTTTTTACAAGGGATATTAACCCACTTTTAGCAAATAAGTTGAATGAATGTTCAACAAGGAAAATGGGTCAGAAAATATTTTGTTAAATAATTAAAGTTTATTGATACAACGTGTTTACTTAATAAAATATGTACGAAATGATGTCCTAGTGAAGTGTATTATTATAAGCTAACAATTTAAAATATATTTTAATATCTAGTGCATTATAATTAACTGTTCTTTTGAAATATTGTACAAATATTGAAAATTCTTTGTAAAATTAAAAAAAAAATCAGGCATATTTAATAATGCCGAATACATTCTTTCTTAACTTATTCTTTAGTAATATTAACGAAGAAATACGGTCATTTGGCTGAGCAATGAGAATAAAGTAATTAAAATTCTATCATTTGTTTAAAAAAGAGCATTTTTGAAAGTAAAAAAAGAATATATTGTACTATTTCAAACATGTAAAACACTTTAAGTGTTTAAAATTATATTAATGTAAACCATTTACGATATTAAATAAGGTAAGGCCGGAAAAATGGGTATAGAGTTTACAACACCAAGAATTTATTTTGAGTTTAGATATTTTTTCACTTTATATTTTTTAACTATTGCAATATATCAATGTTCAGTATATTTTACTCTTTAAACTGATGTATAAAACTTTTGAAACTCATTACTTTGTTTAAGATTAAAATTGTTTTTTTTTAATGTGTAGTCAGATGCTTCGAACATGGATCACTCATAGTAGAGCAAACATCGGGATATCATCTCGCTGACATAAAAGTGAGGTCAACATGTATCGCTACAAACACGTGACTAATGACGTCATCCATTCTACCATTTTTCATAGTTCATTCAGAAAAATGTACTGTACTTCATGAATTACCACATTTACTACAATTTTCAAATCAAAAGTCAATCGCGAACGTTTTTTCATGCATAAATTTTAAAAGGTAGTCACGTGTTTGTACCGATTTGGTCTGAGATGTTTGCCTCACGATTATGACGTCATATTCTCTCTACTACTGGCCATTCATGCTCGTAGGTCAGATGTGCCCAGTTTCCTATATCGTCGAGGTAAATGGGCACTCACCCGTTAAAATTTAAAAATAGTTAAGATATTTTTGTTTCTTAGAATACCGGATGTTATTTTATTATGTAACAATGTTTAAGTGCTAGTTTCATGTTTTAAGATAATTTTTTTTATGTAGTTGTAATTGAGAGGTGTACTGACGTCTATGTTAGTAACAGATCGAGAGCGAATAAATTTTTCAACTGACTTGCAATGGGGCAGTTGTTTAATAAATAATTATTTTTAAATTATATTTTATGAGGGTGTGTGGATGCGTGCGAGAGAGAAACTGTTATATAAATATTTAACGCCCCATAACATAGTTTGCGGCTAAATTTACCTTAAGAAAATTATTACATTAAAAACTTTAGTAAAAAAAAAATTCCACTTGTGTTAAATTTGTTCTAATATTAAAAAAATAAATTCAAAACGTATAGAGGTTTAGAAATATTCATCATTTATTAACTTATTTTGTAACATTATTTGATTTATGCCATTGTTTCTTTTTAATACCATTAAAGCCAAACATTTTAGTGCAAGTAAAAGTTCTATTTGACGTGTCAGTCTATTTTAGTGCAATAGGGTCCCCATTTTAAAGCTGGATTCTCTTGCGTCAATGTCTTATTAGCGCCCTGAAGGTAAATTAGGAACCTTATACGTTCCAAAGTTATTAATCTGTTTGGGAGGTGGGATAATCTTAACTATTTCAGAATCATTTAAAAAAAGTCTTTTTCCGGCTGCTTCCAACATTTTATACACATATCTGTTCAATTTTGCAATGGACCATTCTATTATCTACATTTTTCACGGCAAACGATATATTTTTTGTGTATCTGTAATCATCAGCTCCTTTTGCAGGTTTGCGAACGTAATTCCTCCCCATTTTATCAGAAAAAACAAATATATTAACTTAATAACTAAAGTTTACTTACACGTTCCAAGTGAAACATGATAAAAATAATGAAATTAAATATAAATTAAATCAACTGTAATCTTTGTGTAATCTTTAAAGTGATTTAGTTATGTTATTTTAATTCTAATTTTAAAATTATACTCACCATAATAGCTTGAAAAAGGTAGTAACTCAAGTTGTAAACAGCAATAACTATTCAAATTAAGAATTGCTTCTCTTCTCTACTGTTGGACACTGCAGGAAAAAATATATCCAGGGTTACCATAAAGAGGTTGGGAAATTCCCTCTAACATTTATATACAAAATGAAAAGGCGATGCCCAAATTTCCCGAGTACCCACTTACCTTAACACTTTTTGTGTTATTTGGATTTATTTTTAAGCGGACTCTAAATTTTAGTTGTCTGTATTTATTTCTCATTTTCTTTTAATAAAACTAACACAATCTGCAACGACTAAAAAAAAAAGAGTTGAGTTATTCCGTAATTTGTTAGAAATGATTTACACTAGGAAGACAAATTCTCTGACCATCTTTCCAAAAAGTGTTGATTTCTGTTGATACATTTTCAAATGTAGACCGAATGTATTAAACTTGCATTTGATTTTATAAATAGTGAAAAATTACTCGGATAACCATTAGCAATAGTACCGCAATATGTATAACATCATTTGGAAGTAAACAAATAGTCTTTCAACTCGTATGCTGTTATTAAGGAAATTATTTTTTATTCAAGGAACGCTTCTATAATGTTGTAAATCAGTTAATTACAACTCAAAAAGTATTACCCGTGAAGTAATACGTTGTTTTAAACATCTTTTATACATTACATTTTATATATTCGCATTGATTCGAACAAAGGACAATTGTATTCGCAACTCGATCTATGAGTAATACCATAGTTGTTGAGCATTATCAGTAAGAATGACGAATCTCGGAAGCCTAGGATTTTACTCGAATTTTTAAGTTGACTTTCGGCTGTCAAAAGTTCTAATTCGCTGTTAATTCCAGATTAACTGAACACAATAATAATCTGTTGTTATGTAAGTTTAGTTTCTTCAATAAAAAAAAAATACGTGAAAAGGACCAGTTAATTTGTCATATAAATAGGTATGCCAAGTTTCAAGTTGGTATGACATTTAGAATGTGGTAAAAATGGGAACTGCAAGACTTGATGATAAAATAACAACACAGTGAGTTACATAAAAGCATGTAATAAAATGAGCTGTTTTCCTTGAAATAACCTTACTCCATGTGTTTATACTTACAAAGATCAACTTGAAAGAAAAAAACGTTTAGTTTTGCTAGTAGTATTTTGTTTCATATGTTGTAATTACCTGTTGCTTAAGTTGACGAATACTATTCGAGATGTGGCGGTTTTATTTATTCACAGGATTACTCCGTTGATTCTTACTTAGCTTCCTCGCCATCAGTTCCCCAATAAAAGGCATTTGAAGCCAAATCATGCCTTGAGGAATGCTCATTTGGAATTAATCTTATCTGCACTTCGCTTCCGTGAGGTGGGTGGGAGAGCTTAGCGAGCGGGGGCGGAGGGAGCGTGACCAGGGATCGTGAGCAGCCAGGATAATCGAAAAACCAATCAGTACAACTGCACTTGATAAGAAAAACATGCAGATTGCATTAGGGGCTGTACACAATGCCCAAGGAAAATATATGTATAAGGTGTAAATCAAAGGGATTAGGCTTTTTGTATGCAACAAGGAATGCCTAATTTTACTCCAGAAATTGGCCTAGCTATAGAATGATGTTGTAGTTATTGAATTGGAATGATGGATAAAAAAAGAAAACATAATTTGTGCAAGTTGTCAGAACTCAAATTTGAAGATTTGAGGAGGATGGGCCATAGTGATATACTTTTTTAAGCGTTTTTCCCCCAATTTTAACAGTAATATCTATTGAACTCATTTTCTCAAACTTTATATTTTGTTATTCTTTTTAATACGTAATGTTGCTTGTAAAGCAGTATTGGGGAATTTAACTATAACTCTTTATTACACTATATTATTTATATATAAGAAAATCGTTATACGACGAAATTTTATTTAAATTGAGAAGCATCATTTATATTTGGATTCTAAATAGACAATTGTAAAATATTAGTGCATGCCCAAATCCAATAAATAGTGAATTATTATTGAAAATTTAAAAATAATCTTTTCCAGACATACTTAAAAGGGCCATCTATACGAACTTCAAGAAACCCTTGGGTGCTGTCGTGTTTGGAACGCAGTATGCTTCATTGCTTATACATAGGTCCAATGGGTCCTATCAATGGATCGTCCTAAGTACCCCATGTCAAACTTAAATATATTTATACTAAATATCTTATAAGATCATGTAAATGAAACATATTAGTGATTAAAAATTAATAATTTGTTAAATTTTAATAAAAACAGTTCAGTCATCTAAGCTTGTATTTTCTCATCAGTAGAAAGTTATAAATTTTGATCCACACTATTTTATTTAAATACATTCAAAAGCAAACTAGTATAAAATAGCTGCTTTTATTTTACCCACATGTTGTCATGGAATGGAACAAGTTTACTTATATTTAAACTGAACATTACGAACATGAGCTTCTCCTACCCTTATGAACTTGATATAAGCATTTAGTAGATTAGATTTTATAGATATTTGACGTAATTTGTAACCGGTATTTGACATAATAGAAGCTTTCAACTTAGTCAAATATTTTATTGGTGGTCGCAAATTGCTGAGCGATTATCATTGTTTGGCTGTTTAATTAAAATATAATAACCGTTTTTTAATATACTTTAACTACTTTGTTGCTACTAAAGTTAAGCAACTTGTTTAAAATATAAGCGAAACAGTTTGGAAAATTACAATTCAGTTAAATGTGATGCAGCCAAATAATAACCATTGTCCAGCAATTTATGACCCTGTATATTTGCAAGCGTGTTAATAAATTCTGCTGTAATATTGTAATTATTTGGATATTTGAGTGCCGATTTTATATACAAATGATACATACACTTAATATATCTGATAAAAACATGATACACTTAAAAATGGTCCGCCATTTTATTCGTCTAGGCCTTATCAATATTCATTTATTTTTATCTTGATTACTTTAATACATTTATTTTGATAAAATTAAAAAAGAAAATACCAATATTTGCATATAAACTCACAAGAAAACAAAACATTACTTGATTACGTATATTTCTGTAACGGCTTTATTACAGATTTAAGCTAACTAAATTGGCATTCATTATTTCGTTCTTAATTTTTGGGGCGCGATATAGCAACTTTACATTGCATTATGAAAGTGCATTCCGGCATAAAATAAGTTCATTCTAAATAACAATCTAATATTCCGTTACGTTATTCCCATTTAAATATAATCTAATTAGCAATATCCATCTTTGTTCAATGTTTCCCATGAATTAAACTCATTCACTCTAAGCTCTTAGAAACGGACTCGTTCTCTAATCCTTCAATTAACTACAGCTCTCATTAGCTTAGAGATAGTAGAGCTGTTGAATTTTCTCTTCATGGGGATTTTACAGTTGACTAATCAAAATATAATGTCTGAAATGGGCACATGGTACGTTTCCCACATTAAAATGTAAGAATATTCAAGGAGTAAATAAAAATGATTATATATGTCGAAATGCTGATGGGTGTAAACAGATTAGGATTCGAGTTAAAAAAATGTAAGCTACAAATCAAATTGTTGAAGAGTTTAGTTCTAAAAGTTGCCTTATCTACTTTTGATATTTTGCGGAAAATTAAAAAAAAAACTTTATAAATAAATGTTGTGTTTATCTTGCACTAATTCATGTTGATATGGTTTGTACACAACCTCGCAATTCATGACAGATAAATATTTTAAATATAAATTAAGGCAATATAAATAAATATAATATCAATCAAAATAATACTTTTAATATAAATAAAGATAATATAAATAAAAATATTTTAAATATAAATATTTTAAATATAAATATTTTAAATATAAATATTTTAAATATAAATATTTTAAATATAAATATTTTAAATATAAATATTTTAAATATAAATATTTTAAATATAAATATTTTAAATATAAATATTTTAAATATAAATATTTTAAATATAAATATTTTAAATATAAATATTTTAAATATAAATATTTTAAATATAAATATTTTAAATATAAATATTTTAAATATAAATATTTTAAATATAAATATTTTAAATATAAATATTTTAAATATAAATATTTTAAATATAAATATTTTAAATATAAATATTTTAAATATAAATATTTTAAATATAAATATTTTAAATATAAATATTTTAAATATAAATATCTTAAATATAAATATTTTAAATATAAATATTTTAAATATAAATATTTTAAATATATATTTTAAATATATATTTTAAATATAAATATTTTAAATATAAATATTTTAAATATACATATTTTAAATGTAAATATTTTAAATATAAATATATTAAATATAAATATATTAAATATAAATATTTTAAATATAAATATTTTAAATACAAATATTTTATATACAAATATTTTAAATATAAATATTTTAAATATAAATATTTAAAATATAAATATTTTAATAATAAATATTTTAAATATAAATATTTTAAATATTAATATTTTTATATAAAATTAAAATAAATATAAAAATTATTTCACATTTTATTTTGGAATAGAATAATTTTGGAACAACACGATGAATAAGAAAGGTTTTTGGAAGCATAGTAAAGGAAAAGACACGTTTTGGAATAGCATTATAAACTTCCAATTTTTTTTCACAATTTTATTTTTTATTTCTGACGAACAGCTAAATTATTTCTAAATGTAATTTATAAATGAAGCGTTTTACATTAAAGAGATATTTAAAGTTGTCGAATTTGTTTTCTGGAACACGTAGATCTGTCGACTAGTCTTCATCTACATTCAACTGCTCTTCATTTTTTTTTTTTCAAAAACTAAATAATTCAGTGCATGTTTCTTGTCGGCTGTATATTTATATCATTTTAAAATATGATATTCTCGTCAATACCGTGCAACTTTCTTGGTTTTACAGCGAGTTGCCATTGTTCTATCTCCATTCACTGTAAAAAAAATGTGCTTAATAAATGAGTACCTGAACATTCTCGTTTTTCTTTGAGTACAATTGCATTATAAATAAGTGATAACGTACTCAAATTTAAGTAATCGTAAATTTCTCAAAAATAAGGCGTGTGATTTAATATTCCTAATCTCGGTTTCTGTTCAAGCTATCTTAACAAAGCGACCAGACAAACTTAAAATAGTTGTGCAGAAGATGGGTTACCACATTATTTGATGTCGATTGCTTAAAAGGAAACTGAATTATTATGACTCAATTTACTTCCCGTTCTTTTGGCACACCTCTTAAACATTTCTTTTAATTTATAACTTTTTCGAGTCGCCCTGTTAAATCAATAGATAAGGTAATGGGCTGCGGTGCCTTAGGATATGGGTTCGATTCCAGATAAGTTTTGATTGTAATTGTTGATATTTATTGAAAGTGATTTATGAAGGCAGCCTACATAGGCAAGCAACTGCTCTTCTGAGGCATTTTTACTCATTTTTAAGTACGTCTATTTCAAAAATGGCTTGTGTTCGGTGCATTGATAAGCATCGAATGTATTTAAAAATTTGTACATTTTACTTATTTTGAGTACCTGATGGGTTTATATTTTTAGTAACAAAAGTCTAACACTTTTATTTATTCCTTTCCTAAGTTATAAAATGTACCAGCTTCCAAAAATACGTAAATTATTTTTTTATGACCAAATGATGATAATACTGCTTTTAATCCTTTTTAGCATGGCCAAACAACTTGTCCAGTAGAAGAAAATAATATCCGATCACTGGAAATATTAAATGAATTTAATTTTATTTTGTATTGGGTCAGCCGAGTATTACCAAAAATTTTGAATTCCTACTTTTTATAAACTGAACAACTAAAAAAAAAATCAAATGTTTATTAATAGTAACACAGTAGGCATATATTAAAAAATATTTAATCTTTAAAGGTTACGTTTTAAAAGTTTGAAATTGTATATAATAAATTTTGAAGCTGATAAGAAAAGCAGTGATACAAGTTCATGAGAAATATATGGATTAAGTTAGAGTATATTTATCTTAGAAAAATCTATAATTATGAAATATTTTAAAATAAAAATTTCTCTCTTATTCTATAAGCTTGGTAATTTTCTCTTCTTTTTCAGCTATCACGTAAGGTAGACAATTGTTTTATTCGAGCTTCTCAATGATTTTCAATTTGCTGCCTCAAAGTTTCTTTCATTCCTTTAACAGAATCGTTTTTTTTTATTTTCTTTCGCGGGGATTATACTCGTATCTTTTAAATTAAAAAAAATGAACACATTGTTAGAGAAATGTTCAATACACTTAAATTTACTTTGGAATTATTTATTAAAAAATAAGCAAGTTTCTTACCAGGTGCTTTTAATTTGGCCCATTCTTCATACTGAAATTTATATATTCTTCCAAAGTTCGTTTCTTAACATCAGCGTCTTTCATTATCTCTTGGAATAATTTTATTTTTGCTTTCTTCTAAAATATACAATAAAGGAAACAAATCAAAAACCGTTAACGAGGTGAGTGTTTTTAATGTGCTTCATTTGATCCGAGAATCTTTTGTAGTTTGATAACTGTATCCATCTGACCAAAACAATAATTAAGAATAGTTTTGAATCGGTGATTTAAACTGACTGGTTTATATGTAGAATATATTAATCAACTTATTCAAACGCTAAAGTGATCAGAAGCAAAATAAAGTTTTCTGGCGGATTAAAAACTAATTTGTGATTTGTGGAAATAAAAAAAAAATTTCGCGCCATAAAAAAAAATAAGGATACTTTATTTAGCCTCACATAATCTGTGTTCAATGAAATTAATGCAGTATAAAATAACTAGTTAAAAAGTTACTGCATGCATTACACAATTTTTAATAAATATCATTTTAAAACAAATTATAAATTGTTCACGCCTCACTTGAGGGTAAGTTACCCTACACCATTTTAAAGTGCATTTTCAATATATTAATACAATTACATATTCAATTAAAAAATATTGTAAAATGAAAATTTAATTTTTTATTTCATTTAATTTTTTATTTATTTTATTATTTTTGATAAACGTTACAATAATTTTCATGGATACACAAAGATTTGAAATTTCGGTAGATAAAATGGAAAAATAATCATATTTTTTTTATCCAATAAAATACTTATGAAATGTTGTAAAAGAAATAAATTATTCCTGGTTTATCAGTAAAACCTTCAGCCAGTTCTTTTAAAAAAAAACTATAATGGCAACGCCACTCTACTTTTTCCTGTTTGTAAAGACATAATTAGTTTCCACAAGTTTCTTTGAAACGGTAGTTTTATGATTTTTGGAGAAATATTTTCATCTGTCGGATAGTTTCTTTTCCAAACCTAACCATTTTCCCATTTTAATATTAAAGCAAAAAAATATAATGCGATCCTCCACATGATAGATATAATTAAGAAACCGGGCCATATGTTTTCCCGTGAGCTAAGAATTTCGAGTAATGGGGGGGGGGGGAAGCAACAGAGTTGTCTGGGTGTGTGTGGGGGGGGGGGGTTCCTGAAGTCTTTATTCTGGTCTGGGAAATGGGATGCCAAAGCTCTCAAGCCATTTGTGAAATTAACTGACGTCACGTGTCACGGTTGACGAGTGACTGGTCTGAAATAACCCTTTCTGTTAAAAAAAACCCAAGTGATGTTAAATGAAATTTATGAAAGTTATATTTAAATATGTTAAAGTAATTAAAATAAAAATAACTTCAAGGTAAATTAACTATTTATATGGGTTGTTTTGTTATGCTTGAAGGCATTTTTAACTTATTTGAAATTGAGAGAATTTGAATTTTTTTATGTGCTAATTAAGCAGGAAAAATATTTATTGTGGTGCAATTACCAAATTTCTGTAAAAAGGCTTCCTATTTTGAATAAGGAACAATGCTAATTTTTTTATCAAAATAACCTGCCATCACTCTTATAAAATTTTCTTTGCATTTTTAATAAATAACAAGTCTTGCCGAATTTTACTAACTATACAAAAATTTGCGCAGTTTAAAAAAAAAAGTTAACTAGTTTTTTTTGGCCCTGGTCTGAAACCCCCTCTGCGACAGTACTGTTGAAGTGTCAATTATAGTCCACGGTGCGCACTGTTAAATTAAATCAGAATTTTCTAAAAACTGCTGAAATAATTCACCTATAAAATTGGGAGATAATTTATAAATGAAATATCCTGCAGTGAGATTTTTCAACAAACGATTAGAAACTTCCTGTATCACTGAACTAAGAATTAATTTCTATCTATTTACCAACCTTCAGACAAATTTTAATTGAAAAATACAGATGGTAAAAACTATTATAAATAATAACTTACAGGTATGTGTTATTGAAATATTTATTTACATCTATGTACATTTTAAATTAAACAAATATATGATTCAACTGCAACTTAAAACTTTTAAATAAACATTTTCTTATTTGCTATGATATTTAAGATAAATAAGTTTTGCAGTATTTGTTAAACAATTCCGTGAATGAATAAATACATTTTACTAGCGAGTTTGATGTGTTAACCGATACATAAAAATAGTGATAGCTTCATAGACTGATTTAGGTATTTTTTATTTCGTTGATTTGATTTTTAAGTTAATATAACTTTACTCGTCTGATTTTTTAGGCTGCTTTGAGATGACAATTTTATTATATGTTTGGATTTCTTGACTATATTTCATACTATACGTTTATACAGAAACACAGCCTAATAACTTTAACTATGGTCAGATAATGAAAACATAATCAGATTTCGAAACCCACTCATCAAACTTATACATCACGACCACCGTTGGAAAGTTGAACTCCAATATGGAGTACCTAAACGGAGAATGTCGGACGTCGAGTATCGAACTACCAAATCACCGATTACGAGCCCGCCGCTCGTACAACCAGGCCACGCGTGTCACTTATATAGACTAAATAGACTAAATCTACTTAAAAAAAACCTCCATAGACTAGCTTGAATTTTTTTAAGACGCGACGGGAATTTCATTAAAGTTCTCCCGTTCTAACTCTTGTTGCAGCAAAGTGTGACCGAAAATTCCTCGCATGAAGTGGAGTATCTGCAAACAGATGATGATCTTCAAAATGGCGCTGCTCTTACCCCTTTCAAGGGAAGACGCGCCATCATCAACAATCTCCTTTTGTAAAGAATAAAAGCAGGAAAAAAAATGTTTTAAAACATCAAAAGCCGCACGTTTTAGTATCTTCCCCACAGAGTAGAAAAAAAAAGTTCGAGTATCATAAGCAGGGAGTCATTTTAGTCGAGCGAGTAACCGTAATGGAGGCGCATTCTTTGTGAGGCACGAAATGCTTAGTCTCTAGATTTTATTCCACTTTTGAGAGTTCTATTTTTATTTTAAATTGCACGATACTTTTGAACTCATTTTGAATGTAAATGATTTAACAGTTTGAGATGGTTCTTGTGTTAAGACAAGAGTGAAGTGTACTTTATTTGGCGTTTTAAAATTTATTTGTTAACATATCGAAGTGTTTTTTTTTATCCAAATTCAAAAGAGATTTGCTTGAATAAAAATGTTTGTAAAGTGATATACCAAATAAAAGGATTCAATTTTAATATTCGATAACACTTTATATGTAATTTAAGAGTAGTTTATGTAACTGAAAGATCAAATGTTTGTTTACTAAAGATAAATATTTACATCTACACATTTATTAAGTTAATTAGATAACAAAAATTATTTTTAGCAACAAGTTTATTAATGAATTATCGATGTGCAAGTTAATTTAGTTTTTTCACGGTTATTCAACTAAAAGATGATCAAGAATTAAAAATGTTGTTTCATATTTAAAAAATTGCTATTTACTAATTCTTTATTATAAAGTAATAGAGGCTGTTTAATAAAATATCCTTATTTTATTTACGAATTAATTTATTTTACTTAATTTTATTTGGAGAACCAGTTGTAATTTCCTCTTAACATCATTAGATTTTCCTCAGTTGAGGCAAGTTATATTTTGTATGCTGCGTATTTTTTTTTATTTAGAATTATTACAAATTAATTTAAAGACCTAATCACTGCATTTTCGTAGGTTGTATTTTGTATTTATGTTTATAATGAAATTAATTTTTAGTTCCAAATTTGTGTAAATTTTTATTAAGTGATGCGAAACTTTTTATTAGCTATATTCCACAAACTGTCTAGTATTAACCAATAACAATAATTCTAAGCTATTTACTTCAAAAATTAATTTTATTATATTTTGGTTAAATTCTGCTATACGTAGATACTATAAATTTTAAAATTTCCGGAGTTGCGATTGCTTCCAAAAGAGAGCGTGTCCATTTTTGTTAAAAAAAATATTTTCTAATTTTATAATATGTGATTTGTTTCCAAAAACTTAGTATTAAACGAAAGGTAATAAATAACATCATAAACCACATAAACTAAAATTCCGAATATTTGAAAGTTTATAACTTTACTGTCCTCTTAAAAGATAATTCTTTGCATAGAAGCTATCAAACAGGACTAAACACGAGCATTTTATTTTGCATCCTGAGACATAATAACTTTAACATATCATCATGTTTTCGAACGCAACACTTTTGACATGAAAGATGACGAAATAAATTGTTTTTGACTAACCCATGAAAATATTACTTTCTACTTAAGTTTACCAAGAAAATGAAAATGAAAATGTTGGCTAAAGCAACCGATTATCCCTATAGAACAACTAGATCATCTTATAAATTTCAAGAATTAAAGATATCTTATTGCAGAAAAGAGCAATGTAATATTATGACTTAAAACCACCATAAGTTATTAAAACATTTATTACTTTTGTCATTTCAGGAGATATTTGAAATAAATTTTACGTATATTTCAGTTCATCATCACTTTCAGGTAATTAAGCCTTTGTTTTCTATAGTCATCTCATAGATGACAAATTAACGGCCTGTTCTTTTGCTTCTTTGTTCGTCAAAGTGACCGAGAACAACATGTTTCATTTTAAAATCGTTATTATATTGCTGGCATATTCTTTAATTATTGTAGATCCAGATATTTTATTATTTTTATTATCCAAGGCCAGCAAAGGTTTTGGTGAAAATAACGGAAACGGTTGTACTTGTTTTTTTAAAGAAAAATGTAAATATTATGAACTTTATTAAAGAAGAAAATGTTAATATATATTTAGTTTTTGCAATAATTGATATAATTGTCACCCTAAATGAGTAAATGTTTATTTTAATGTAAACATTTCATTATTTAAGTTACTTAATGGAATTGTCGTGTCAAGATAAATAAATCGATCAAGTGTGGTTATTGTTATGATGTTGAACTACACAAAAGAAGTTATTCTTTTTGCTATGCTTAAAATACTTCGTTTGTTAATAATAGTCACTAATAATAGTTTATATAAATAAACTAAAGCTAAGCAACTTGTTTATAATATACTTAAAATAATTGGTAAAAATACTATTTTATGTTAACTATTTTCAGCTCGCCAATTAGTAGCAGAAAGCGCGCCCAGGATATGGTTATCAATTCAAATAGAATTTTTCAAGTTTGTCCAAGCATGATTTTTAAATAAATATTGTGCGATTTTGAAAATTCATTATTTTTGGATATAAAAAAAATCCAATTGGTTAAAAATTAGGTTAATTCCTAGTGTACGGTGCCCCCGCCAAATGCGATTTGGCTACAATTAGTGAGCGATACATTTTATATTTTGGCAACCCTATTTCATAACGTTCCTTGCAATATCATGATGTACGGCTACCCTACTTTTTTTTGCACAGTTTCACGTTGTTTTGCCAAGCCTTGGCGCCAGTTTTCGGAATAGCGCCAAGGATGCACCATACACTAGGAATTTACCAAAAATTAAAAATAAATTGGTTATCTGGCTTTTAGTCATCCGATAATACCGCTTAATTGGACTTTTTGTTTGTTTCTACTATTTATTCAAATACAGCAAAATGGGATACATCCAATCAATGACCATTGCCCCAAAACTAGTGACTACCCTGTATTTTATTTCTGGATAAATAAATAATTCATTAAAGCTAATTAATGAATTTTTCGGCTCAAGTTAATTGACGGATATTTCCTTTCAAGTTCATTAATATTTTTTTTATCTCAAGATAAATAAATATTTTTTTAAAATAAGTAATAAATTATTAAATAAGACATTAAATCTAGATAAACGATTCCAAAAGGAGCAATGCATTCAAAATTATGTAAACAATATGAAGTCCTCGCTCTTATTATCACAAAGAATGTCTTTCCAGCAAAGGAACATGGATACAAAAAGCACAAACGAAAGAACAAGAGCGGGACAGAGAATAAAAGTCAAAGAAGAAACCACATGTGAAAACACTTACAGCACTTCATCGTGTATCCTGGATCGATCAACCCAAAAAAAGAATGTCGCTGAAAGAATTCCGATCCGAAGAATAGAACTCGACCTGGACAATACGTTCCAAACAGAATTCTTTCACGGGGGACTGGAATAATTGCAAGACGATTCTAGACACACGGTTAAAGTTTCTCTTCATAAATGGATTTAAAAGAATTTATTTTTGTATTGATTTGGGTAATGATTAAATGAAGTTCTTGTGGGTTATTAAAGTTTACGTCAAGAAATGGTTAATTAAGGGAATGATAAGAATTTATATAAACAATTATTATTTTGTGATTGGTGTATTTTGTATTCTAATTAGAATCGACAAATTAAAGTTTCTTCTAATTCAATTATGAAAATCGTTAATTAGTTTTTAATTTTAAAAAGTAAAAAATATATATTTTGGTAAATTAAAAAAAAATTAAACATAATAAAGTAAATTATAAACGCATATTTTACAAGTTTTTTTACAAGGCTCCGAACCGTCGCCAATAGGCCACGGTGCAGCTCTAGTGCGACGTTATTTAACCAATGGCCTCCGTGGCCGAGTGGATTAGGCGTCCAAGGGTCCCCGGTTGAAAACTTTGCGATGTACAAGAATAAAGAATAGTAAAAAGTAGTGATATTGCGATTGGAGTGTTGCCAACTTTGCTACTAAAATACTAGAATGTCGTCCGGTACATCCACAAAAATTAAAGGCATGTATACGGGACTGCTGCACGATAAATCTAATTGGGGTCCAAAGTCCCGACGACTATTGAAGGCGTTGAGTGCCAGCTCAGGTGTTGTCCTCGTCATCTGACCATGGTTCAAAAATACGAGGCATCGTTCTCGGGTCTTTCCTTCGACATAGGCCTCGAACCATCGCCAATAGCCCATTGTGCAGCTTGTCGCTTGTATATCGATGTATTAAGATTTTATGGTCAATGTTCTACTTAACAATTACACAGCTACTAAACATGGGTCAGACTAGGTGGTGTAGACTGTGCGTAAAACGTTTATGCATTTACTATAATTTCCAAACCCAACTCAATCGCGAACGTTTTTTTCATTCTTTTGAAAGGTAATCACGTGTATGAAGCCATTCGGTTTGAGATGTTTGCATCACGGTGATGACGTCATATTCTCTTTACTACAGTCATTCATGCTCGAAGGGTATAATCTTCGAGCATGAATGGGCATGCAGTAGAGTGAATATGACGTCATGATATTAAAACCTATATCTCAAAGCGGAAGTGGTACCTATCACTTGGTATTTAATGGATTTTGTGAATGAATAATTACTTATGATTGACTTTAAATGGGAAAATGGTGTAAAAATGAGAAAACGTGTAACTATGTGTAAAACGTAGTACAATTCACCCTGTTCAGAAGTTTTGTTATTTTCAGAGTAAAAAATACATCATAAAATATTTCTTGTATTGTAATACAAACGGAATCAATCTCTTGCGTATCGTAGTCTATTTTCTGTGTTTATTTCACCCAATTTATCCAATTTGTTTGTTTTGTTCGATTTGATCATTTCATTTTGTTCGGTTTCTTTGATTCGTTCAATTTGTTCGGTTTATTTGCTTTGTTCGTTTCGTTCGATACATTCGTTTCGTTTGTTCGATTCGTTCATTTTATTCTGTACGTTCTTTAATTAAATTTGTTAGATTCGCTCGATTTGTTCGGTTTTCAAGAGCTTTAAATAAACCACCAAAAAAGGTAGTTTAAAATGTACACTTAATTGTTTAATTAAGCATTTTTCCCTCTCTTTAAATAATAGTCTGCTTGATATCGATAAACTATTGCGGTTCTAAAGCAAAATACAACAGATATTTTATCTTTGAGCAAAGAATGTAGATATTCATTTCAAAGATGTGGTTGTTGATTGAATGCTAAATGCGGATGCAGTCTATAGGACAATAATATATTAGCGACCAAAATATTTGTTGCCAAGTTTAATCACTTGTTTATATTTTTAAATACGTTAGTAATATTTATACATGTGATAGTTTACTTGGCACAAAATCAATTTTCTTTTAAAGGATTAAAATTTAACTGATTTTCTTTGAGGAATTTTCCGTGTTGATTTATGTACTATTTTCTAGTTGCAATAAAATCCTTATCTATAATAGTAAAAGAGTCGGTCCGTCTGCCTGTGGCACGCAAAATATCTACTTCCTCTGCACGGAAATGTCTGAAGTTTTAAACATAAGTACTATTCAACTACTAATTGTGCACCTGTGAGCCGAAATTTAAAGATGTTTGATAGTTATTTTTTTAATTAATTAAAGTTTCAATTCCAATCAAAATCATAGGGACGTAGTGGTATACAGGGAACCATCTATGATTGATTTATGTAGTTTGTTTTGTAAATTTAAAAAAATTGTGTAGTTCATTCGAAGTTATTTCAGATAATGTTTCATTATTTTTTATTGTTCTTTTATAACAGTTAGACTAACATAAATATTTCCATACAACTAGTATATGTATAAATAATTATATATTTAAAAGAAGTATACTGCTTCTTTAAAGTGATATTTAAAAAAAATATAGAAGGACATTTTAATACACGAAACTCAATTACTGAAATTAAAATATTAGAAAAATAATTAAAAAAAATATTCAAATAATTTGGCGTCATTTTATAGAGAATTTTTTTTTGTAAAGAACAATTTAATTTTCGTGATTTTTAGTCACGAATTTTCCTTCAAGACAATTTAAAAATTCCTATACAGATAATATTAATAAAAATCACAATTTTGGTTCCTTAATGCTATTTAAATATGATAGACAATCGCGCAAGACTTAAATGTTTAAAATTTTTAATGTTATGTTGTTTGCATTTATTAGCACGTTGCTCAGAGGAAACGAATCCTTTATAACACTAATCCCAGTTAACGTTTCATAAATAGCAGAGAGGCAATCGATATGTAATGGAGTTAAATGAAAATGCCAGTGGATTTGAAAAGCATTTGGAAAATCCAAAGTTTCCAGAAACCATTTCCCTAATGATCGATCCTGAAAATGAATATTTTGAAGGGAATCGTCACTGAGGATTTATCCTTTTGATAGGGTTAACTTAGGAAAAGTGCATGGCTTAAAAACGTTGACGATCGAATTCTGAAATAATTATAACAGTGTTTAAAATTCATCGAACGTTTCGTTCTTTATCAAAGCCGAATGAATAATAGCTTTCGATTTCTTTTTAACTGTGGTTTGTACGTAATGATTGATAAATGATATAATAATAGTATTACAGTATTAAATTTAGTAAGATAAAATCTCTTCTTATAGAATTATTTCGTATTAAGGAGCACCAAGCACTGTTAAACAAGAAATAAAGAAGTCCTCCATTGCCAAGCACTCTTGGGAACATGGTCATATATTTAATTTTTCTAACCCACATTTAATTTGCAAACCCAAATCTCTAGTTGAACTTGACTTCCTGGAGGCGTTTCATATTTTTAGAAATATTGATTCGATTGTCAATGAAACATTTGCGGTCCCAGTATTTCCTACTTGTTGGCACACAATAGTTAACTCCAACCGATTGTGATAGTTTTTGTTTTTGTTCTTTCGCAACATTTTCAATTCTGGGTTTATTTCTATTTTATCGCACACTCAGATTTTCATTTTCTGCTGATGAAGGGAGATGTATCTCCCGAAACATGTCCAGATTTGATGAATTTTTATTGCGTATTTTAGCGTTGCATTTGTATTACATTATTTGTATTACATTATTTGTATTACATAAATTACATTTAGTGTTTTAAAAGTTTAAGTGATAAGTTCGACAGGGTGTCACATTAATTTGTTTTTTTTTTGTGTATGCGTAAACATTCCAAATTTCAAAAATAGCTTAAAAACTTAAAATGACAGAAATATTATGATTCTTCATAAAATTAAGAATAATAATTTATACGGCCTTACCATTTATAAATGATAAAATTCAATGTTAGCTATAGTGCTGATCATGTAAGATATAGTGCTGATTTTCGTTGATGTAGTTAAAAAGATGTTGAGTATAAAAATTGAGAAGTTAATTGGGGCACTGTAACAATGGGGATCTTTTAATCAATATTAAATATTATGTGACCCTAACTCGTCATATTTTAAGTTAATGAAAATTTTTATTGCATAATTTACAGAATTGTTTTTGAATTGAAATACAATATCATAATACACTACAATATCATAAATGTAAGAAAATTATTAATTATAATAAAAATGTTATCAACAGTCACTTGTATTTACCAACCGTTATTATTTTAATAAAATTCAAATACAACGTTAAAATACGCAATAAAAATCCGTATAATCCGGACATGTTTCGGGATATACATGTTCGGATCATGTCCTTCATCATGTCCTTCGTCACAGACTTGTCCTTCATCAGCGGAAAATGTAAAGTCTGTGTGTAATAAAATATAAATAAAAGATATTCATTTTTTTTTAAATTTATATTTTTTTACACATAGACTTTAAATTTTCCGCTGATGAAGGGTAATGTATCTCCCAAAACATGTCCGAATAATACGGATTTTTATTGCGTATTTTAACGTTGTATTTGTATTTTAATATTCTTAGCGCAATGTTCTATAAGACAAGTTTTTATCTTATAGTTATTATTTTAACTACTTTTAAGTTTTAAAATGTATTAAAATAATATTATCAGATTTATTTTGGATTAAGTGGTGATTAATTATTGAAAAAATGTTTTGTTACAACAATTATCTAGCAAAAGCGTTTCAAAATTTAAATATTTTAGTTTTAGTAAGAAACTTTATTATTTTTTAAGACTTTTTTTAAATTTCCATTTTAAACAATTTTAATGTTAGATGTTTTTCGAGACATGCAATTTCTTAATTAAATGAATCTAATATCTATATATTTTTAAAAATTCATATTAAAAAGATTAAATTAAATTAATATGTTTGTTTAATTAGACAAAATATTAACCGCAATATGAAAATTAAAAAATCACCGCTACATTAACGAGAAAATCGGAGAAACCATAAACATTTTATTTGAAAGGGTTTTTCTAGAAATCTCCAATGGATTATTCAAAACAAAAATTAATTTATTTGGATATTTCACCGACGTTATATACGCATACTAAAAAGAAAGTATAAATAAATCACAATTATGTTCCGGAAATCGTAATGTTTGATATGGGAATTCTTCTTGATTGAAAAACAATTTTCTGGATAACCAAATCTTAAACGAAATCGCACGAAACGATTCTAAAAACGCGAAATTTTAATTTGAAGAGATCATGAAATAGTACTCTGAAAACTTTTCTAAGAAAAATATAACAAAGTTATTGTAGAAACTCATTCCAAAAAATGATTGCTCAGGAATTTTTTCTTCGAAAGCAATTTAAATATCTTATTTCACGATCTTAGTTAAAATTGTTTTCATTTAGGATTTCGAAACGACTTTTTTTTCGATTCCATTACTGGAAAAATGAGCAGAAATACAATGATTTTAAATTAACAATTATTAGAAAATCCAAAAATGCGAACATTTTCAAAAAAAGTGATGGTGCATACAAAATGCAATACCCTTTTGGGCTATTTTGAGTCTCCATGACAACTACAATAATCGGTCGTGTAGTTCAATTCTTGGTAAATGTCCCAGCAAAAAAATCATCAAAATTTTGATATTGAAAGTTTTATTCAGGAAAACTCGTTTTTTTTTGTTGAAGATTTATGAAATTAAATGTTTTTGTTTCAATATCCTTCATTAAAGCTGCAACCTGCATACAAATTAAAATTTTTAATTATGAAAGAAAAATGCAGATATTTTAAAGGTTTTATGGAGGAAAATAAAAAAGCTGTATTTTTTTCTTTCAATATTCTTTATAAACCTTAAAAAAACACTTCAATTTGATAATTTGATATCTATGTTTGACACTGATTCTCTTTGATGGGGTGTTATTATAATTTCATTTAAATTAAAAAAAATTATTTAATAAGATCATGGTATGTATATTTTTTTCTAATGTAAATTATATTAATTGGATACGTTAGTGTGAGAAATGTAATGCACTTTTGATAATATTTATTTGCAGTTTTGATCGTTTTTGATTCATAGATATCTCAGAAATGATCCGAAGTTAATGATATTTCGTATGTACTTACATTTTACTAGTGAAAACGAATAACATCAGTTTCCACACGAATGAGTTTATGCCATATTTTAATTAGAAAAAGAGTAAAAACTATAAAAATTTGTTCTTTATGTACTTTTCCAAATGCTCAAATTCTGCTCGTACGAATCTTTGAATTTGTTGAAATGATTTCGAAGAAGTTTGACAAGCTTAAAATAATAATTCAGAAGAAAGTTTTCTACATAATTTTTTGACACTAGTTATTTCGTTTTGCTTAAAACCCTTTAGTACATTTTTTCTTGTTTTCGTTCAGATATAACGTTTTTAGTTTTTTTAAATTCTGATTTTTTGTTGTTGATAGAAGTAATTTTATTACACTTTTTAATAAAAAATTATATATTTTACAAGATAAATGGACATTTTAAAAATAGTTCGGTCTATTTTTCATAGAAACTCGCACATGATTATTTATATTTTTACTGACATTTTTATTTACTCTCATATCGTCGCCTCAGGGCAGCAGTAGGATATGAGCAAAAACAGTTGCCTATAAAATTGATTTTAAAATTTGCTTTTTTTTAATGCTGAATATCTAAGGCTATAGTTCAGGGATTTCAAAGAAGACATAAAAATGTCCGAATGTTCCACTAAATAAAGGCACATTTCGTAATATTAGCAAGACCGAAAACTCATTTTCGTTTTTTTTTAATGTGTTACTGTTGCTCCGAGGCGACTATATATTTTAATAATGCCTTATTTAAATGATACTCCTAAAATTAACAGTAATTTTTGTTGATTTTTTAAGAAAAGTATCTTTTATGCTTATAAAAATTTCTCTCGAAAAAGGATTTTAAAATCAATATTAAAAAAATACGTACTTATTTTGCACATTTTCTTGTTCAGCAAAAAAACAACAACTGAATAATATTTTTTTGATGCATTTTGAAGTAGTTCTATGGACATACTATGTATTTAAGATAATGTTTGTAATTTCTTCAAGCATGTGTACTTGTTTTTAATAAATCGAACATTTTGTGAAGAAATACTGAAATAATATTCAGAAGATACCCAATTAAATTATAAGAATATTATAATAAAAACAAATCCAAGCTTAACTTCCCAATATGTGTACCCTATGTTATTTCATAATAAAATATAGTTGAAAACCTCCCTCTGAATTTGTTCGTTAAAACGGCATGGGCTTAGAGCCCTGATGGATGAAATACAGCCATAAAGTTCATAGGTGGGGAAGATTTCCTTTTGAAGCATATACATTTTCATTCTTTATATGTGTCCCTTGCGCCGATATCTTTTAGATGGTCGTGAAAAAGAAAATGGGAAATGGCAAAGGTCCGAAAAAAAAGTGAATTTGTCCACTCCTTGCCTTTACATCAATATAAAGTACCAGGAGACATTTTTATTGTCGATTTGTCGTTTAGTTGAAATAAAGACGCCGCCAAGGAATATGAATAGTGGAAAATGTTTTCCGATTTTCTTGTGATGAGAATACTAAAAGATCTACAACGTGAAGGTTTTGTTGATTCGCCTAGTGTAAGAGGGAGGTATACACCTCCTGTGCTTTTGTGTGTTGTTTTTGGTAAAAGATTAAAACTAGATAATATTCTTGTGAAGAAAGTGTTATTTTAAAAAGAAACTTTAATCAACTTTTAGTTATTAATTATTAAAAAAAATATTTTATATATAATGTCCTATTAAATAATACGAGTGCGTATTATATATGATCTTCGAGCACTAATGGAATGTAGGAAAGCGAATATGACGTCATAATCGTGAAACCAACATCTCAGACCGAATAGCCTCAAACACGTGACTTCTTTTCAAAATTATGAATTAAAAATACTCGGGATTGGCTGATGAATTGGGAAATATGTAACAGTAAAAATTTATGAATGGAATGACGTAATTAACCACGTGTCTAAGGCCCTACATTTTGGCCTCACTTTGATGTTAGCGAGATTATAACATTGTTTTCTCTACAATGAAGGATCCATGCTTGAAGTATATGATGCGGATGCTATAATACGCAGCAAAGAAGTCAGCATGAAACCTTCATCAAAATTGTCAAATTGAAGGTTTTTGAAGTTTTTAATTTTCCTGCATAAAACCTTTAAAATCTGCATTTTTCCTTCATGATTAAAAATTGAAGGTTTTTTGCAGGTTTTTTAATGAAAGTTTTTTACAGTTTTTATGAAGGATATTGAAACAAAAACCTTTAATTTTATAGATATTTAAAAAAAAAACCTGCAATTCTCTTGCATAATACCTTCAATTTCAAAATTTTGATGAAGGTTTTATGTTGAATTTTTTTGTTGGGTATAATTAAAATATAGAATATATTTGAATAATAATGATAATTTTTATTTTATAATGTTCGTATATTATATAATTGCTTGAAATCTGAGATTTTTAATAGTTAATACTCGCTTAAAATTTACATTCGTCACAAGTCAAGAAATTCTGTTATACAGGGTAATCACAAATTGTTGAACGATGGTCAACTAACTACACATATTAAACCATAATTTTTGATATACGTAAACTTCTTTGTTTGCTTCTTGTAAAACTAAGCTACTTGTTTGAAATATAAGCGACGTAGTTGGGCAAAAATAATATTCTATTATTCCAATGCAGAAAAATTGGACACACTCAACAATTTGTGACCACCCAGTATATTTAAAGAAAACAAATCTAACACTCCCTAAACTTTGACGTAAACTACTTTATTTGCTTCTTGTAAAACTATGCTACCTGTTTGAAATATAAGCGACGTAGTTGGGCAAAAATAATATTTTATTATTCCAATGCAGAAAAATTGGATACACTCAACAATTTGTGAGCACCCAGTATATTTAAAGAAAACAAATCTTACTCTCCCCAAACTTTGATCGTATTTACAATTTTTACGTTTTATGGATTTTACATAAAACTTTGATCATTTTCTGTTTAGATCACCGAGCTAAAATAATAATAAACACTAGAGCGAGTCCTCCCATTAAGAGGCAGTGTACTTTACCTTGCCGTGCTGATGCATACTATTCAGAAGAAAGTTTGATTAAACATTCTACCTTCGCTTTGCGGGTGTCTCCCGTGACGTCACAGAAATATTTAAAACTGTTTTTTTGGTACATTTTGTCCTTTTCGTGTTAGTAAGAAAGTAAGTATGTCAAAACATTTAATGTATGACATCTGATGTATTTTTGACAGCTAGAATTGCGTTTTTAAATCTACACAAACCCATGCGGTTGGTCTTTTTTCTACCTTGGCTCAAAAAGGTGTAAAGTGGTTGCGCACGCATATTCCTTGCACCATTATTTATTATTGTTTTAAGATAAATACTCGTCTTATAGAACATTGCGTTAAGAATTTTAAAATACAACGTTAAAATACGCAATAAAAATCCATCAAATCTGGACACGTTTCGGGAGATACATCTCCCTTCATCGGCAGAAAATGAAAAGTCTGTGTGTAATAAAATATAAATAAACCCAGAAATTGAAAGTGTTGCCAAAGAACAAAAAACAAAAAACTATTTCACTCGGTTGGAGTTAACTATTGTGTGCCAACAAGCGGGAAATACTGGGACCGCAAATGCTTCATTGACAATCGAATCAATATTGCTAAAAATATGAAATGCCTCCAGGAAGTCAAGTTCAACTGGAGATTTGGGTTTGCAAATTAAATGTGGGTTATAAAAAATAAATATATGACCATGTTCCCAAGCACTCTTGGGAACATGGTCATATATATTATGATCGTATTTTAACGTTGTATTTGTATTTTATAAAAAAAATATTGCTTTAGCTCAGTGGTTTAGATAAACATTCACAGTTTAGTGTGTGTGAAAATTATTTCAATATTCATTTTCTTTCCTCTTTATATTATTGAATATTTTGACTTTTTGTATGCTGAACTTATTTTAAAATAAAAATACGAGGTATAACATAATCTAATGTTATATTTAATAGATGTGCTAAAAAATTCTTGAATTTTCATACATCTTGCTTACAGAGAAGATTAAAGTTTGTTATTAAATATATATATAAAATTATGAATTATTTTTAAATACTCCAAACACACAAGTAATACTATTAATACATCCAAAAAATTAATTGTTATATTTTATAGTAATTAATTTCGAGAATTAAAGGTTTTTTTTAAGATTGAAAGAAATTTAATACTTTATATAGCTTGCTATTCGAATGCAACTGTGCTTTGAATGTTATATTTAATGTTTTTTAATGTATTGGATTTTAGGTTATTGTTAAATCTTATTATCTTATTTTGCAACAAAATCTGCCATTATTATCCCAAAAGTCTCAAATTACAAAAAAATAGTGTCTAAAACGAAACCTCATACGATTGTGATCGAACAAAACAAATATACTTTTCCGGTTATCTCCCTTGCTAACCAATTTTTATGTTCCTCGAAAAAGCATGAAATTCGATCTATCGAAATAAAAATCAAACTCCACAATAAATAAATAAAAAAAAAAGAAACAATACGACAAAGAATTCTTTTGCCAGTGCCCGAGCAGTACATGTAACCGTAGCAAGAAAATTAAATTTCTTTCAAAAATTCGATAACTGTGTGGAAAAAGGGGATGAAAATTGGACCCCAGAAACATTTCCTAACTAGATTTCGAGGGGAGCCATTTATCGGGGGAAGTTCTTGGAAATAAAATAAACTCCGAGGTACGCTGTACGCGCGGGAGACGAATTTCGTAACAGATGGTGTGTATGATTGAAAAATATCTGCCTGCGTAAAAGTCATTCGTGACTTATTGAATTCGTTTTTGCTGGGGTGGCTTGGCATTATTATCATTTTATTTTCCAGCGGGCTTGCATATTTACTTCTAGTTGTAGCCACTAAAACTTGTATGCTTGTCACTCTACTTGTTGTTTTTACAATTTTTTTTTTTAAAATAATTCATGAAAAGAAGTAAAAATGTCTATAATAAATATTAAGAAAATTGATTAATTTTGGGAGTTTTCGATTGAGTATTTTTGTTTCAGATAATTAGACTAAGCAACTTAAGTAGAGTGTTTAGTCTAAAGTCTAGTTTAGAGCGTAAAGTATTGATTAAAATTTATCTGATTACAGTTACAAATATATATTTTATGATTACTGATAAAGTGATCAAAGCTGTATACTTCAACAGGCTAGAATGTATGAAAATAACTTATCTTCAATTGTTTTTGTTGCAAAAACGTAAAAGTTAGTAATTGCGAAAAACTGCATTGAACAATTTTTTAAAATCATTTTTATAAGCAATCCAATGTTTATCGAAATGAACAATTCCCAAAAGGGAAACTAATTTCACGTATTATTTCTCACAGCAATCAATGCATGAAATAGAATAGACGAAATAAACTGTAAGCTGCCTTGGAATCAAAGCATTTATTAAAGCATGGAACTATTATTTATGAAATAACCTCCTTCGAGCTCTGAACCTAAACTCTGATATATATTTCAAAGTTTCTGTCTTTAAAATATGTTAGAATGTGCGATATTTAAAATATTACCAAATGCATATGGCAACTGCTGGGAATTGAACTGCCATCTTTTTAAGACTGTTTGACTATGTTCTAATTTACATATAAGGTAATCGTTTATTTATATTAAATATTTTTAATTCAGTGAGAACATAGTTTATTTCACATTTAAGAATACTAATTATAATGTTGTTAATCATATTATCATTACGTAAAACTGAAATTATTATTTTATTGAAATTAACATGTTATGAAAAATAAACTCAAGAGGTCAAGGAAAGTTTTTATATCTCATAATCAATGGATCAAAAAATAAATTTAAATATTTAAATTTATTAATAAATCAGATTTATTGCATGATTCAAACCTACCAAAGCACGCTTAAGAACTTTTTGCCATTTTAAATAGTTTTTAAAATCTTATTAAATATTAAAGGGTAGATTTTATTTTTAGTCGAACATTGTGTTATGCACTTAACATTGGTGATTTTCCTTATGACGATAAAGATGATTAAAATGATAAAGATTTATTAAAGATGCTTTTATAAATTTTTTAACATTATTAATAATTTTCTATTTCTATTTTATTTTATTATATTATACGGATTAAATTAATTCTAATATATTAAAAAAATATTGTAAAATGAGTATTAATTTAAAATTGATTAGATGTGTCGCGAAAATTACTGCATATCCATATACGACCTGAAGCGTCGTTAAATTAATCATTATCTCAAAAATGTCCATGATTTTTATTAAAGATGCTTTTATAAATTTTTCAACATTATTAATAATTTTCTATTGGGTTTTATTTTATTATAGTATACGGATAATTTCATAAAATAATTTTTCTTGGTAGTCCTACATTTTGTTTCTTCTTTCAATACAGTTAAATAAAATAAATCTGAAACACAAATCAAGGAACAACTACTAATGCATATAACATAACTATAAAAATAGAAATTTGAAAGTCGATCAATAGATATAGTTAGATATCATAAAAAATCAAGTATGAATCTGATAACATAAAATAACTGTTTTCCGCAGATTTTATATAAAGGGCTTTTAAACCCTAAGGAGAATTCCGAAGAATAACCTTCTTTAAACTAATTTATTGTAACGACTTATCAATTAAATTAGAGGAACAAATATTACTTCTATTTAGTTGCCAAGGTTACCCGTAATTTTATCTTAACGCGTTTCTTTAAGTTGAAAATAATCTTTTCCAAGTATCGTAATCATTAGTTAAAATATTTGCTATCAATATTTGGGAAAAAAAAAGTTAAAAAGTTAATATTTGAAGATGAAATTTACTTTTTGCAAACATTGTGTTATACACTTAACATTGTGTGATTTTCCTTATGACGTGAAATTTTCTGTTATTTAATTCTAATATAGTTAATGGAAGTAAAAAAAATCCTTATAAAATAAAATATTTAAAAATAATCGGTTAAAGCTGCTTAAAGATTGCAATTTAATGTTTAACTAGAATTAAAATATAATAAGGCAATTGAAAAAAATATACCTTTTATATCAGATTAAAATAGTTTTGTTATGTAATGAATGGAATGATATTTTTTTATTTTAAATTATAAATACAAAACTTTAATAAAACAAAAATACATGACATTCACTTTGAACTATAAATACAACATTTCCTAATATTACTTTACAAAAGATCATTAACTACATTTGGAATGTATAACTTATTTTAATTCCGACATTTTGTCTTTTAAACAAAATAATTTATTTAACTCATGTGCACGTCTGTAATAAATAAACTTTTCGACAAAATTATGTAAAAGCTCCTGATTGGATTTGAATTCCATACATTTATTCATTTCAAACCAGTTTCGTTTATTAACTCGATAGCCATTAATTTTGGACTTTGGAATTCGAACCAATAATCTTTCAGACGATTAATCTCTAGAATGCTGTTTAAGAATTCGATTGGACTTCTATAAAGTCAATGAAAGCCATTGAGCGTACTTTTGATTTACCGAGAAATAGTGGCATTTTGCGAATTTGATCATGCTACATTAAATATATTTGGTTAAAGTTGGGAATTATATATTTTATCACTCAAATATTAAAAACACAATAATGATTTAAAATTAAAGTACTATTTTAATGTCTACACTGTTAAAAATTTCAGTTCAACGATGTACCATATCTTGGTGCAAAAGAGAGGTCTACAAAATATTATTCAGGTTGAACCAAAAATCCTTTATGAAAAAAAAAAGCGGAGGTTTCACCGATAATTGGTTCAACCTATTTAACTGCATTCGAAATTTTCGCTGTCGCTACATCAACAAGTACCTCCAAGAAAGAAAATGACGAACCTTGGCCCAGTAGATAAAGCGTTAAGTTATAAATCAGAGGATTCCTAGTTCGAGCCCGAGCGGCGACAAGTTGTCATTTGCGATCGGAGGGTTGCCAGCTTCGCTACAAAAATACTACTACAACAATACTAAGAAATCTCGAATTGTGAATTTTATGTAACGTTATGAGTTTTGGTGTAACATTTCACCACTAAACAATCCGTGGTAGCACCGTAAAATGCTGAAAGTAAGCACCAAATGTTGGTTGCAGCTAAATAGATATCAAAGTTTGGTGCAATTTCGTAATAATTTTGAACAGTGTAACAAGTGTATTTGATTAGGTGATTTGATAAGCTACATGAATTGAGGACTAGAAACGGAAAACGACCCAAGTCCAAAAAAGAAAACTTTTCAGGAGAGCCGAAAAATGAAAAACACTCGCATCTGTTAGTTAGAGCTTTCTTCATTTCACTCAAATTTTTGAACTATTACTACTGGAGTTCACACTTTGGGCGTTCTCCATTTTGTTTAGCTTGGTCTTTAGGACATTTTTCCGTAAAAAAAGATTTTCGATTTTTTTTGGTACTAGGTCGTTTTTCCATTTCTAGTCCTCAATTGTGTTCAATGTTTTCCGCTGAGCTCAATTATAATAACTGGAGTGAAGACTCCCATTGGGGTGTTAATGGACTTTAATATGATGCGCTGATGAATAAAATTCCGCAGCCTGTACGGCGCGTTACACATTTTTTTAGAATGTTAACTAGAAGTATTTAAATAGAAGACGTATAAAAATATAAATATATTTTTATACTTCTTCTATTAGAATTCTTCTACTATAACTTATACTTTTTTTTTCTCAAAAACATGTTTTTGGTAATAATGTTTGGTTATTTCGAAAATGATACGATAGTCAATTACAAAGTTGTACAGCAGTATCGGCTTTGTGCGAATTGTGAACATGAATGTTGATAATAAAACTCGTACAACGCTCGCTTGTTTGATATACTCTTATTTTATATCTACCTCGAGATTTTCGATACCTACCGAGAGCGGTATTTTACAGCTTCCCCTGGCACGTTTCATAACGTAAAAGTATTAAAAACGGCAAACAGACAAACGAGAGTTGTACGCATTCTAATTATAACTTTCATATAAGCAAGGTGTTTTTCGTAGTAAATTAATGCTGTTCTTGCAATTGTTTTATTCCCTGTATTTTGTATAGTTTTTGAGATGGGTACGCTATTACCGAAGGGGAGCGCTTTAATCTGTAATCGTGAAGTACATAACAACTTTACTATGCTTAGGCACGCATTTTACGGCTATAGCTGTCGTCATTCAAAAGTTTAGGGGCTTCATTGGGCACCTTGTCCTGTATATAAGTTATTTGTCAATCAATTTCATAGACAAACAAAAACACATTTTAACTCTTGATGTTATTGCTGCGAAAGATAGATTATTAATATCTATATTATTTTAATTTTTCCCAGCCAAAAAATCTGCAGGAAACCTTTATAAAAATTGTTAAATTGAAGGTTTTTTCAGATTTTATGAAGAATATTGAAACAAAAACCTTTAATTTTATAGATCTTCAAAACAACTGCAGTTATCCTGCATAAAACCTTCAATTTCAAAATTTTGATGAAGGTTTTTTGCTGGAATTATTCATTTTTTAAAAACACATTTTATCCCCTGCTTTGATTACCTAAACTGCTGTAAATAAATTCTATTTCGTGTTTGTACTTTCACTCATTTGCAAAGTTAAATAAATATGTTTTTTAGAATATGGCGAAGTTAATAGAACATTATATACGGTAATCAGTGATAACTAATAACTTCTACGTACATGACGCAATAAAATAATCTTTCTAAAAAAAAGCCATATTGGAAATCAAATACATCCCACAGCAAATCCAACAGCAACGGCGTGAAAAAATCCAGGAATGGAAACGGGAAAAATATTCCTCATCGATCCACACTCCAGGTTTCCCATTTTGGGAATTCACCCTGCCGTAAAGTGTTACAACCGCTACGACCATGTTGGAAGAGGGGGGCACTTGCCCCCTTTTTCGAAAGGGGGGAATCTCTCCCCTGGGGGTTCAAGGGGCCCGGAGATCCCCGTTACTCTTTTCTTCTCAACTCATTTTAACTCCTGGAGAAAATGGATTCCGGAGAAATATTGGAATGGAACCAAAGGTCATTTTATTGTGGAAAATGAGATAGGTGAGGGCATCTCGTGCAGAGGGATTCACGTGGAAATGGGAACTCTTATTCACTTTAATAGGCTGTTTATGGGGTTTTATAGTAGTGGATTTAAACTGAGTATTATGTATAACGTTTATGCAAATTTTATTTAATTACATGTTTTTAATAGTATATTAGAATATACTATTATATATTAAATAAATATATTATTATATATAACGTTTATGCAAATTTTATATAATTACATGTTCTTAATAGTATATTAGAATATACTATTATATATTAAATAAATATACTATTATACAACCCCTGGCATAAAGTATCCGATCGTTTCACATTCCTGCTTGGAAGATTGTAAAGTAAGTTGAATAGATCTCGGAAAAAATAAAGAACAACAAATAACATCCGAAATATAATATAGCACACTTCCAATTATTTAAATAGAACAATAATATATCGTAATATTAAAATCGTTGACGTTTTATTTAATAAAATATATTTCCATGTGAAGAAAAAAGTATCCGATCAATTAAAAAGTCGGAAAAAAAGTATCCGATCACGTGCAAAAGCAAATGTAAACTTACCGTAATATTTGCATATTATGTAGCCAGTGTACGTATAAAACATTTGGCAAGACTTATAAAGGTCAAATTCGTGGATGGAAAACATATTTGATTTTGCAGTGTGCGAAAGTATACCTTCCGTGAAATAATTTTATAAAGATTTAAAATTCAGAATAGTTAAATATTTAAAAGACGGAATGTCTCAAAGAAAAGTAGCATTATTGCGTAGATGTGGTTAAAGTATTGTTTGCGACATTTGGAAGAAATATCGTGCTACAAATAACGTAGAAAACTTTCGTTGAAGTGGACGTCCACACGCTACCACAAAGAAACAAGATAGAAAACTTCTAGGATTTGCAAATTCTATGCAGCAATTGACATCAAAGCAGCTTAATTTGGAGTGGTCAAAATATCAAGTAGAAGTATTGAGCGAACAGTGCAAAATCATCTTAATGAGAACGGTTTTAAATATTGCAAAGCCAAAACAAAATCTTTTCTAAGAAGAAAACATAAAAAAGCTCATCTGCAGTGGTGCAAAAACCATTGAAATTAAGGATTCGAGGACTGGAAAAAATTGTATTTAGTGACAAATCCCGTATTTGCCTTAGAACTGGCGATGATAGTGGAATCTTCGTGTGGAGAAGAGTGGATTAATAAGTTCAATGAAGATTGCATCTTTACCAAAACTAAGTTTCCACGGTCAATTTTCATTTGGAGCTGCATGACTTTCCAAGGAGTTGGGAAGTTGTGTACAGTATTGCGAACTGTTAATTCTGAAGTATATCAGAAAATTTTAGAAAACTATTTGCTCCCTAGTCTCGACGAATGGTTCTCCGATTAACATGATTTCATTTTCCAGCATGAAAATGCCTCTTGTCACCGTAGCAAGATAATCAAAAAAATTCTAAAATACAATGGCAACTCTTCAATCAAGACATTAACGTGGCCTGCAGATACCCTAGACCTAACTTCCATTGAAAACATTTGGAATATTTTGAAACAAAAGGTGAACAACAGAAGTCCAACAAACGTTATGGAATTGCATGAAACTATACAGGAAAGCTGGAATGAAATTTCTCCAGGTGTATGCCAGAAGCTTATAGATGCCATGCTATGGCGTGTAAAATCTGTAAACTGGTAAAAAGGGGGCGCCAGCAAATATTAATAGTGTTGATCGGATAATTTTTTCTCGACTTTTCGCTGATCGGATATTTTTTTCTGTTGTGGATGTAATTCATCCGCCTTTATTATAATTAAAACTAATTATAAACTGTGCTCTAACCATTGATTTCATTTCTTTCTTTATCATATTTTATGCTTATTATCGTTCGATTTGTTCAAGACAAACGTTTTGTGAAATATAAACATATATTGAATTTACTGCATGAGTTAGACACATTGATCGGGTACTTTTTGCCAGGGGTTGTATATACTATATATCAATATACTATTATATATCAATATACTATTATATATCAATATACTATTATATATCAATATACTATTATATATCAATATACTATTATATATCAATATACTATTATATATCAATATACTATTATATATCAATATACTATTATATATCAATATACTATTATATATACTATATATCAATATACTATTATATATACTATATATCAATATACTATTATATATACTATATATCAATATACTATTATATATACTATATATCAATATACTATTATATATACTATATATCAATATACTATTATATATACTATATATCAATATACTATTATATATACTATATATCAATATACTATTATATATACTATATATCAATATACTATTATATATACTATATATCAATATACTATTATATATACTATATATCAATATACTATTATATATACTATATATCAATATACTATTATATATACTATATATCAATATACTATTATATATACTATATATCAATATAATATTATATATACTATATATCAATATACTATTATATATACTATATATCAATATACTATTATATATACTATATATCAATATACTATTATATATACTATATATCAATATACTATTATATATACTATATATCAATATACTATTATAAATACTATATATCAATATACTATTATAAATACTATATATCAATATACTATTATATATACTATATATCAATATACTATTATATATACTATATATCAATATACTATTATATATACTATATATCAATATACTATTATATATACTATATATCAATATACTATTATATATACTATATATCAATATACTATTATATATACTATATATCAATATACTATTATATATACTATATATCAATATACTATTATATATACTATATATCAATATACTATATATCAATATACTATTATATATACTATATATCAATATACTATTATATATACTATATATCAATATACTATTATATATACTATATATCAATATACTATTATATATACTATATATCAATATACTATTATATATACTATATATCAATATACTATTATATATACTATATATCAATATACTATTATATATACTATATATATCAATATACTATTATATATACTATATATATCAATATACTATTATATATACTATATATATCAATATACTATTATATATACTATATATATCAATATATATCAATATACTATTATATATACTATATATCAATACATAACAAAATACTATTATATATACTATATATCAATATATATCAATATACTGTTATATATACAATATACTATTATATATACTATATATCAATATACTATTATATATAAAATATTAAAATCGTGTTTTGTCACAATAAGGGGATTGGTGGGAAAAATGAAATAGGCTTTTCTAAATCCATTGACTCGGGTACATATTCTAATCTTTGAAAGTTAATATTAACGTTACAAAGTGTGTTGTGAATGAATTGAATTGTTTAGTTTGATATCAAATAGGAATACGACTTTGGGAATGTAATAACGTAATTTTAAAATCAATTAGGACAAAAGATGTTTTAAACGTTTGCTTTAAATGTATTTTAATATTGTGTTCAGTAATAGATATTGATGAAAACCGACTGAAATGGTTTTTTTTTATAAAATGGGAACTTCTAAAGTAAATTTGATTCTGTATTGTGTTATTTATGTAAATTTAAAAGTGGAGATTGGTGTATTAATGATTTTACTATATATATATATGTTATATTTTGATGACAGGCAGTCGATCGAAACTAATACAGAAGATAACGTTTTGTGAAAACATAAATAAAGTAATGTTTAGGACCGATCATTTATCATGTTTTATACTAATTATTATGCTTTGTAATGGGTGCATTATCATTCCCATAAAGTTTTATTTGAAGTGAAAATGATTAATTTAATCTTTTAATTTGAAGTGCAGCTTAATAATAAAATCTAAAAATATGAATTACAGCTTTACTGATAGAATTTATTAATTTGGAGTGCATATTTCTAATAAAATCTTCTAATATGTATTGCATCTTACCGATAAAACCTCCTAATTTTAAGTAAAGTTCAATGATAGAAATTTAGTTGTATATCAAGATGGAAGTATACTCGCCATTTCATATACTTTGATGATTTATATAAATGATTAATATTCTGAAGATTAACATTGTTCTTTTGTAAAAGAAATCTACTTTATTAAGAAAACTTGAATAGAAAATGTCAAACTATGCAATGTATCTATCAGACCATGCGTATGATTTATTTTTCAGTCAATGTGTAGTAATAATAATAAAAATTATTTCCCAAAAACCGAGAAGCTTTTATATTAGAAAAAAAGTGAAACCCTTAATGATAAGCACACGCGAAAATTAAAAAAAAATATGTTTAAGTGGCTTTGAAAAGAATATAATTATTTAAATGTTTGCATTAAACTTTAATCAAATGTCTTTTATATTTCTTTCAAAACTTTCAGGCCTCTCAAAGACAACCCTCATTAGTTGAAGTGAATATTTAACAAGGGAGATTTGCATTTCCTTTATATTTATACTTTTCGTTAAGTCGTTTTTCCAGTTTAATCAAATGGTGGTTAAATAATTTTGATAATATATAATGACTAACACGTCAACAATATTTCCTTTCTGAAGTTTATACAAGTGTGTCACTGAAAATTTGCTTCTTCTAACAAACTTCAGATTTGCATATTTATAAAATATGTAAGTCATTATTTTTAATCAAACAACTGTTTTCTTTATCAGATCATAGTTACGTGAATTTAAGAGTAGTTGAAATAAATATTACTTTACCCGTTATTAAGAGTTTCAATAAATTATATTTACATATTTATTGTACCCAACTTATTTAAGATGTAACATACCTAACCGTAATCCTTTAAGATGTAATAACTTTTAACTCTATATTTATTCAAAATAAATTCTTAAAATAGTTATATTCTAAAAGATGCAAACTTATTTACCACTTTTATAGTTAACTAGTAAAAATACCATTTCCTCCTATTGTGATAAATAAAATGAGACACGATTTACAAATATAAATTTAACTAATACTAATTAAACAAAAAATACCTGGTTATACGCATTTCAAATTTGAATTCTTTATGAAAAAAACTATGGATTTTCTCGAATACTACATTGGAATGAATCCCCATCAGATCACTTTCTGTGTTTTAAAAAATAATCAAAATATGTGAACTCGGTATACTCGGTATTTGGATTCGTATAAATTTATGGTGTACCGAAAAAAAAAGAAGTAAGTTGTAATAACTCGGTTTCTTTTTATCATATATGAACACAAAATACATTTTAAAACCTTCTTCTAAAGTATTTTAACCCTTTGCATTTCGCGAACATCTTTGATATTGCGTTCTTTCCACGGAACAGTTATTCCTCTTTCTGTTCTCTTAAGCACAATTTTTTATGCTCATAGAGGGGAGAAAATCGTAAGATCTTTCGGATCTGCAAGAGAACAATTTGAAAAAAAAATCGATGATTTTTAAACACAAGATCATGCCGTTGTATTTATTTTAAAGAACAGGAAACCAAAAGAACAAGTCATTATGTTGGCGCCTGAGAGGCGACATCGGAGTGCAAAGGGTTAAGTTTGTCAAGTTACTTTAAGATCGGTCTTGCTGATGGTGAGTTTAGTGCAAATGAAATTGTGTCTTTACATATATGAAAGATACATTGAAATAATATTTTTATAAGTATAACTTCTATTCTAAACATGATATATTAAAAATAAATCTCGTTAAAACCTTCCTCCGTATGTAAAAAAATATTTTACTCAGTCTAACAAATAAAATTATTAGTTAACAAAAACAGATCCATTATAGTTTTATAAGTATAATAACAAGAACAAATGGTAGGTGAGGGCAGTGTCAGGAGTAGGTCTGCGTACTACAAGCGGTGGTACGAAAATGATGGTAATTATGGTTCATATGTACAGTACAGAGAGGAAACTACAGGGTGAGATTTGTTTGTGACGCTCTTTGATTGAGATCCTTCAATAATGCCGTTTAATTCTGATGTCAAAAGGCGAAAAATTACTCTTCCAGGAAGGACAAATGATCATGAGATTATGCTCATTGTCGGATTTTAGAACCACGTAACTCAAAAGTACAGATTGAGCAGTTGTAGCAAAAGATGCTAGGTGACGAAATTCAAACTCTGAAATCGACGTGACTCTTTAAGCAAATCGCTCACCTACAATGTAATTCTGATCACTTTTTGTTTAAAAAAAATCCCCAAAGTGATCGTTTGAATTTAATTGCTAAACAGCTTTCGTTAAATGCTACTTAATCAATCAGTAATTTTTTAATTAAGCCGACGATATGAAAACGATAGATTAAATAATATGTAATTACTAATCGTACTGTTAAAAATGGGCACTCAAAATTAAGTAAAATGTATTTTTGAGTATATTCGAGGCTTGTCACAGCTCTGAATACATAAGTTCCATTTTTGAAAAGACATGTACTTTAAAATGAGTTCAATGTATTAAAAGAATAAAATGAGCAGTTGCTAGCCTACATAGGCTGTCTTTATAAATCATTTTCAATAAATATCGATAATTACAATCAAGACTTACCGTGAATCGAACCGGAGACTTGAAGGAGTTATAAACAGAAGAAATGTTAAAAAGGTGTGCCGAAAGAATGGGAAGTAAGATAATAGTATTGTTATAACTCTGTTTCCATTAAGTAATCGACATCAAATAATGTGAAAAATCATCTTATGTACAACTATTTTAAGTTTGTCAGGTCGCTTTGTTAAGATGGCTAGAACAGAAGCCGAGATTAGCGATATTAAATCACACTGCTCATTTTTGAGAAAATACCATTACTTAAATCTGAGTACTTTATCGCACATTTACGATGCAAAAAAGGATCAGGTACTCATATCTAACTACCTTTTTTTACAATGTACTTTAGATTTATAAAATTAAAATTATAAACTCATACATATGAAAGTAAAAAGCTCGTTAATTTTTTTTTTTAATTTTACAATGTCACTTTTATATATCTGTACACTACCACCACCTATACCATCAAAAATAAGATTTCCACAGATTTATCCGTTGTCAACTTGTTGTCTCTGATTTGAGCTTTACATGCTTTCGAATGCCTCCTCCCCCGCAAATAAATATTTCACTCCGTAGTGGGAATATCTAGGAGAGAATCCATCTATATAAGAAACTTCGAATCTCTCACAGTTCCCCCCCTCCTCCCCACCACCCTTTTCCGTTCCAGCGTTTTCATATTCAATTTAACTCCTATTTTTCGTCTTTCGATTCCCCAATATCCCGATTCCTTTATTTCCAGGAAATGATAGTTTCTGTCTTCCCTTTTCCGACGTTACGGAAAAACGCATTTTTTCCCTGAATTCTTCCCTTTTTTTTTGTCTTCTCCCCATGAACTGTGTATGTGGATTCCAATGTATTGGTATTGAATTTTAAGGGCGAAGAGAAAAGAAGCTGTGTATATGTATGCGTGTGTGTACACGTAAGGAGGGGGAGGGGGTCTTAGCGTGTACCTTTTATTTGGATTCATTTCTTTTTGGTATTGTATTTGGTTTGCTAGTATCCGGTGTTTCTCCCTCCTTTTATCTATTCTTACCGCGAGCGGTGTGCACTTGATTTCGAATTCCTATTGTTCGCTGATCTCTTGTATCCGCACGTTCAACATGACATATAAGAGTCAACCTGGGCTTATTTTTAATGCTTTCTGTGGGGAATGTGATTTTCCGTTTCAGTAAATCAATAAACGTACGCTGTGTTAAAAATGGGTACTTGGAAATGTAAAATTTACACATTTTGGATTACATTCGATCATGGTTCCGAATACATGAGTTTCAAATGTGAAAAAGACGCATACTCACAAATGAGTATATATTTTCCTACATAGGCTGCTTTTGTAAACCACTTTCAATAAATACCGACAATTACAACCAAGTATTACTGGAAATCGAACCCGGATCTACAGCACCGTAGGTTTGGTTAGGTTAATTAACGTCTCACTAGAGCTGCACATTTGGCGACGGTTCGGGCTTTTCTCGAAATAAAGACCCGGGAATAATGCCTCGGATTTTTGAACTATGGTCAGATGACGAGGACAATACCTGAGATGGTCCCGGCGCAACCTCATAGGCTTCAGGACATTGGACCCCGATCAGATTTAACGTGTATCAGTTCCATATACACGTCGTAGAAATTAGTTATAAGTTCGGACGACTTATTGTTACTTCAGCGAATTCAACAACTGTCCGATCACAAGTTTACTGTATTTTAACATTTTTGTTAACTCTCTTGTATAAGCCGTATCCCACCGTCTGGTTACACTATCATTTTTGAAAATTCTGCAAGAGCGTCAAAGCAACTTTTGTTATATTTGAAAATCGTTTCACCATTACGTTACGTGAATTTTGACTAAACAAGTATCCTCAATTTTGAATGACAGTCATTTACTCAGATTCTCATTCGGCCCTTTTCCGGGTCATCAGCTCATATTTGGTTCTTATATTTTTTTTTATCGTAATTCAGAAGAACCTTCTTGGCCGAGTGGATAGAGCGTTGGACTCTGGAATGAGAGGTCCCCGATACGAGTCGCCTAGTGGATATTAAATATTTACATTATTTAAAATTATTCTGATTTTGACGAAATAAATTTAGTTAGAAAAACGACAAAACGAATTTCCCCATTTTGATTAAATAGTTAAGAGGAGCATACAGCAGGCATCTGTTTCGTCAAAAAAAACAACAAGACGAAACACTCGCAAATATAAGAATGCATTTTCCGCAGTGTAAACAAACAAATCGACCAACAAGTCAGCCGAAGAATCAACTGGTCAACCAACCAATTAATCAATCAGCGAGGTAACCAAGAAGAGACTTCGGACAAAATACCCCCCAATTAAGACCCAATAGAAAGTGTGATACCTTTATGCTTGATCAAACCTAATTAAAAGTCGGACTCTATGCGTGAGAGACCTCTAAAAAACCGAATCCGGAGACATATTATTAATTAATTACCTAAATAAAACTAAAGTCTGCAACTAGCGCTAAAACCCTTACCCACTCTCCATTAGCAGTGGGACTAATTATCTCACTAATTGGCGGTTAGAGCCGAGTGTCCTTTACTTTCTTAACTGTGAATGTTGCTGAAATGGGGGAGGAGGGGGATGAAGGATTTTAGGAAATGTAAGGGGGGATGCGCAAGAGGGGATGGGAGAGAAGCATCTTAAGAAAAGGAAAAGATTTTGTGTTTATTTCCTTAATCCGTCCCTTGAAGAAAGTCTGGATGCATTTATATGGGAAAGGGGTGATTTTTTTTCGGAAGGTATGTTTATATCCATGGGGTTTTTATTACTTTTTTGAGGGTATAAAGAGGGAAATGTCGGATGGATAACGGAGAGGTAAATGTGTTTTGAAATGTATTAGATAAGATTTGAAAGCGTGAGACTTTCTCTGGGTGGGGAAATGTATTTGATGTAAATGTTTTTAAAAAGGTTTTGGTGACTTGAGTGGGGGAATTGGGATTTTTTTATGCATTAGATTAAAAATGTATCCTTTAAATCTTGATATGTTATGTATTGAATCGTTGTAACAAATTTAAAGTATTTACTTGGGGTTTGAATCTTACTAGTTAAAAATAATTAATGTTTAAAAAATATTTTATGCTAATTTTTTTTTTTTTATTTCAATAAAATGTAATCTTTAATTTTAAAATATTACAAACTTAACATGTAGTATTTGTTTTTAATTCCTCCTAAGTTGGATTTTTTTTTTGAATTTACGTGGAAAAAATCTATTTTTTTACATTCCTGAAAATGAATGCATGTTCTGCCCTGAACTCTAATTGTCTGGCCATTGGGTCTTTATTTGTTTTATCCTTTGTTCTATCTCGCCCATTGACTGACTTATATGGTCTTCTGGCAATCGCACGGACTTGACAATACTGTACGTCAAAATACTGACAAAATACTTGACAATACTGTCGACCAAAAAAGGGGTTCAGTACAGTAAAATAAACTGTAAACAATAAGAAACTAGTTTTATTATATGTTTGAAAATAACAGTTTAAAAATTAAATCCGAATACATACAAGAGAAACAATTTAAAATTGAGGGGGGAGAAGCTAAGAAGTACCGAAGAAGTCAAATTTAAAATATTACAAACTTAACATGTAGTATTTGTTTTTAATTCCTCCTAAGTTGGATTTTTTTTTTTAATTTACGTGGAAAAAAATCTATTTTTTTACATTCCTGAAAATGAATGCATGTTCTGCCCTGAACTCTAATTGTCTGGCCATTGGGTCTTTATTTGTTTTATCCTTTGTTCTATCTCGCCCATTGACTGACTTATATGGTCTTCTGGCAATCGCACGGACTTGACAATACTGTACGTCAAAATACTGACAAAATACTTGACAATACTGTCGACCAAAAAAGGGGTTCAGTACAGTAAAATAAACTGTAAACAATAAGAAACTAGTTTTATTATATGTTTGAAAATAACAGTTTAAAAATTAAACCCGAATACATACAAGAGAAACAATTTAAAATTGAGGGGGGAGAAGCTAAGAAGTACATGTGACAATTTCGTAATTTTGTGAAATTGCAGTCACAAAACAGCCGATTCTATAAGTAGTTGATTCTTGCGCAGCTAGATATTGTCATATGACGAGACATGAACTTATAACCCTTTTGCCACCAACATTTCATATGTATTAACTATTATAACCACACTTAATTATTTATTTTTAAAATTCACTTGTAGCCTATGGCTTCTCATCTCCTCAATTATAATTTCAGTTGAAATTTTGCTATTTTTTATACCTTATTCAAGAAGGATAAATATTTATTTAAAATGATTAAATTGTTAACTTCATAATTAGTAGCCGTTATAAAAAGTTTGATACGAATGGAAATTTTACATATTCTATTTTTCAACTTTAATGATTTAAACAAAATCAAAAATAATATTTCTCCAGTATTCATAATTCAATTTGTAGTTTTCGGAAATGAACATAATTCTATTAAGTTTAAGAAATATACTCCTTTTACGTGTGTTTCAACGTATAAAAAAATAATAAAACATAAGTACTTGAAGCAAATCAAACGCGACTACACAGCTATCTTTTATATTTGGTGTGATAAAAGAGGACAGAAGCTAAATTTGTATACATATTTTTTTAACTTGTATAAGGCGTATAGATTAAATAACTGCTCAAGGATTGAACATAATTTTTTTTAATTTTTAATCACATAAGCCTAACGTTACAATAACTCGGGGTGGGACGAACCTAAATTACGCATTTACCGTAAGAAGGCAGTTACAAGACTGACTGGGTTCACTTGAAAACGTGTAGAGGGCGCTGGCAGTTGGCTCGCTACGGGTACGACTAAGGATTGATGACGGGAACCCGTAACAAGTCTAAGGTGTGTGACGGGTACCCCCCTTTTGGTTTTATTTAGAAAAGGAAACCCGCGCTACAAACTGGCGCATCACGTTGGGCGCCATTTATAAGGCGTATAGACTAAATAACTGCTTAAGGATTGAACATAAACATTTTTAATCACATAAGCCTAACGTTACAATAACTCGGGGTGGTACGAACCTAAATAACGCATTTACCGTAAGAAGGCAGTTACAAGACTGACTGTTTTCACTTGAAAACGTGTAGAGGGCGCTGACAGTTGGCTCGCTACGGGTACGACTAAGGATTGATGACGGGAACCCGTAACAAGTCTAAGGTGTGTGACGGGTACCATAAAAGGTCTGTTACACTTGTAAATTTTAAAACAATTATAATGTCTTATCAATTAAAATTTATATTTAGTGGATTACAGACTGGAGTATCTTTGTTCGTTGACCAACCGCATTTTAGTCGTGTAAAAAGGGCTGGTACTTATTACATCTGCCGTGTAACTAATGATCTCACGTTGAACGTGGTGAGGAACCAACTACTAAAGAATTAAAAAGTATTTAACTCTTATCCTTCCCTAAATTGTAATTATATCTTCCGTCACCTATTCATATCTATTTGTAATGTCTGTATAAAAAAATTTAATTACGTGGAAACTATGTTTACCCATCTAGAAAGTTTCTGCAAAAAATCTACTAAAAACTAAAAATCTGCAAATTTTTGTAAAAACCTTAAAAGATCTGGACAATTGAAATGCGATATTTGAGTTTTTAAAGTAATTTGCAAATTTCTACTGAAGTTATTGCAGAAATGTGAGGGTTCTTAACTTAGTTTTTTTAACTTAGTTCTTTAGTAACTTAGAAGTGTTTTTTCAACTTAATCTGCAGATTTAAAACTACCTTTCATCTGTAGATTTCATAACTTTGAAATATCGGACTGAAAGTTGTAGGATTTGTGTATTTGAGAAATCTGATGTGAATAAAATATCTATTTTGAACTACAAAATCATGGGTGATTTTGTTTATAAAATCCGGAAGGCCCGGTTAAAAAAAATCATTATCTTTTAAATTAATATGGGAAATATTATTAAATTATTTTTTATGTTCATAAACCAATAAATTGTGTCATTATAACTACAAAAATCTTCATCCGGGCTTTATCCAGCAGGTTCGGTTTGTGATAAACAGTGAAAAACTTGGAATAAAAACAAATTAAACTTTCATTAAAGAATTAAAATGTTTTGAATATTACTAAAATAATAAATTAAATTATTATAAATATTAATTTTTTTTATCCGGATATATCGAATTAAAAATAAATAAATATTGAAAGTTGTATATTTTAGTTTACATAAGTACTTTCATTTCTAGAATCGCATAACATTTTATTTTAATTAATGGAATTTTTATTTTAAACTACTTATTTTATAAAAATAAAGAAATTATTTCCATTTGAAGATTGGATTTATTATAGCATAAATAATAAAGCACACATAATATAGCACACTTAATGTACTACACAATGTAATACACAAAATGTAACACACATAATGTAACACACATAATGTAACACACATAATGTAACACACATAATGTAACACACATAATGTAACACACATAATGTAACACACATAATGTAACACACATAATGTAACACACATAATGTAACACACATAATGTAACACATAATCTAAAATACATGTAGCATACAAATATATAAAAAACATATTGCATACAAATATATAAAAAACATATTGCATACAAATATATAAAAAACATATTGCATACAAATATATAAAAAACATATTGCATACAAATATATAAAAAAACATTGCATACAAATATATAAAACATATTGCATACAAATATATAAAAAACATTGCATACAAATATATACATATAGCATTCGTAAGATAGAACATATATAGCATAAAAGGAATAAAATACAATTAAGTAATATTAACTTTAATAAGACGCAAGCAATGTTCATAAAATGAGAAGACGTTTTGGGGTATGCATATATAAATATATTTAAAAATGCATAAGAATGAGCATTCCTTTATTTACTATATTTAAACTTCTAAAAATAAGAGGGAGTTTTTTTTGTATAAACACTGGAATTTCTTCACATTCTTGTTTAGATCTCCGAAATATATAAGCCCTGAATGACCAATAATTCATTCTTTGCGTTTTGTTGTCAGATAAAAAACGATTTATGCCCTTATTTTAGGCCCTACGAATGGATATTCTTTAAACGCGAGTTATTGCTTTTCTCCAACAATGACGGATGGCTTTAAAATGACCTTAAGAAATGCAAAGAAAACTTTTATTCTCAAGCACACAGCATAAAAGTAACTTCAGAGACGCGGTAAAAGATTTTGAGAATCACCTAGGCCAAACATAATCTTGATTCACCGGAATTTTATATTGTTCTAGAGCTTTGGAATAAAAACAAAATTAGAGATTTTTCATGTAGAAATGCGAAGTTATAACGTTGGTTTGTTAAGAATTATCTATCAAAGGAAAAAACTGAAATGAAAAAAAAAAAAAAAAAAAAAAACTGGAGTTATTTTTATTAAGATTTTTTTTTCTATGGAATTAAAATTAATGAAAAAACAGAAATGCAAGATTATAATTGGTAGTAGGAAAAAAGAATTTTTGGAAAGGGGATTATAAAGAAATCACTTAAATTTTTTTTTTTTTAGAAAATGTCTTGTTTCTTATGCTTATAATTTAAATGAATATTTAATATTTGAGTGTATGTGTTATATACGTAATAGATCTGTAATATTGAAATTAAAAATATCCGAATAATTTCTATTCAGGTGTTTGGCATAATAATATGAAAATTCATTTAAACTTAAGACTTTATTTTTCAAGAAACATATAAACTGTTAAATATTTCTTGAAATTAAAAATTTACAAATTAAAAAATACTAGCAATTTAAAATCTGAAACCATTTTAATTTACTACTTTTGATTATTATTATTTTTTAATAAAGATATTTTTTAAACAATGTCAAGCAAACAACATGCGATTGCTGTATGGTGTTGTTTGGAAAAAGTTAATCAAATGGTCTAATTCAGTAAAAAACTGTTATCAAACCAGATGAAAAATATTCAAAAAATACACTTACTTACACAATATTTTTTAAAGTGGGGATTGACACCGCCTTTATTTCCATTTGAAAATAATTGTATCGTCAAAAAATCATTTTGCTCTAGTGTAAGTTTCATTTCTCTTTAAGTACTGAAAAACGAGTAAGGTAAGTTGGAGTAAAACGGGTAGGAAAAGTGCCTTTTTTTCATTCAAAGCTATTTTTCACTTTTCAAAGGTTAGTAATAAGACACTTTTCTGGTGCACTTATGAAATGGGTTCCTTTACATCATTTTTAAATATGTTTAACATTTTCTTTTAAATTTTAAATTACTAAAATATTTAGTTTTTTAACTATCTTTTTTAGCCTTAGATTGAGTAACATGGGTAATGTGTGGTTAATAATATAATTTTTCATATAAAAAGGCATTATTAATAAGAATTTTTTAGTAAATTAGTATTTTCAATAAAATAGAATACATAGTATAAACTCAGCATATAACTTTTCGGTTTCATTCGTATCCGATTCCCATTTTTTAAATGTAAATAGTCCAAGGTTATAATACTACATCACTGTTTATAAATAACACTTACATTTGACATACTATTGCTAAATATACAAATACTAAATTGAAATAAAAATAATTAATTTCTAACATGACCGTGCGATAATTATCACACATGACCCCCCCCCCCCCCGAAAACACACGCACATCACACCCCCATTCGGGTGAAACATGCATGTTATCAAAAAAGTTTAATGGTCTACACATATATGGCAGCATTATCAACGGCTTGTTTAAAAAAACATTAAAATGAATTATTTAAAAAAAAAAAAAACAGTTAATCTTTGAGGTGATAGTACTATTCGTCACTGGTCCATAAAATTATCTTTCTTTTGATACCTCATGTGTTAAGCTAAGATTAGTTGCGTCTAAGGTGCGTAAAAGGGATCTTTATTACAGAAATAATATATGCTATTTTGTCAATCACAAAATAGTTACTCGTTACGTTCATTTTCTGAAAATTAATAATCATATTTCGTCGCTATAGTTTAAATGAAAAAAAATCTTTTAACGAAGTTTTATTCAAATTTGGTTAGATATTATTAACAGTAAGAAATATATTTTAAGACTGCACTTTTTACAAGCCACATGACTGCTGCTGAAACCAAATATGACAAAGACACTCGAATACTGTATCTATGATATTTTTTTAGTAGTGAAATACACTTAAGAACAAATGATGCGGGTAAAAACGTTGAAAAAAGATCTCCGAATCGATATAGTATGTGGTTTTTCATTTGTTTTTTTCTTCCTCGGAAGAATTTCTTTCTTCTTATTGTGGATGCGACTGACTGACGACTAAAAGATCCAGTACGTTTGACTCGTGTTGTCGCTCTATGATTGATGACTGCCGCTTGCCATTGCAAAAGATGAGAGCGGTCCAGCTTTTTAGAGAAAGAAGCTACTTACGGAGCTTTCTGTTTATACAAACAAAGCTTTTCTTTTTAATATGCGCATGTTTGTCGAAGGGTTGTCACGGCTAATATTTGTAGACATCTATTAAGTGATAACTTAAATGTAACTTTGTGTGGCAAATATATTGAATTTTATTTTAAAATGTATACGTTACTGAATATATAAATGACATATGGATAAAATTTATTTTTGTGCTATTACAGTTATTTATTTTATAAACTACAGTAATTTTATTCAATTTACATGTTATTTTATTTTAAATTTAATGGTACTCTGAAGTTACTGTAATTTTTTAATAAAGTTATATGTTTAATATCACTGATAAATAATTTTTAATAGTTAGTTTTTTTAATAAGACAAACATTCTATTCTATTATAATCATATAAGCTATACCAATATCATGTATGGGTAGAATTTTGGAATTAAAATGAGTTTGGTGTCCTTAACTGATATATTTTAAATGAAATGTATACAATTATTCATATATTAATAAGATATAAATTATTTACTATAATTTCTATATTCTAAATTAAATCATGGTATATCAGGAAGTTATTGAATTATTAATAGTTTTATTTTGTCTGATGTATTGTTAAAAAATGTGTGAACATTTTCAACCATACAATTAATAATAGAACATTGTTATAGCTATGGACAATTTGGTTAGAAAAACTTTGTTATTTTCGTGTTCACCAAATAAACTTTTCGTGATGTCACAATATATTTAATATAGGTCTAATTATTTGTATATCGTGTAATTATTTAATGAAATACCGCGGGTATTTGATTAGCAACTTCATTAAACAACATAAATACTAGCATGAGCCAATGAGATAAAGATCAGTTTTACGAAAGCTATTTTTTAGATAAATTTACTAACAATAAATATTGTGAAATAAAATATATCTTAGCAGTTTACGGAATTTGTAATGAGGGTGCTTCAGCACCCTTAGAATCTCACTGGAATAACATATCTTATTGTTGTTGTAGATATTATGTACGCATGCCAAGTTTAAAGTTATTACCGCAATTGGAAATGGGTTACAATCGAAATACCAGAATTAGTGATAAATAACATGAGTTACATAAAAAAATTAAATACTAATTAGACGATTTTTTAAAAAAAAATTAAACAACATTCTATTAGTTTCTAATTATTTATATTTATTCCCGTGAATCCCCGAGGGGGGGGGGGTGCTACTTTCTTCTATTTTAAAGTGTATCAAATTTAAAAATGAAACTTTCGAAAGATCAAACACCTTACTTTCTCTTTCCTGAACGTCAAAACTTTCTTCCACTTCTCCAACCCTGAAAAACTTTCATTTTGCGTTGTTTGTTTTCACGGCCGTCACTTCTGGAGCGTAAAATTTTAAACCCCTGCTGGCAATTGGTTAACCGATCCGTCTTTCCGCACATCAGCTCTTTCTGTCGCTCAAGGAGGGCATTTTTTCCCCCCCGCCTGGGTTTGACCACCGTTTGACCGTGGCCCTTTTTCCCCGCGTTCTTTCCGAAAGAGATAGGAAACTGGAAAGACTTTTGGGAAATTACTTACACTTTTGGAAAATAAGTTAGTTTTTGTGCCAGTGAAACGGAAAACTCCTTCCGAAGATGTAGGATTCAATGTTGTGGTCGAGGGAAAGAGTATGGAAGTTTATATTATATATATATTTTATTTGATGTAGTTATTTAAAAAAAAATGGCTGATACAAATACTGACTGAAACGAAAGAATAAACATAGCGAAAAAGTTATAAACTTAAACATTCATTGAAAAAACGATGTCGAAAAGTGTTAATGCACAACACAAAATGTTAAGTTCTAGGTATAGGGAAGACTGCTGTTCCTTGCTCACTGTATACCTTGAATTAATCCTAGTTATTGAATTGATACTGCTTATTATCAACCAAAACTCAAGACAGTTCAAGAAATGCATTTTATAGAGCAGTTGTCACCAACTTACTTTGTCACTGCATGTTGTTTGTTTGATTATGAGTGTTTTAAGATTTTAATGTTCATTTACAGTAGCTTAACGCTTAACCTTTTGCACTCCGCGAACATCTTTGACATTGCGTTCTTTCCACGGAACAGTTATTACTCTTTCTGCTCTTTTACCCACAATTTTTTATGCTCATAGAAGGGACAAAACCGTAATATGTTTCTGATCTGCTAGAGAACAATTTTTTTAAAAAATCGATGTTTTTTAAACACAAGATCACGCCGTTCTCGTTTATTTTAAAGAAAAGGGAACCAAAAGAACAAGTCGTTATGTTGGAGCCTGAAGAGGCGACATCGAAGTGCAAAAGGTTAAGTTTTTAACTTATTTTTTAAGATTTTATCTTCGCTTTTAAGATTTTTCCGTGTTCAGTGATGATTCAAGTTTGAGTCTTCATTGAAATTGTTTTATACCTTATTAATTTGTAAGTAAAATGATGTTATTTAAGTGATTCATTCATGACCTAAAGAAAGCACGATCTGTTTTCTTTCCAGTAGCATCATCTTGTACCTTGTATCACATAACGTAATGTACCATGGATAGTACTTAATGTTATTTTACTTGTACTATTCGTTTTAGAGGGGATGTCAAAAAGCCAAACAGAGAGAAAAAAAATGAATCCAATTGATCCTATATCCATAAAAAATGTCATGGAAGTTGATAATCATCACCTGAGAATAGAACTTATATTATACAAGCTTGTAAAGTTTTTAAAGTAATATTTGTGCAAATTAAATTATTCAAAACATCTGGTGTTAAACGAGTAGGTCAAATGATAAAAATTCATGTTTTTATTACTTTTTAATAGTGATCCAAAGCGTATTAGCATGTGATCCAAGATGGAAGAGTGTTTTGTTCCATTGATCAGTAGAGTGCAGTTTTTTAAAAACGATATATTCACAAATATTTTAAAATTATGAATATCTGTTTTTTGTACTAATAAATAAAGGTTGAATGGGGGATATGGTGTTGGTTCAAATGGAAAAACTATCGTAAATAGGTACTTTCAGATGAGAATTTAAAAAAGTTATTCAAGGAACAGCAGTCTCCCCTACACATTATTCGAACCAGACCAGTATCTTTCTTCTATGAAGTTAGAGTATTATCCAGATCATAAATGTAAAGTCAAAAGTATATGTTCAATGAAATCATCATCAATGAATTTAATTAAAGTGATGTTATAAATTTACATTCAATTTAATGTAGAGTAAACAAAAGTTAAGTTTTAACGAGAAACATGACTCAAAAATGTGCTAAAAAAATCAAATATTTTTTAAGTGGGCAGATGCAAAATAGTATCAACATTCTGCCCAATTCAGTTAAGGATGATTCTTAAGGAATACTCTAGCAACATTTTCCTGGTGTTACAAAAATGAAAAACTTGGTGCTACAGAAAGGTATCATTACTGTGGTTTGACAAAACCTACTGAAAAACGCAGAAAAATGGTGTTCTAATTAAAATAAGTGTTATCCGATATGCAAAGAGTTTTAGTATTTGGTTTGATTTGACGATGACGTTTCTAAACAATAAAATTTCATAGTAAAACTTATAGGTGACACTCGGTCAAAGTTATTTTTGATCAACAAATTTGTCAACGAAAGATTTTAAATAGTTTACAGCCAACTGATTTGGTTTATTTTGCATATAATTCCTGATTACTGCAGATTCTGACAGTATTTTGTATTATTACTTTACTTAAAAGAAAGAGATTTTGTTAATTCCAAGGCAAACATTATCTGCTCTTTCCCAACACTACATTGCAAATACTAAGTAATATAGCAATAAATAAAATTATAAAATAGTTTATTTGTTATAATTTGCAGATTTTGAAAGTTTAATTTTTTTTGTAGAATTTAATTACGATTTAATTTAGTTCGAGTGTCAGTTTACAAAGTATGAAGCAAGATTCTCAAAAATACGGCTACGGCTCTAAATGGGGTTGAGATACCAAATCTGTTTTTGAACAGTTATTCTGATGCGAGATTCTGAAAACGACTGCATGAATGTCAAATCCTCTGCCCGGAGATTCGCTTAAACAATGGATTCAAGGCGTTTTTGCGACTGAATTCAGAGGTGTATATTTTACAAAAATTAAATAACGTTTGCGTCGGGATTCGGTAGTTTCGTAACGGATTTCACTTATCTCCTTAAATCATTTTTAAATGAAATGCTTAGAAAAAAACTCATTTAGAATACAACAAATTTGCGACAGAACTAAAAATATCCAATCAATACTATTGCAATGGAGTCGAAATAGTTCTTAGTGATCTCTACAGTGTTTTGTATGCTTACAATTAACTAATACCTTTTAAATCTAAATAGATGGAAACGGCTGACGCTCATAATTTACCATATTTATTTTGAAAATGTATCCTGAAACAATAACAAGTTCGTGCTACATACTAGTTTTTGAACAAAGAGATTACCTGAAAAAAATAAACAAGTTCAACTATACTTCCCTCAAAATACCATTTCCACCATCTATTTTATCCCCCCCAAAAACGATTAACATTAAAATGTTTTATTACTTTCATTATATTCCAAAACATAAACTCCTATTTCATCACCCCATTTTGATGATGTTTTTCGGTTCCTAATCCGATACGATCGATCTCGAGACAAGATAGCGCAGGCTCCTCCTCGTAATTATTTCCACCCCATCTGGATTCATATTCCCCCCCCCCCTCTCTATCTCTTCTTTCGTCGTTATCTTCGTCTTCGTCAGCACTGCCCCCCCATTAATAACCATTTGACATCCGAAAGAAATTGCATATCGCGTGGATTCATAAATAACCACACGTGGAAGTTATTCATTTGTCTGACTGAGCTATTACTTGGCTTTCGAAAGCCTGCTCCAGAAACGTCAAGAATGCGTAACGCCCGGGTGAAATATCACTGGGTCAGTCGGATGTTTTATTCGAGGACATGGGTTGTCATATTTCTTTGTTTTTATTTTGGGATATTTTGGGGGGAAAAATTGCGATAAGCGGAATGTTTGTAGTAGAGTTGGGAGATTTCGTATTTGGGAGAAAAAAAAGTGTCAGAATGGTTATCTAGGTGATATGTTGTAGGTCTTGAGTAATATTTTTAAACAGTTGTTTAGAAAAACTAACAATTTTTTAATACACACATAATAATTAATTGAACTCCTAATACCTAATAATTAATTGAACCCATAATACATAACAATTAACTGAACCCATAATACATAATATATAATTGAACCCTACATAATAATTAATTGAACCCATAATAAATAAATAATTGAACCCATAATACATAATAATTAATTGAATCCACAATTAATTGAACCCATAATACATAATAATTAATTGAATCCACAATTAATTGAACCCATAATACATAATAATTAATTAAACCCATAATACATAATTAATTGGATCCATAATACATAATTAATTGGATCCATAATACATGATAATTAATTGAACCCACAATACATAATAATTAATTAAACCCATAATACATAATAATTAATTGAACCCATAATACATAATAATTAATTGGACCCATAATACATAATTAATTGAACCCATAATACATAATAATTAATTTGACCCATAATACATAATTGAACTCATAATACATAATTAATTGAACCCAAGTGTTCAAAATATTATAACCATACCTATATCTCATAGGCTTTTATATATTATACGCTAAATTGCACGACAAATAATGCCTTCAAAGCATCCTTGATAAAAAATATGCAAAAATTTGTTGCACTGTTTCCTTTAGGTTGTCCCTTAAAAACCCGGACACCTATTTTTCCAGCTGAGCATTCAGAAAATGTTGACGACCGCAGGACTTGCGTAGAGACCCATTTTGTTGTTATAACCCTCTAGTGCATAGTGTAGCATATAATGCTACACAACTTTAAAATGACCACTAGTTGCATCTATTTAGTTCTATGTTAACTATTATAGTATTGTCGCGTAGGGTAACCATATGCCAAGTTCTTATAACCGCCTTTATGTCCCTTATCTTTATAAAAATGATTGTAATAAAGGCAATTAGTTACTTCGAGGTCTGTTCTTCTAAAACTGGCTCGTAAAGGTAAAGTTTTCGAAGATTGTTTTATTACTTATAAGTATAATCTGGCTCTACAAAAAATCCTAGCTAATACCAAAGATATGTAGATTGTATTTAACTACATTTTCATACTTTTTGAAAAATTATTTTAGTAATTACACATGAATTCGCATATACGTTACACAACGGTTTTAATTAATTATATAATTAAATAGACACTTGGGTTTTTTGGTATATTTTTGAAAGGTGCAGGGGTAAAAAAAAAAAAAAAATTTCATTAAAAAAAAAGAAAAAAAATCATGCACTAGTGGGTTAAGAGTTCCGTTTTTAAACACTTTGATTGCTTTTGAGATTTTTACAAAGGTAGTAGTTTTGCTGATCATCATTTCATGACACGGAGCACCTACAACCACGTTTAAATTCCGTCAAATCGCGTTTTAACCAATACCTGTTCGAACGAAAAAACTCTTCTATTAACGTTATAGGAAAGCAATTTTTTAACACCGTTCTGGCCCTCTGGCCGAAACGGTGACGTCATAACTTATTTTTTTAAAAAATGGCAGGTGGACATAATACTTTGACCACACAATGTATATAAATTATTAATGTATACTTTTTGTATATGGTATTATCAGTTGATAAATCACTTTTAATGACAATTTATTTCAATATGAATATTTATATGGAGACTTGTTATTTATGGTAATGGAACCGAGACACTGGGTTTTAGCATAATGACCCCCAAAAAAAATTGGTAGTAAAATTTTTCGACTACTATACCTACCTATCAATTGAGTGTGAATAATGCAGAAGCGCACTAGAAACAATTACATTTCAACTTTTAATAAAATGAGCAACTCACTGCAACTGTTGTTGACTATTTAATTGCATCAAACGTATGATTGCCAGGTATCAGATTTCGCAATCGGCGGTATATATCTCCAAAATATATATATCTAAACTAGTAATATCCCGATCCAGAAAAATCGCCAAATTGTCGAGTATTTGCCAGAGTTGTTAGCGCGGTAACGAGGAAAAAGAATATTTTATCCAACTAAAAAGTTGCTCAGAGATCGGATGGCATTTGAGTTTTCCAATTGTTTCGCAACTAAACAGTTTAGTTGCTTGTCTAATAGTTATCAGTACTCGACTAACCGAATTATTGAAACACTTAGGAAAAAAAAGTTTTTAGATTATCTCTCAAACTTTCTTTTTCTTAGCTGAAGCCTTCACTCTTTCAACGCTATTTCTCGATAGCTTCGCAAATGTTCCACCGGCTTTTAATATTTTTTTGTGACTATTCTTGACGTTGTAAGCTTCTTAGCTGTTCCAGGTGATTCTTGCTTCCCGTACCGCGCTCCAAATTGCAGATAGATGTTAACTACGCACTGGCAAAAGTTATATTCTTCTTATATCTCGTGACGACAGATATTGAGATTCAAAAGCTGAAATTTGTTAATTAATTTTACCCATCCTTACCTGATGATACATCTATAAACACACAGCTGATTTTATTCATGATAAATACAGTGCAGCATGGTTTTGAATTGAATAACCAAAGTTTTTCTATATATACATGACTGTGGGAGAGGTAATCAAATGTTTGTTTTTAAACCGACTATTTTACTTCAGAGTGGGGGGGGGGGGGGGGTTCATTTTTAACGTTCCATATCTCCATTTATGTAACCTTTAATAAACCCAACTAAAACTATTTTCAGCTTCATATAAGACATGGCATGTAATTCAGATCCATAATACCTACCTACCTATACCTGATGATACATCTATAAACACACTACTGTTTTATTCGTAATTCTCGTTTCTTGTCTAATAAGTCTTACAAACTCACGTTAAAAAGGTATTTTAAACTTTTTATTTTAAATTAAATAATTGGTCGTATCATTGCGCAATTTAGTGCATAATATTGATTTACGGATATTTCTTTTTCAAATATTTTTGAATTTGTCAACTAGTAAAACTTTAATGTACATATTTGCTTCAGTTGCATAATCGACATCTACAATACTAAAAATATTACAATTTTTTAATGTTCTAGTTAAAATGCACTAAACATTTTAACCAAGTAACGCTCACGCTATTTTTAGCAATTGTAAAGTTTTCACAGTTTGCAAGAATAATTAAATATTTATTTTAGGCGTGCACTTTGATATTTTTACCAAAATTTTAATTTATTGTACAAATATGGCTTATAAATTATACCTAAGAAAATTATATTTAAATTTTTTTGTAAAGTGGAGTTTTTTTATGAATTTAAAAACTGGATGCATTGATTGAAAAACTGGTGATATCTGGACGTGATATCACGTCTATGAGCGTCAGAGGGTTAAAATGACGTCAAATATTTGACAGTCCCCACGATAACGGAAAATCGCCCGCAGTCTGACATCAAAATTGTTTTAAAATATTTTCGAAAGAATAATATGCATGGAAATCGCTGTATATTTTTATTGTCAATTTTCGCGCCATGCCTCGAAGCTTAGAATGTAAGCACACAAAAATGACGCATATATCGTAACTATGCATATTGAATATCTCGCCTGCTTCTGAACATATTAATCATTTCGTCTCCATTATTTGCGATTTTGTGACAGTCTGATATGTCTTCTAGCGAATGTAATATGAAATGAAATGCACTGGGTTTCAAATATATATATTTAAAATTTGACACACAATTATTATTATTTTGTAAAAAAAAAATTAATAAATAGTTTTATATATCAAAAATTTACTTATGTATTTCAATATGCAGTTATTACTTTTTGATTATATTTAATATAAAATGAATTTCAAAATAACTACTAGCGGATTGAAAAATGACAAAATAGTAAAGTTATTTTTACAACACTATTTTTAATTATATTTTCAATGCATGTACATTACATATATACATATTTAAATTTTTGTTACATTATTAAGTATAACTTCTATTAATACCCCAGCGCATTAGATTTGAAAAATATGTCAACATTGAATATTTTTATGAAATTAAAGTTTTTGTGTATTGCTAGGAAAATGGAAATATATGTACGACTTAAGTCATTCAGCTCCGTCAAAGGGTTTTAAGTAGCAAATCTATGCACGAAAATACAATATGTTTAAAAAGCAAAAGTTATGTTCTAAAATAGATATTTACCCCCAATATACGTTATACCGTCTAAGAGCAAAGTAGCTAAAATACAAGATTTGGTGTTGGGAAACGTTATTGGTTACAATCAAATTAATAATTATAATTATACATAAAATATAGCGGTATAATTAAAAATAATACACTTGTGAACATTTAATTAAATAATAGTTTTTAGTAAAGGAATTCATATTAAGCAATGACAGAAATACATATTTTTACTGATATATCAGTTGAGATATATTTTATGTTATTTGTGAGTTATGAATATTTAACTGAACCATTTTATAAATAAAAAAAAATACTATTAATTCATAATACTATTTGTGAAGCTGCTTTTTAGTTGACGGTATGTCAACTGATTTCAATTGTTAAACACATTGATTTTCTCATGGTATTTGGACTGTATTCAAGTCTCATATAATACTCATTAAGCTAACTAAAAAAAAATTCCATTTGAAGCCGCAAAGCCAGTCTGAAAACCTATTTAATGCTACTTCGATAATTTGTTCCCATTCGATGAAAATCCAAGAATGAAATATATGAATAAACATTTCATATACATTATTTCTGTCGTAAATATCACGTTTACGCCCCTAACACATGAGGTACCAAAAGAAAGTAAATTTCATAAACCATCGAGGTACTTTCATCTCATAAATATCAACGATGTTTTTAAAATGCGTTTAAAATAATTAATTTCAACAGTTTTTAAACAAGCCGTTAATAATGCGCCATCTAGGGGCATTCCTTTAAACTTGCTATATTTGGGTCTAATATATGGGTGTGGGGTTCGTAGGGGAAGGGGGTTATAGGATGTTCATGCTTCAATTATCGCATGAGCATGCTATTAGACATATAATTTTGTTCTGCATACGTAAAAATTAATAATGAGCTTTTTTTTTGTTAGTAGCTGTATTACATACATTGTTTAGTTGTAGAGATTAACTGCAGAACAACATAAGAGGATTTTGTTAAGTGTTAATAACATTATAATAAATACATTATACATTTGGAAATACATTTATCTATATATATAAATGCGAAACACCCCATTCATTCACTCGTCACTAATTCTCCAACTTCCCGTATACCTATAAAGAAGAAATTTGGCAAATTTGTTACATATACTTTGTATAGGAAAAGTAAGCTATTTTTGTTCCGATCGAACGTATTTAAGGGGGTTCAAAACCCTTTTTTCGATGTTAGTAATGTGGGGTTCACTTCATATACCCGATATTCCTGCTTAGGCTGGTGTGATCACTTTAGCCTGACTGGCAGAGTATCGGCGTAGCAAGCAGAAGTTCCTTGGTTCGATACCAAGTGTAGCCAAATAGTTTTAGTGCTACGGTAGCAACGTTAGTTTGGGAATATATTAAAATATGGATGTTAATCAACGGGAGTATCGTATGTATATCCACAATATTGTACATCCAACTTCTTCATATTATCAATCTTGCGGGACCTTGCTAATAAAATTTCGTTACAAATTGTAACTTTTAATACTGTGGTTCCTTCTGATGGGTGACAAATTAAGAATATTATTTATTTCGCTTATAAATATTGTATTTGTATAGATTTTGTAACTTATTTCCTTCCCGTGCGTAGAACGGGTATTTCAGCTAGCATTATTATATAACTAAATGACAATAGTTTTGTTAGTGACATTCAGGTTTATTATATCTCTTTATAAAATCTAAAAATTACTTTTATATCAGACTTTACTTTTTAATATTTATAAAAAATATAAAATTAGCCCGCTTTCCCAGTTTCCGTTTTTCCAAAATAAGCTTAGACTAGTTTAATCAGTGAAAAACTAAATCCATTTTATAGTTGACTTTGATTTCCCCCTCGTTTTAGGTAATATATTTTTTGTCTTAAAACAAAGAAATTTCTTTTTCTCCCTTCCTGCTTTTAAAAGGCCATTGAACCCCTCCAAAAGAAGAAAATCAAGAACAATGCTTTTTCTTTTTCTTTGCTCTGCTCTCAAAACAATAGTTGTACGGAATCCTAAAATGTCTTTTTTGAAGCGTAAAAACACGTAAGGTAGAAGAAAAAAAATGGAGAAATAGAATTCTCTTTCGGACCTAGAATTTCGAACAAGTAGCCATGCACTTTCGAGTAAAGAATGAATATACATCAATAAAAGAAAGCTGAAAAGTAATGCTAACAAAAAAATCTCCCGTAACCATTTATTTTTAAAAGTTTGTAGAAAAAAATGACTACGTATTTGGTTAGATTTGTAATCGTTGAAAAAGAACAATATAAACGTGTTTCGGTTTTGGAAAAAAAGCGTGTTAAAATGCGGAATGTAGGGAAACTTATTTAATTTGTATTCGATGTGTATAATCTGTTTAGAATGATTTAAAATGAAAAACATCGTTTTCGTAAGGAAATTTTATTACAAGCTTTTAATTAACTAATACGGATTGTTGCTCGGTGGCTTCAAATCATGTGAATAAATATAACCCTCTTATAATTGTCATATCGACTTGAAACTTGGTAGACATAAGTAACCATGATGACAATACAATATTAAGATAAAAATTAATTAATACTAATGAATAAAGAGTTTTTCTCGAAATTGAAGAATTTTATCGACAACTATTTCATCCCCTCATAACACCAAAATTATGTGTGATAAAAAGATGCGGAATGAGCCAGTTTTTATTCAACAACATAGCTTTTAAATGTCATATTTTGTATTTTTTTTACATAAAAATAATAATTGTTATTTAATTTAATATTTAATTTTAAAATATTTAATTTAAATAACTTTAATTTAAATATATTTAATTTAAATATATTTAATTTAAATATATTTAATTTAAATATATTTAATTTAAATATATTTAATTTAAATATATTTTAAATATATTTTAAATATATTTAATTTAAATATATTTTAAATATATTTTAAATATATTTAATTTAAATATATTTAATTTAAATATATTTAATTTAAATATATTTTATTTAAATATATTTAATTTAAATATATTTTATTTAAATATATTTTATTTAAATATATTTTATTTAAATATATTTAATTTAAATATATTTAATTTAAATATATTTTATTTAAATATATTTAATTTAAATATATTTAATTTAAATATATTTAATTTAAATATTAAGTGAAAAGCAATTTTTAGTATAAATAATCTTATTTAAAAGGATAATAAAATGCAGTTAAAAGTTAGACATTGTGCGGACTATCACTTTCTATTAATAGTAAAAAGTTGTAATTAATATTGTACAAATTATTTTATTAAAAATAAAACAATATTATTTGATATTGTAAAGTATACATTAATTACATTTCAATTAAAATTTCTGACATAATTAGGTAACAATTGTATTTGTTTAAGAAATGGGAAAGAATTACGTTGTTGGTCGGATGTATGCTAATGAATAACACTAATACTTCTGATAATAGTAGATCTCGCGACCGAAATTAAATAATAACATGTACGTCGATTTTAATGACTTCAAGCAACATTCATACAAATCAAATAATGACGACCAACAACAGGATCAAGGCCCAACAAGGTTGGTCCAGCTAGTATCTCCTAACTGTTCCTTAATGAATATCTAAACAGGTTTCGGTTTGCAAATAAAATCCTTTACTCCTGCACAATTCACAATATTCACTAGCAAGTTGTTTCATTTGTCTATTACCCTATTATAGAAATAGCTAGCCCTCGAAAAGTAAGTATTTTTGTTTACAGAAGACTATTAAGAGAAAAAGGCACAATTATAATCAGGAACAGTGTTTTTGACTACATTTTAGATTTTAGTGTACTACATTTTAGACAATCCAAATTCTCAGAAGGAACGACTATATACTTGTATTTTTTTTAGATATGTAAACAGTTTACTAAAACCGTGACTTCAAATAAAACGATTTAACGTCGTTTTAATATAATTTTTCTGGAGTCAATAAATTCAAGACTTTTCGATGCAACGTCACGCATCATACCCAATTTTTTTTTTATGAAACTGAAATTCATTATTAGAAAATATTTAAAATGAATAACAGCTTGAAATAAAAGTTTATTATAGGAAAAAAAAATATTTAAAAGTAAAAAATTTTAAACTTTCAAAGATAATTTATAAGAACGCATTAAAAACATTAAAAAAAGAATAGTTTTTAACAGCAGCCGTCTTTCGAAGTTCAAGTATTTATAACCCCTTTTTCTGAATTTAATTTGAAATTGTATTTTTACATTGACAAACCTTTTCCGTTATTTATAACTTTATTTTCTGCTTTGTTATACAGTAATATCAGGACAAAAGATTCAGGGTTCTAGCTTGTATAATATCATACAACACGACTGACCTAAATTTACTTTTATACTTTAAAATAAGAGTCAGTACGGACAGAACAAAGATTAGTCAATCTTTCTTGTTGGTTTTCTGTATCCAATGCACGCTGAAAAGTATATAGTTGAATGCTTTCTTCTTTGAACTGTTGCCAATTCTATTCGTCAACCACTGTCATTTAGAGGTAAGTTATGATAAAGAGGAAGGAAATGCAATGCTGATATTCCTGTAACTGATGCGAATTACATTGAAAAAATTTACTACTTTCTACATGGCGAAATATATTTTTTTCTATTGTAAAATCCAAATTATATTCCATTATTTACAACTATATTTTTATACAACTGATATTTTAGAGCTGAGATATAAATTATGGAAAAAATATGTTGTCATAAATATTCTGTAGTTTATATTTTGAAAAAAAAATTGAAAATTCTTTTTTAAAGGATTTAGTTATATATAATTCCACTTATTAAATTAAACTGAACATAATATGTAAAATCTCATTTATCATCTTATAATTTAAATGAAATAATTAGAGCCTAATTTGAATGATAAAATGAAAATTCTCATAAAAATGCGGAACTTTACTATATTTTACAAAGAAACACCAAACGTTAATATTTTCACAAAATATTTTTTTAAGTCTTTATTTTTATTTAAACATTTCTGAGAAAGATCTCAATTTACTGGTCAAAAGATTACAACTATAATATATCGCAATTTATAATATATTTATTTTTACAATATATTTATAAAATATATTTATAAAATATATTTATAAAATATATTATTATATACTATAAATATATTATAAAAATATTTATAAAATATATTTATAAAATATATTTATAAAATATATTATTATATACTATAAATATATTATAAAAATATTTATAAAATATATTTATAAAATATATTTATAAAATATATTTATTAAATATATTTATAAAATATATTTATAAAATATATTTATAAAATATATTTATAAAATATATTTATAAAATATATTTATAAAATATATTTATAAAATATATTTATAAAATATATTTTAATTTCCACCCCTCCCAGGGAAAATTGCATATACTATTTTAGAATTCCTCCTTAAAGTTATTAAGCTGCTTTTTATAATTTAAAATATATTTTTTAAAATAAATTAGAAATTAAAAAAGTAAAAATATATCTAAACTACTTGGTTGCTAATACACCGATAAAAATCCTATAATTTCTAGTTTATCTCTCGTAAGGTATGGACTTTTAAAAATTATACATTCCTGCACAAAAATATTTTTAGGAATTAATAGGAAATTCCTTTTGTATATGGGTAGTTTCGGAAATAGTTACATGAAATCCCATAATAAAAAACGACATTTGTAAAATCCTTAACTTCAAGTGGAATCAGCTGATGGGTATAAATGATATACTATCGTGCAGACGAAAGTCAGACGTTTTTTACGTTCAGATTTTTACCCCCCCCCCCCCCACCCCATTTAACGCTTGTACCAGGTGCAAAGTAATGTTCCGCTATCATTAATTCAACGTGGGAATAAATCTATATGCATAAATGACATACCATCGTGTGAAGGAGGATAGGCCGCTTCAACCATGTAGGCCATTTATATTCTCCCCCTCTCAACCTTTAATCGAGTAAAAAGCCCAATGCAGCGCGGTCTGTACATACCCGATTTTTTTTAACACGAATGCCGCAATTTATTCGGAAAATGACTATAATTATATTTTAGTTTTCAGTGCTTCCTTTAATCTATGAAATTTTAATTACTGTTGTCATCATTATTAAAAGATAATGCGCATTATAACTGGTATTTTAGAGAAATAAGTATTTACATAAAACTATGTTTTTTTTATTAAAGGAAAAAAGTAATAATAAACAAAGCGTTATGATCTTCATTTTTGTATTTTTTTAAAAATTTTATCAAGAAGGGTTTTATTAAATTGTGGTTTCAAAGCAATAACTTCAAGCGTGAATTTTAGCGAAACTTCTGAATCAATCTCTATATCTTTGCAATATCTTCGACCAACAACTTGTGTATCAAATTAGTAGTTTGCATTTTTGATCTCAGTAATACAGAACATACAAATGTAAATTACAGCCAGAATAAACCTAAACATTTTTTGAAATAAACTGCCTCAAATTCTTAATAAAAGTTAGAGTAAAATTAACAGCCTGCTGGCATAAATACTCAAACAAAAATACTAGTATGTTTTAAAATACTACACAACTTTCTTTTACTATGTCCAAATGCCCATTTTTCAAAGAATTTCCACAGAAGAATAACCACCTATTTTAATTTTAAGAATTTTTTTTTATTTCTATATCAATGTATTAAAAATTCAGTATTTACACATTTTGTTAAACTATTTTTCCTAATTTTTTTTTAATTTTATGATACTATTGTTATTGCATTCGCATCGAAAAATACCTGTCATATATATATTTAGTAAGTTTCTGCAGCAAATTAAAGCCAAGACGCACTTTATCCAAAGAATAAACTGTTATAACTTGGCGATAGTTTAGCAAACGGTGCAGCATATTATAATCTCACCATGTACTTTCAATCATTCAGAACATTAATTCAGAACTTTTAATTCTTAATGATCGCCATTTAATGTTTTAAAATGAAATAAATATTGGCATTAAATAAAATATTTATTTTCTCAACTATCAATTAGTATCTATGGAATTTTATTCTTTAATAACATTTAAAAGTCATATAGAATTGAAAATTCACAGTGAAATTAAGCTTCGTACAATTAAAAATAAAATACTTGCATAAAATATTTTTCAAATAAATAAAATGGACGTTCATACACAAATTATTCGCATTTTGGAAGAATTGTTATAAAAGTTCGATTTAAGGTAATTAAATGTAGTTACAATTATCCTGTATACTAACAAAACAAGAGATAATACAATTATAAAATTTTAAAACAATTCTAAACCATTTCACTAAGATAAAATTATGGTTGTTTGAATTTTTGAATGAATCCGTATTGTAACAAAAAGCCCAATGTGCAGACGTTTTTCAAAAATTATTAAATTAAACAAAACCTATGACGTCATTTTTATAGTGTCAATAACGAATTTTTTTATTTAAATTGCATACGATATGTTCATCCACGTTAAGTCAATGTAATACATTAAAATAGTTATAACATACGAAGGGAACATCGTACAAACTTAAAATTTATCACAAAAAATGTCTAATTTTCCAAGTAAAATACTCTGTAAATTTCATAAAGCTATGTTTTGTAGTTATGGAGTATTCTGTGTAAATATCGGCATTATAATTGGTTTATAATTTTTTTTATATTATATTTTCCGCCTTCCTCCGTTGATTTGAACTAATTTTACTGTTGCCACTTTGTGAAACTTTGCTGACGTACGATAAAAAATTTCATAACATTCGAATGGAACATCGTAGAGACTTGAAAATAGTCACGTTAAAATTCTTATTTTTTGAACTAACTATTCTGTAAATTTCAAATCTTTGCGTTTTACAGTTACGAAGCCTATAATATACTGACAAATCAACAAACATCCGGACAGATTTTGGAGATTTCAGCTTTATTTATAAGATTTGCATGTTCGATGTAACGTTTTAATGTGTTAAAGTTGGTGCGGATTTTAATATGAAGATAGTCCCCTATGCAATGTTTTTGTATATCAATGTGTAGTAGACTTTTCCATACGAAATGGTATATTAAGTTTAGCTCTACCATAAAAACTAACGAAATATTCATTGGTGGTTCGTTTTTTTTCTCCCGGCTGTACCATGCTGAGTTTATGGGTTTTACCTTTTAGGGTATTTATTCGCTATTGATTTGTGAATTTGAAAATGTCTAACTACATTTGAAATGTTTTATTGGCAATAACTTAACGTTCCTTATGTCCAGACATACGAAATTAAATAACTTTAATAACTTGAAAAATGTAAAAATTGTAAAATAATGCCTAATACTAAATTAATACTTATTTAAGTTATATAACACTCGAAGCAAGCAGACAAAGAAACATAATCTGTGAAATAGAACTATTTTTATTGAAAATCTAATTAATAGTGAGGCCAAGTTATATATATCAAGTTACAAATATTGACTTCATTCGATGAGCATTTTAGTTATAGAATGATAAATATGTTTTAAGCGAACAGCAGTAGTGGCGAAATGCTTGAGCGACGCTTTGGGAAGAAGTCAGGACAAGGTGTCCGATCAGATATCAAGTCTAGTGTCAGGTGTCAAGTCCGGTGTCAAAATCGGGTGTCAAATCCAGGTGTCAAGTCCGGTGTCAAAATCAGGTGTCAAGTCCGGTGTCAAAATCCAAATCAAATCAGATGCCAAATTAAATGCCCAGTCATCTTATCAGTTGCAAAAGTAATACTCAATATAAAAAAGGCATATAAAAACCACACATCATACAATTCTGTGCCTCCAAAATTCCAATATTTACAAATTTATTCACAAAAAACAAATATGAGCACACAGTTTCATGAAGCAGCTGTTAAACAGCTGTCGAATGCGGCTGAACTTCTTTTTAAAACTCTTCCACTTTTTCTTCGGTTTGGAAGTAGATGCTGAAGGCTGCATCTGGTGTGGAAGAGATTCGATGAGCAATGGAGGAAGCGGTGGATTCATCTGGATGCAGTGATCCCCGAAATGTTCCTCTTCATCATGTGATCGAGAAGTTGGCACTATTTTCACTTCGGCCACTTCTGGAATGGGTTCCAAAGAGCATTTGAAGACGATCTTGGATCTGTATTTGCGAAGATGTCTTCTTTTGTGGTGCTCGATAAACCAGTCGGACACCTGTGGCATGTAAAAGCCAACCCTTCTGTCTTTTCTGGGTGGCTTGACTGGAGGAACCCGGATCACATCAAAAGTAGGCATGGAAACCTCTTCAAAATCCAACATCCGCACTTTCTCATGGAGCACCATAAAGAAAGCGTAAAACGCAGTGACAATAAACAAGGCCACGCTCTGTGTGAGTATCACTTTAAAGAAACTCAGAATCGCAAGGATTCTAAAAACGAAGAAAGCAAATCTGTCTGCCATTTTGACTTGTCAAACGCAAGGATACCAGACAGTTAAATACAATGAAATCTGGAGCTTTCTACGAATCTCAACTTCTTTCTTGTGATTGCTTTGTTGCATTTGGGGCATTGTTGTATTACGTTCCGTTTGTTGCGATTAGAATATAATGAAATAAATAGATATCCGATTGTAATAACAACAATTAAATTTAGTTAATTGAAAGTATTAGTTCAAGTTCAATTACTTTGTTGCAAGATGATCGAGATTGTGTTGCAATATGTACGATTTTTATAGCTACAAACCAGTAGTAAAATAAGTCGAAAAATTTAAATATAATTACTTCAAAGATATTTTTTTTTTATTTCGATACAATTTTTTTTTTAAATTTAAATATACTGAATTTTTTTATTCATATATATATATATATATATATATATATATATATATATATATATATATATATATATATATATATATATATATATATATATATATATATATATATATATATATATATATATATATATATATATATATATATATATATATATATATATATATATATACTAGATTTTTTTCCATTTATATACTAGAATTTTTTTTTATATATTCGTAATTTATTTTCTTTTATACTAGAATGTTTATTGATATGTACTAGAATTTTTAATTCATAATAATTGAATAAAAATTAAAAGTTGAACAACATCAAATATCACCAAATGTCTCTCTCTAAAATGCTTCTATGCAAGTATTAATTTTAATATTTTACTATCAAACAATCCCCTCATTGCTTATTAAAAATAACTCTTTATTTAAAAATAACTATTCATTTAAAAAGTCAATGCCCGTCTGTCTTTTATAAGCACACAGTCAACATAAGGATCGTTTATTTTTTACGTCACTCACTTTTGAAGAAAGAATAGCGTCTTAACTTACATAACGTATGGGAAAGCTGTTATATTTAACCTGTTCTTTGTGCACCTTACCCACGCCCCCTTGTGTTTTAGAGGGGGAGGGGGGGGGCAGTGGCGGCTCGTGTACTACAACAAGTACAGCCGGGCTGCACCTAATTTTATTAGTGTATTTTAAAACTAAGATATGTTACTAATTTTCTTAAATGAAGATTAGAATTGGAAATGAAATTTCTACGATAAGTAACAAAATTCTCCGATAAATAGCAAACCTGTTGCCGTAATGCACAAATTCAGGAGGGGAAAAAACTCCCTTCAATCAAAACTGCAGCCCAAAAGCGAAGTTAGAAATCGGTTGCATCTATGCCATAACAACCTTACGTAGTATGACACGCTAAAATGGGGGATATGACGACATAAATGCAGCCAAAAAGGCTTTTTTCAACTCTGCTGTACTTGGGATTTCGTTAAAATGATTGGCTCCTGCGTGAATCGGCGAGGCGGGGTGGGCGGAAAACGATAATTTCGAAGAATCTCTCCAATCGGAAATATTTATTGATAAGTTTACACGTGTGTAGTTGTTTCTTTACTTAAATTAATATTAAAATTGACCGATTCGCAAGTTTAAAAGAAAGGAGGATAGATTTAATTTTCAAAAAATAAATAAGTGATTTCTATTTTTTCCACGTGTTATCTTTCATAAAAGTTGAAAGGAAACTTTGATTTGGTCGGGCTGGGGATGGAAGTTAGTGAAAAAATTATTGACACACATATCAGCTGCTAAAGGGCCAGCTCCAGCAAAAATAGTGTGTCTAATTACTAAACAGAATTTTGTAAACAAAGTAACTGTTACAATTCCGAATAGAGAAAAACAGCGCTATTCAATCACCGCGTAAGAGAATTATATATAAAGATTATACTAAATTTATTTTAATATATTTATTTATAAATTTAATATCTATAATATATTTATTTATAAATTTAATATCTATAATATATTTATTTATAAATTTAATATCTATAATATATTTATTTATAAATTTAATATCTATAATATATTTATTTATAAATTTAATATCTATAATATATTTATTTATAAATTTAATATTTATAATACATTTATTTTAATCCAAAATTATTAATTGTTATAAAAGTGGCTTTTAAATTACAACTATTAAAAAAAAAATTGAAAAAGATGCAAGATAGTTTTTAAATTCGTAAAAATACTCTATTGGCTTCTGTTGAAAACAACTTTAACGCTGAATGGTTAAAATATATTTGTTTATTAATATTAAAGGAACTTTTTAAGAAGTTAAGATTTGCATTTAAATGATTTATTTATTTGAACTTTAAACAATTAAAAAAACACTAAACACTAACGCTAAGCTTCGAAATCTATAACTGTACTCTTTTTCAGCTCTATCTAATGCTGAAAAAAAAAAAAACTAACAATTTGGTCTCAAGCTTTAAACGCATCTGCATACAAAAACCCGCGAAAAATAAATAAATTATGAACTTTCTAATCCAACTCCTATCTTTCCAGTTCACTCCTGCTAACGACGAAAACAACAAATTTACATGAGACTATAAAAAAATCAATTGGATAAGTATTTTTATGCGTCTGGGGAGCAATGTTAAGTCCTGACAAAAGATGAGCAGAAAGTAACCGTCTTTTATAGCTAAAAGCGCTTTCTATTGATTTCCCTTACAATGAGTAATAGTGAGAAGGAAAGGGAACAGATAACGTTTAGTTGCCCCCCCGCCCCTATACCCCCCCCCCGGAACTCGAAGGCTGCCAATGGTTACGCGCTTTTAAAAGTGTAGTAAAGATATTTAAAGGGGGCAAGATTGTTGAGGGAATGTGTGTATCAGGAATGAAATCAAAAGGTTATGCGTCTTTTTAATGTCTGAAGTTTTGCGAATTAAAAGAAAATGTTTTTGTATCGTTGCTTTTGTTTTTTTGTTGGAGAATGAACCGTGTCTGAAATGGCCGTTTTGAGAGGTTTTGTTTCGTTATTTAGTTTAAAATGAGGTTGGTTGGTTAAATTATCATCTTACTAGATGAACACAATAGGCAATTAGCAATGGCCCGGCATCTATTCTGAATAAAAGGACAAAGAGCAATCCTTCGCTATTTTGAAGCATATAACGAATAATATACCTAAACTGGCACCACATTCTAAAAACTTTTATATAGTGATAAACGTGGGAACAGTTGTACTCTAGGTTTAAAAGAATTAGATTCTTTTTCTATAATGTTTAGTAGGACGACACAGATTGAACTCTCCGACTGCGATCGTCGCTCTACTAATCAGGTTATTTCGGGCTTATAAGGACTAAAAAATAAAGACATAAAGTGCCTATATACACCATTGCACAATAAATTATAAGGATATATACAGTATTGATAAACAATATGCTGTTTTAACTCTCACTATGTTAAAGGAAATCTAGTAATACAAATAAATTTATAGTTAATAAGAAAGTTAAATGACAATCAAAATAAACGTTAATTTAAGCAAAAATGATTTGAATGTTTAATTACTTAACATTATTAATTAAAATAATTTAATTTTAAGTATATTAAAAGGTTGGATTTGTGTTATACGTAAAAGCAACAATGCTTGCTAAATTTGATTTTTAAAAATAGTAGCTTTAAATGAGTGAGTAGAATTTCAATAACACAAAAACATAAGACGATATTAAGTGTAATTTCCTTCAGGTATCGCGCAAATATTGCAAAGCACTCTGCGCTATAATCAGAATACTGTTAAATATGAAATATTTATACAAAACAAGACATTGAACCTTACTTTAATTTTGCAAAACTATATTTCTTTCAAGTTAAATCAATAATAAATTCTTTAAAGAACTACGGATCGGGAAAATTGTTTGCTCTCTTTGTAAATCCCAAGCAATCGGCACAAGAGTAAAGAAACGAGTTGAGTAAATACGTCCTATTCTATTATTGCACATCATCCTGAAACAAAAAAATATAATGTTATTGGTCCTCCCTTTTATTCGATTTTGAGCACTATTGACAATCTCACTTTTATTCTTTAAGCCTAGGGGTCTTCAAAGCATTTTCATAAAAAAAATATTATCATTCAATTTAATAATTTTTGACGATTTTTGTTTAATACATTTTTGATATCCAGATAATTTATATTCAGTTCTCAGTAGGAAATTATAAGATTCAAATGTGTCATTATTACTTTTTTAGTTTGCATACATTTTTTTTATTAGAAATTGTTTGGAGGTTATTTGTTATTTTTCCAGCTGGGAAGTTTATGAGAAATTTATACCATCTACTTTACAATTTTACAACTGGAAATGATCAAAATCAAAGAAGCTTCTCTTTACCTTTTGGGATTTTTAACAATGCTAATATTGCACTGATCGAAACAAAAAAATTCGAAATAGAGCAAAAAAACTTAAATAAATTTCCTGGGCAAAAAACGATTATATACATTTGGGTTGAAATTAAGATCATTACACCTTACGTCAGCTACAGGACCGTTCTTACACTGTACTAATTTATGAAATGGTAAATATGAAATGGTAAATAAATAGTCCGTCAAAATAAAGTGTTCAAATGTAGAAATGGTGTATAAATCTCCGAAAAACGGACGAAAAATTGTTTTTAATTTTCTGAAAAATTCCTCTGTATGTTTCGCATTGTTCTTCTGCTAAATTCTTCATATTAAATTGAAGTGTAGTTAGAATGTAGTTTTCATTTGAATATTTTATTTTGGATAATTTTAATTGCAAGTAATTATTTTACAATGTAGAATTTGACTCTCGCACAATTTATTTACTCTCATTAAAGCAGATATCTCACATTTTTTGTCCAATATTCTCACCAAATGCATTAAAGAAAATATTCTAGTTGGATCTAAAATAACTGTAACTTGGGGTTACTTGTTCCCCAAGTAAGACACTTCGCATTACATCGGGGTGGGTCACTACTTGAACGCCAAACAAAACGTTGTTTTAAATCACTCATGGGTTTGCTGTCGTGAATATATAGGCATAAATCACCTTCTTTACAAAAATTATGTTTCTATTTTCATTTTCATAACAACAAACCCAAGGGTGCTTAAAGCATTTTTTTTATTTTGGGTTTAAATAACCCAAAGTTACGGTAACAAAAAGTAAAAATTCAATAATTTGAAAAATATGCACACTAGAATAATGCGGAGTTCACAGAGATGTGCAGAAATACCACTGATCTTTAACTGTAACTTCTGGATAGGGCAAGGCATTTTGTTGACTTGAAGCCGATGTAGAGGCAGCCATGATGTGCCCCACTTTATTTGCTACCGCAGTATTTCGTATAATTTTCATGTTAAAATAAGCCGACGTTTATTGCTTTTGGTTGAGTTTTTTTCTATTTTCTTTTTATACCCACTTTAAATGTAATCTGCTATTAAAATAGAAAGCCATTTGCAAGTCAAAGTCGAAAAAATAAAAAGCAAGGGCAAAAATTATTTGTTTGGCAATATGAAAATTAATTCTATCAGAAGAAAATATTATATTTATATACATTTAATATTTATATAATGCTATGGTAATAAAAAACACCACTAAATCACTTTTAAAAAAATGTTGGGGTACAGCATGGCTACTTTCAATTGACTTCAACGCGCCCATAGAGGAAACAAGGTTTGAGCCTTCCAGCAGTTACAGTTAGAGTTCAGTGAGAAATACATGATAATTTTTTATTAATAAACAAATGTCAGAAAATCTACAATTTCCGTCGATAGTTGGCGCTTTTACGGTGATGCTATAGTGGCTCAGCACAGATTGGAACTCACCTAGTATTAAAAATGTTCAATGTAACAAGAATAGCTGTTATATGTAACAACTTTATATTACATTGAATTGGGTCATAGCTGTAATTTCTGTCATATGATGGCGAATAAACTCTTTCAGCATGACCAATGACGAGTTAAAAGCGATAACAGTAAATTTGAGATGACCATATGTTGGTAACACATGTTACTATTTCTTTTTTTAAATTTTAAAGACATAGGATTAAAAAATGCCATGTCTTTTGTGAATTCCCATGAAAACCGCATCGTGCTTCTGTCTATACAAACCAAATTATTGAACGTTTACTTTTTCTGTTACTTTTGGATCAATCTGCATTCCCCACTCAATCTCCATAAAAATTATGATCTCCAATATTATCCTCCATCCCTTAAATTAATACCCAACGCCCCATTCCAAAACACAATATAAACACTAGAAACCATCCCCAAACAAAAAAGACAACAACAAAAGATTCAAAAATAATCCACAAACAACATTCCAATAATGAGTTTTTGATCCCATCTCCATCTTCCCAGCAGACGATGCATTAAACTCGCATTACGACAACAAGACCCGGCGGTGGCAGCTGCAATGTTTCACTAAAACGGCAACACAATGGAGTCTAAATGGATTAACGACTGCCAGAGCTTCTTCGATTTCACTCTGCAGTTAATACCTCCCGATGACAGCTCTGGGTGTGTCTGTCTGTCTGTCCCCTCTTGCCTGTCCCGTACGTAATTTGATTAGTAGGCGAAAAGGGAGATGGACTAAATAAAAGGGGTATCGTATATGTGTGCGGTTTGATTAAGGGGAAAATAGAGGGGTTAATCGATTCTGATTTGGGTAAACGGGATCTCTTTGAAGAATTCGATCTGCTTTTTGAAGCGAGGTTTGGGGGTTTAGCCATTTTGTAAGGATTGTGTTTGAGGTTTTTGGTTTATAAAAGAGAACCTTTTTAAATATGTTATCCCGAATAATCTTATATGTATGTATTGACTCAAATTTTTACTTAATAACAATTAGTTAGTGCATACAGAAAGCACTTTTCCAATATTGAAGGGCTTAGGAAAGTTTTAAATAGTTATTTTTGTTGCGACTTGAATAACCCCTCTATATTCTTAAAAAAATATTGTAATAAAGGCTCACAATATGTGCATAAAAAAGTCAAAGGATAAGAAGTTATGTCAGTAAAAGGCGCTATTAATATTTTAAATAACAATTTCAAATAGTCATGAATTATCAATCCGAACATATGTATAAAATATACTTATCTTAAGAAGTCCATGTAACATATGGATAAAATATACTTATCTTAAGAAGTCCATTGAGCATATGCATAAAATATACTTATCTTAAGAAGTACATATATCATATGGATAAAATATACTTATCTTAAGAAGTCCATGTAACATATGCATAAAATATACTTATCTTAAGAAGTCCATGTAACATATGGATGTAATGTAACTTAAATGTAACATAAATTTCTTTAACACCAATACTTATTACTATTCCCAATGCAAAATGACATTTCTAAAATCAAAGGCTCTACTATTAAGATACCTTATACGATGCCTCGCATTTCATCATCTTCTATTCTCTTTTAGTTTGTAACAGAATTTATGACACAACATATACTTTTTCTACCTTCATAAATTCTAAAAATATCATGAAGACAATAAATTATACATTGACTGAACCTGTATTATCCGGGATCTTTCAACTGCGCGAGCTAAATTTTGTCATTGTAATACCGAGTGTAAAGATTTTAAGATGATTATCTTTCGATATTTATTTATAATAAGTTTTAAAAGTTACGTAGGCCGTGTCCATCAAAACAATCTAAGGATATAAAGCATGTAACGTCAAACTCAAGTAAGTGGAAACTTTTTTGAATTCCGGGCAAACCATTGCACGTTTTTTGTGTTGTGTCGTGTTCCTGGAAACAACACTAGCGTGAAATAAATGCAACTACGCCAAGGCTGTTTCGCGGCTCATGCTTTCCTTACGCACGGTTACGGTCATATATGTTTAAAGAAGTTACAAGATAAACATTTCAAAGAACTTTCCTTGTTATTACAAATTATAGTTATAAAATCTGATTTTATGGTAGCCTAAATTTTGTTTAGCTGTCATTCAAAAGTTGTAATGAAATAATTTTTTTTACGATCGTTAACTAATAGTCACAGTCAAGCTGAGTCATAGCAAAATATGACACAACAGGTCAAATTTGTCCATAGCTAGGGCTTTGAACTCGTATAAAGAACTATATAGCAAAAATTATTAACGGCTTGAAAAAAATGCATCTCTAAATGAAATTCAATGTCCATTACTGTTTTTCCATTTTCGAAAAGTGTAAAGTCCAGATTATAAATCTTGACCAAATGCACCACGACCAATACGGATGATTAAAACGGTTTCGAACTTTTCTTGGAACTAAAATAACATTCATCTTTCCCACCTTACGTAATGTAAAATAATTGACAATATTTTATCTGTACATCTCAATATAATTTCAACCAACCTTACTTCTTTTATTAAAAAAAACTCCCATCAGATTTTTCAATCTCCCAAAAGCCATTCAAATCCATGTTTTCACCAAATTTCTCTTAATGCTACAGTCATATTACGTGGAAAAACTCCGCTATGTCCTTACTAGTCACAGAAAAGCCCAAATAGTATTACATCACGTATGTCTCCCAATCGGTTATTGCTGAAATACGGTGATAACCACGTTCTCAGTTGGATCTCGAAGATTCCACTCACACAACTGTTGAAACTTTGTTCCTAAGGTATCCTTAGTGTATAATTTAGAACATTTCGGAAGGGGCGGAAAGTAGACTTTTCTTCACTTGTTACTTGGACTTTCTCTATGTTTGTTGAACTTTAAAGGAAATTATTTTCGGATATACTGTGGGACGGGAATGTACAAAACTAGAAATGCTATTGTTGTGTTAAAAATTGATGTTATATGTTCTTTTTTTTTAATATTGGATTTTTATTTTATGTTTCATTATTTGTTTTAGGGTTATGTTTTTTTAAAAAAAAGTCCTTTTCTTTAGTTTGTATTATGTTTTTTTTTATCTGTTGAAATTATTAGATGTCCAGTGTTACGATTTTAATTTTTTGGTGGTTATAAATTTTAATCTAAATTTAATTTTTATTAGCTGATGTGATTTTTTCTTTAGTTTGAAAAACTATTCTTTTAGAAAATATTGATACAGTTTTTATATATATTGGCACAATAATTTTTGAAAGAATATTTTGCAATTATTAAGGACCATACATAAAAACTTCTGAAAGTTTTTTCCAATAAAAAAAATAATAATTAAAAAAGATATTAATTTCAGTAGCTCGATTTCTCTTATAAAAACGTGATTATCTTTTAGTACATCAATAAATATTACCAATAACTATACCGTATTTTTAAAAATATTAAATAATTACAAAGATTTATTTGTAAACGAACAAACTAATAGCACATATTATTATATATATTTAAAACACGAACACCTAACTATGAAAGAAAGTAGGGGATTTAATCAGGAAAATAATTGTCCTGTACTCGGAAAAATACTCGGTAAATTGTATGTGAAAATATTCAAAGTAAAACTTCAAATACATTTATTGTACTTGCAAGATTTTCACCATTATTAATGGTTTTTTAATGTGAATTTAAATATTTAAAATAATTGTGTAAATCCTATAACAGTAGTGCGACTCCTTATAACAATTCTATAAATCCTTATAATAGTTGGTATAAATCCTTATAGTAGCCTTATAACAATTGTGTAAATCCTTATAACAAGTGTGTAAATCCTTATAACAAGTGTGTAAATCCTTATAACAATTGTGTAAATCCTTATAACAATTGTGTAAAACTTTATAGCAATTGCGTAAATCATTATGATAATTGTGTAAATCCTTATAACAATTGCATAAATAATTCTTGTAACAATGTATTAAAATGATTGTGTAAATCTTTCTATATGTTATTATTACAAAAGGCGAGTGCCGTAATCGGATAATTGTGTAAATCATTATAGCAATTGTGTAAATCATTATAGCAATTGCGTAAATCATTTTAATAATTGGGTAAATCATTATGATAATTGAGTAAATCCTTATGACAATTGCATAAATAATTCTTGTAACAATGTATTAAAATGATTGTGTAAATCTTTCTATATGTTATGGTTACAAAAGGCGAGTGCCGTAATCGGATAATGATGGGGAATAATTATCTAATTCTAATATCCATTGTCTTAATAAAAATATTGAAATATATATTCGATCTTAGATTTTTGAGAAATATGATAGAATATTTTGTAGCTATAAATATAGGTGCTAAAATAAGGGGAAGCCAATGTCCCCGACTCGTTTTTAAATTCAATATAAAATCAAATCATTGGTGGATGACAGTTCAATTTGTACTTAAATGCTTGTCTCGATTAAACAATTTATTTATGCAAATAAAAAACTTAATTCCAATCTTCGCTTCCAATAGATGATGCTTACCTTAAAAATATCAAACTACCCTAAAATACCCTAAACAAACTAGTTACAGAATTGTTTTAGCCACAAAGGGTCAATTATTTTTGTGCAAACCATTTGTTTTGTGCAAACCCCTATCGTATTGTAATGAGTGTGCCCATTGTAGCCAACCAATTCAAGTTACTCCAACACAAATGACGATTATCAGGGTCATTTCTGTGGAAACCATATAAATTAATCGGATAACCACTAGAAAAGTATGTATAAACAAAATTTAAGAACAAGTATCTCCATCTGTGGGCGAATTTTTCAACGATTTGTTTTATTTGCCTAAAAAACTGCACTTCCGTTTGCTGACTGTTTATATATTAAATTTAAAAAGTGGTCCACTCTAAAGATTTAATCAATTTAGATTTTTGAAAAGTATAATAGATTTTGTTTTTAGATATAAAACATTTTGTGCCAAAATATATTTACGTTTCTTAAAATATGTTTTTTTATTAACGTTCATTAAAAAACATTTGGCATTTAATCATTGTAATAAAAAACAATATCGATGGCTATATAAACATAATCATTGTATCTCTATTTTTTTGTTGTTACATATGAGATATCGGTATAAATGTAGAGATGTAATTTAATTACTTCCTCCATTATATGTCTCTTCTCAATAATATTTTTGTGGTGGAGATTTAAATTTCGGCACAAGTACAAGAAAGGCACAAGTTACAAATTTTCTTTAAGTTTTCTAAAAGTTAAAAAAAAACATACAATAATTGTGCGTTTAGCCATAAAAGCAACTACAATAGCCTCATACCGTATTAAGAATTTGATACTGACCATTATATTTCAATATTCAGTTCCTAGTAATATTCGCGTACATTTTTCTTTATTTCTAATAAACCTTAAAAAAAATAGTAAAACTCAACAGTCATCTCCCCCTCTAATAGCTACTCAAAAAGCGCTGCCTTCGCGCATTTTTATGAATTCAGAGAGTGAGAATATCCAGAGAAAATCTCTCTTCAAAACCTTTCAAAAAACACGCACGGAGGACGAAGACAAAAAAAAAAAACTATTTAAAATAAAAATAAACTTTAAAATACGATACAGATCACCATGAGGGTTTTATCCCTTTTCCCCCCCAAAGAATGCAATCTCAAGAAAGAATCAAAACCGAGACTTCCCTTACAGCGTAATATACCTGCATTTTACATAAAAATATACTTCCCTCCTTTTTTTTTCCCCCGAAGCAATGAAAAAAATTAAAAAGAAAATTCGAACCAGGGCAAAAATCCCTTAAAGATGGTTACTATTACGCATTTTGGCTGCCTTCCCTACATCTCCCTATTCACTTGGGTTTTTCGCAACAGCTATTTGAAGTTTTTCCCTTTCAATCGCTCTCGAGTTTTTCCCTCCCCTTTTTTTTGCTACTGTTTCACTCCCGAGTTCTGTTCCTAACATTTCGAGTTTTTATTTATTTCCTTCGCCATTTCAGATTTGTGGCTTCGTATAAGGGGTCATCTATTAGGGAGGAAGTGTAAAAATGTGCTCATATTACTTACGGTTTTCAGGGTTATTTGCGATTTTTTTTTATGATTTTCCTATTCGATCAAGAAGTAAGAGAATTTTCCTGCAAAAGGAAGAATTTAGGGAAAAGTTATTCATATATTAAAATCTGAACTTTTATTTAAGTATATGTGTTGTTTAATGATCAATGTTTTTTACTAGTTATTTTCAAAATTTCTTTTTTCAGATAAATATATATTAAAGCTTAATATTTAATATTCTGGACAAAAACTACAATTCAAATTAGTTGTTAAAATAATTAGAAATCCCAAATTTGAGTTAAAGTTTTAAATTGAACATTGACATTTAAATGTTTTTTTACGCATCGAATTCTTCGAGCATGAATGGACTGTAATAGAGCGAATATGACGTCATTATCGTGATGCAAACATCTCAGACCTGATGGCACCATACACGTGACCTCCTTTCAAAATTTATGAATGAAAAAACGTTAACGATTGACTTGTGATTTGGAACTAATAGTAAATGTGCTATTTCATGAAGTAATGGATTTTTTATGAATGAACTAGAAAGAAATTGTGAATGGATGACGTAATAAACCACGTGTCTGAGGCCATACATGTTGGCCTCACTTTGATATTAGCAATATTATAACCTTATGATATTTCTACTGTGAGGGAACCATGCTCGAAGATCGAATTAGCTTGCTGTCAATCTCTCCACTTTAGCACTTCTGCTTCAATTACCCTCTGGAGTGACCCTTAGCGGTCAGCCAGAATTTGAATACACCGTGAAAATAAAGTTAGTCCTGTCTTAAAATCTTACGATTGTGTGAGCTTTAAAGTTTGTAGTCGAAAAGCCCCCCCCCCCCACCCCAAAGATTTTGTAAATAACGTTAGCGTATATTAAACATAATTTATATTTATTATTGAGCCATATTAATTTCAAACTTTAGATAGTTTAGTTTTAAATAGACTGTAAGTATTCTTAACCTTCTCTTATAAAAATAGTTATAAGCTAATATTAGTTTAAAAATAGTTATTAATATTATAAAGGCGGTCTTGGTAACCCGGTGAGTAAAGACGTTCCAAGTTATTTCAAGTGAAAAAAAACACGTGTTGGTTATAACCACTGATTTTTTTGCTGCCGCAATATTTCGTGGATTTTTTATGTTAAAATAAGCCGACGTGTATTGGTTTTGGCTGAGTGTTTTTCTATTTTCTTTTTAAAACCATTTTAAATGAAATCTGCTATTAAAATAGAAAGTCATTTGCAAGTCAAAGTTGAAGTAGATAAAAAGCAAGAGCAAAAACTATTTGTTTGGCAATATAAAAATTAATTATATAAGAAGAAAATATGATATTTATATACATTTTATATTTCTACAATGATATGGTAATAAAAAACACTACTAAATCACTTAAAAAAATATTAGAGCACAGCATGGCTGCTTTCAATTGGCTTCAATGCGCCCATAGAGGAAACAAGGTTTGAGCCTTCCAGCAGTTACAGTTAGAGTTCAGTGGTTATAACTATGGTGTTTAAAATGTCCTCACGTCCATTTGTCTTGGTGAGGAAATATGAAGAGTAGAGAAATTAGGTGTGTACACCTGTATTTTTCTTGGGTTCGAAAACTTTGATGCATTGTTATTAGTTAATTTCTTTGGAATTTATCCCAAACCATTGTTATATTAAGATGGCATTTTATGTATTTCAAAAGCAAATAATGAAGTATTCCTACCATTATTGAAAAGGACATTTTGTTTATAATCTAATAACATATAAGCTTTATAGTTACTAAAATATAAGTTTGATAGTTATTAAAAAATATAATTTATTTCTAAGTTCAGTTTGATTTCTATAATACATGAGAGCTAAATACAGTCACAGCTTCAATCAATCGTTAAAATTAAATTAGTTTTTGTTTTTAATGAAATTCCTAAGTAAATTTTATTAATACAAGCATTACACTATTTTTAACCTAAACCTATGGGTTTTTAATAGTACCTTCACAAATGTAGAACCTATGTAAAAGTTAAATTGTGTTTACTGCAAATTTATTCATAGAATAATATTTAAATTTATTATGATATTTAAAAAATAAAAATGCTTGTAAATACACAGTTCTCTCATTTTTATTGTTTTATGAAAACACACACTTTCATTCACAATAAAACTTCATATTTTAATTCATCTTACAATACTTTATTCAGTTTACGATAATTCAATTTATTTTTAAGGAAGGAAAATGGAGTTCTTACTTACTAATGAAAGTTTTGTAATTATACTTTTGTCAAATTAAAATAGGCTTTCATTACCATAAGATATATTCTTGCATATTTCATACATGACCTATCGTTATAAAAATGAAAGAGTAAATAAACGAAAAGTAACGAAACTCATTTATTCAAATAGCAGCATATTATTTATTTAAATCCTTGTAATGTGCAGTTTAAGAAGGGTTGTATTGTTAATTTGATCAATTTTGCGTAACACCGAAAAAGAGCTTTGCCAAATATTTATACATAAAACTGTTATGACTCGTATTTTCTCTTAAAATCTGAACATAGCTTGTAAAAGCCTTCATTAGCATTTTAAGTGCGCCAAAACATTTTCAGTACTACTAAATTTGAGGAATAACATTTTAAGAAACAACTCGGTTATATAGTATTTTAGGAGACACATTAATTTACCATTTATTTATCGTAAAACGCGAGCAACACAATAAAAATAGGAATATGACTTTAATATGCATACTAAGATAAAGAATTATCTTCAAGCATTTCTGTTTGGAGTTTAAAAACAACTTTCTAATGAACTTATCTAAAAGGGATGTTTTGAATTACGTAACAATTTAGTAATCCTAAACGGCTAAATAGATTTGTTCAAGGAACTTCAAAAAGAGAGATTTTTAACAAAACTATTTTATTGCAGACTAATGAGTATAACCTAATATATTTTTAGAAGGTAGTGATATAATATTACCCATATTCAACAAAAAAAAATCCTAAATTATAGAACTCCAATAATGCGATCTCTGTCTCTGTGCCAGTCAAAATGACAACATGTCAATTTATATGTATTATTTTCATCTACAATAACAAAAAAAAAGCAATTAAAAATGAGTACCTGAACCTACTCGTTTTTCTTTAATTATAATTGCATCGTAAATGATCGATGACGTACTTGCATTTAAGTAACAGTACTTTCTCAAAAATGAGCAGTGTGATTTAATATTGCTAATCTCAGCTCTGATCAAGCCATTTTAACGGTTTAATACAATTTTTAAAGAATAACAGGAACTACTACGTACTACTTACTATCATTAAACCCCAATATAATTAACGTTGTTTGTTTTCGAATTCTAAATCAGCACTTTACTTGCCAGTGGTTGCATTAATAACTTGTTGGTTCAATTTAGTTTCGTAGTAATAAGTTTGGATATTTTTTTCTTAAAAGGAACTTTATTTGAAAATATAATGCAAATGTGAAAGATTTTTATCTATTATCTCCTTCTCATTCGGCATTGCATGTCATACGTACAGCAAAGAAAGACACAAATGATCCCCAAGAAACTGTACGGATCAGACAATAGGAATGATAGAACAGACGGATAATTAGTAGGATAGAATAGATAAGAAACCGATGGCCCATTAGTATTCTGGATAGAACATACAAAATAGGAAGTTTATTATTCTTGAAAATAAATGTAACGGACATTTGTAAAAAAAAGTATAATTTATTAGCAAACTAATAAATTATACTTTTTTCAAATGAGTGTGCGTCTCTATGAATCTAAGATTTTATTTTGTAATGTGAATACACTAATATTAATAATAATGCAAAAACAAACATTTCCTAAATTTGAAAATCAAAGAAAACAGCCAAAACAATGGGTAGGTGCATGCATTTCCAAGCACCTCCGTATTTTCAAGTTTTAAAATAAAAGTGAATTTTTTGGTAATATTAATTTATTTGGTTTGAAAAAATGGGTAGAGATAATCTTTTTTTATATGTATAAACCTCAATACCTATAACTTTTTTAATAAATATTTGTTGACATATTTGGTTTTGCATGCAGCTCCTCAATTGTTTCATCAGGTGAAGTAATATCCATCAATGATATAATAAATCAAAGCAAACACACACTTGCTAACAAACTTGAAACTCCAATACCAAACCAACGAAATAAAACTTCCGCGCGCAAACATTTTGACAGCCATCACTGCCCCAAAGTCAATCCAAAGTCCAAACTAAACTCGCGAACTGTGAGCTAATATACAGCAACTGCGTTATAACTGTCGCATTCATCAAGCAGAATTTGGCCCAGAAACTAATGTAAATTAAAACCTCTAAGCATATTGCAGCCAAGTCAATGAAAGCGCCAAGTATGCTGGGGCGATCTGTTTCAATGGGCCCCAGTGCGAGCGTGTTTTGATGTATTACAACACACAGAGATTGATGGGAATTACATTAAGTTCCCATTAAGGCTCTGAAGTGTGATTTGACGGCCCACAATATCCTTGGTCTTTAACGTATCGATTCTGGAGAAATGTCACTGGGATAGTGTATTTACTGAATAGTGCGTGGAGTGTCAAGTGAGATTGGCAAGAAGTTTGTGTTTGTCTATTGGAGTTTATATTTAAAGAAAAGTATGATATTCTGCGAGAATTAATAATTAGTACACTGTTAAAAATAGGAACTTAAAAATAAGTAAAATATACTCAATTTGGGTTGCATTCGATGCTTAAAGTCACTGAACAAATGATTTTCAATTAAAAAAAATGCTTGTACTCAAAAATGGATACAATGAATAGATGCTTGACTACATACCGTCTCCTCAGAGCAACAGTAAGACATCTAAAAAATGAGTTTTCGGTCTTGCTACTATTACCGAATGTGCCTTTATTTAGTGGAACACTCGGACATTTTTATGTCTTGAACTGAACTAAACCCTGAACTACAGCCTGAGATATTCAGCATTGAAAAAACAGCAAATTTTAAAATCAATTTTATATGCAACTCTGTTTTTGATCATATCCTACTGTTGCTCTGAGGCAACAATAAGCTGTCTTCATAATATACTTTCAATAAATATCGATAATTACAATCAAGTCTTACTGGGAATCGAATTTAGATCCTCAACCCCGCAGTCCAGTGCCTTATCCGTTAAACTACTAGGGCGACGTTAAGAAGTTAGAAACAAATGAAAGGTAAAAACAGTGTGCCAAAAGAATGGTAAATAAGATAATTGAGATGTAATAACTCAGTTTCTATTTAAGCAATCGACATCAAATAATGTGGGAGATCGTCTTCTGAACTATTATTTTAAGTTTGGCAGGTTTCATTAGAACCGCTTGAACAGATGCTGAGATATTAAATTACATTGCTACCTTTTGTGAATGTACGGCTCCTTGTATTCGAGTATATCATATGCCCGTTTACGATGAAATTATATTTAAAGAAACACTAGTAGATACATATACTCATTTTTAAGTACCTTATCCTTAATAATTAATGTAAGAATTTATTAAGTTTAGTTAAAGAGTGTGTGTTTGTTTATTATTGAGAAATATTTTCTGAATTTGATTTTTAAAACATTTAAGACGTGTAGAAACGCATTTATTCGTACGTTTAGCACCAGGTTTCAGAAAATAAATATAATTTTTAAAGTTAGTCGAAACAACCTAAGTTAAAACATTTTTTTACAAAAAATCTGAAGTAATGGTAAACCTTTAAAATACATCAGTACTAAAATGAATATTTATTTAATTTGTAAAAACGGAACTGGATGGAAATAAAAATTTAATTATTGAAAAATAAAAAACGAATTTACAGATTTGATAGGCTACTTGGTAGTGAAAGTGGTTTAAATATTTTATGGCGAATTTTTGGTTTAAATATACTAATAAATATATTTTTTTTTGCCAAATTCACTGTTTATAAATATTATTAGATAAGTAAAGTAAATTACAAAAATATATAGTGTTTTTTCAATACACCAGATGGTTATAATTAAAGTATCCCTATTCAAAGCACTGTCCTGGAAAAAAAGGGGTAGAAAGAACACCAAATCTTCATGGTATGCTTTTTAGAACATAAAGAAACGAATGTCGTGAAAAAAGTTTTTAAAAAAATAACTGCTAGAGAAAGAGAGGGAGCTGCGAACGTCCTTAACACAATATAATTCAGTTGTTGAACATTCAGTCTCACGGAATCATTTGTTGTTACATCAACACAGTGAGCACACAGAACATTTCAAATGAAATGTCTTAGCACAGCTTTCTTTTTTCTACATTCCATGTTCTAGAAGGCATCAATTAAATTAAGCTTTGAATATTTGTGACTTTTGCTAGTAACTATCGAACTCTTATATCGTTTAGAATACACAATTAATATACATTCAGACTGCTATAATTGTTTCATTGAATTACTATTTACTGTCCTTCTAGCGATAATGTTTGGATAATACTTTCCTTCATGTTCACAAATGCATGCCACGTATATTTGGTTTTCTTGCGATCACAGTTTTTTTTTTCCTTCACAGCTCTATACACGGGACAAACATTCCAAATTTATATTAGAAACGGTGAGATTTTAGGTTTGAATATAATATAAAAACACGAATAGATTTTAAAAGTACTTTATTTCGGCATTTATTTCTAAAAGAATTTTCCTTATTTAATTTCCTATTCAAATATGAACAAAATGCATATATATATAAAAAATGAAACAAATTAAAATGTACATCAAATGCCAAAACTTTGCACCCAAAAATAAAATAGCGAAGCTCAAATTCCACAGTTTTCAAGATTCTGACAACCGTAGCTGAGACCGCTTACGCTTTCTAATCCGGAATAATAATAAAGGGGGCAAATCTTTCTTTCTGTCCCGGGCGCAACAACTGCTCTTGAAGCACATTCAGACGTGCCCCTATCACTGTCACCCGCCTCGTTTAACTTTCCCGAGCCCTATTTTTCCGGAACGCTGCAAATTAATTAGAGAGGTCTGCATTCTATTTTATTGTTTTGTCTGTCAACAGATTAATGGAAGGGGAAGCTTTTCCCCCTCTTTATCCCTAAACTAGGGATTTTCGTATTCCGGATTAGTTCGGCGTGAAGGGGTTATTATCTGCAGCAAAGGGAAATGCCTGGGAGCTATTGGATCTGTCGGATTTTTATATTTCCACAGAATAAATGCCTGAGTGAGTTTGAGGAGAATTTATCCTGTTGACATAAAATCTTATAGAAGTAGGGGAAAGCGTTGTACTTATGGACAAAATTTAGATTTTATTTTTTTTCTCTGTCAGTAAGATTGACACTTTTTGAGAACTTCGTTATTTTCTTTTACGATATCAATTTTTTTGCATTTTTTTGCACAATAATATTATTTTAATACTTTTTTCAATCCGTTGGTAAAACTGTATCATAAATCTGCTAAAGAAAGCACATAAAGTGTCTTGGGTGAAACGATGAGGGTACACTTATTGTTAAAATCGAGGTCTCAACGCTAAATATTAGTTACAAAGTTGCACTGTCATTGTAACAATTGTAGGTCACGCTATTCATTTAGTTTAAATTCGGAAGGTTACGTTTAAAAATAATAAATTGATAAGTACCATAATATTTAGAAAGCAAATAAAATTTAATGAAGAAAGTATAACAGTAAAAGATTTATATTTAAAAGTAAATTAAAGGCATTACATTTATGATCAGGGACACGTGAGAAACACGTGTAGTTTTGTTTGTTGCCAGTCTAGGAATACTTCTCTTGATTCAATGTTTATCGGAATCGGCCGCTCCTTTTAAAGGGCTTCAATTTTGACGTTTCCCTATTGGTTCTGCGGTATAAACACTGAAGAAGTGGAAAAACTTTCTGTGAATTTCTTGAGACAGAAAGAAAGATGAACGAACAGCTGTGTCGCTGCACATTATTAAATGTCTACGAGGCATACATGTATTTTCTGTAGAATCATTTTGAATAGCTAGACGTTTTACGACTTAAACAATTAGTTATCTTAGTTTATTGGCAACAAATATTACATCATTATTTAGCAGCACAGAAAGAAATATTAATTACAAAATCGTTTTAGGAACTACCAAATTTGTGTTACATAGTACATTAATGTCATAAATACCTACAAAATAAAATAATTTACCATGATGAAAAAGAAAACTCCAATTCAAATTAAGTCTTAACTAACATAATTTGAGTTAAATTTTGTATAAATGGATAAAACAATCAATGATATTTCGGTAAATTAAAAATCAGAAAAATTAATCAAACATAACACTTTATATTATAGTAATCTTCTCAGCAGTAGATAAAACAGTTTAAGTAGTCATTTTATCGCATATTTGGATTTTGCGTACTAAAATAACATTCCAGAAAGAATCTAAATGTAAATACACTGTCTCAAAATTAGTAAAAAAATATTACCTAAAATTAATTTACGGATGGCTAATCACTTAATCATGATGCGACGTGGTCACAAATTGTTGGGATATGATAATTGTTTTGCTGTGTAATATTTAGATGTAGTGTTAAAATAACACGTTTTGCACAACTATTTTGATTATATTTTGAACAAGTCGCTTAGATTTAGTAGCAAAAAAGTAGTTAAAGCATAGCAGCAAAAATGGTTTATTATGTGTAGTTAAAAAGCCAAAAAATGACTATCGCCCAACAATGACTGACCGCCCTGCATGCCAAAGGTTTTATATAAATTTAGCAAAAATAAAAATAAATTAAATACATTAAGCGTTTTAACTGAATGAGATACATTTCGACCACAAACCAATAAAGTTACTTGCAAGTCGATAAACAAAACAACATAATAACTTTTCAGAAAATCCTCCAACTTAAAACTCAAACCCATTCACCAAAACATCTAAAAATGTCTCCAAAATAGGGAAATTACCTTCTCATTTTCCCTCGGGGTGGGGATTTTTATTTATACCGCCCTTCTCCCTGTGTTACGGTCCTCCCCAATGTCCGCGGGCGTTTGTACATTGTGGATCCAATTTATTTCCACCTATGATGCAAAGAGGTCATCCGGACTGGATTGGGAGGATGGAGAAGAGAAAAAGAAGAGCGGGGGATGAAGGTGAGGGCCAGAGAGGGGATAAATTTGTTTGCGGATTCAATTGGATCCGTGTACGTGTGTGTACATTCTCTTAGGATCTTTTTTTTGTTGTTGCTCTTGGTGCTCTTTTGGTTTTTCTATTACGGAGATTTTTTTTGTGTTTCTGGTTGCAGAAGAGATTTCTTTGTTTCTCAATCAAGTCGTTTTGTGAGATTGGGGTGCTCTTGTGGAGATGAGGATACCGAACCATTAATTTGGTGTCAAATCATTTGGGTGTTTTCTTTTTGATGGTATTTAACTAAAAGTGTTTGTTGATATGGATTAATATATGTAAATTTAAGACATGGAATCGACAAAATATATATTTTTTGAACTTTTATTTAGGTATATTATTCATTAGGTAGAGATATAAATTGAGGACGCTACACGAATATCAATACTTTGATATTGAATTATGAAACAATATTTTTATGAAATTCTGATTTTCAATACAGAAAAATCTATTATTATTATTATACACTGAGTGTCCACAATATTTTGACCACCTGACGTGATTAAGTAAATAATCATCACACTGCTTTTACCAGAGGTCGAGAGAGATATTAAAAGGGAACGGTCCTTGTTTACAACGTTATTTGAAGCGTTTTATTTGAACAGGTATGGGTAAAAAACACTATTTGGCAGACATTGAACGTGGGGTGGTTCTGTATTCTAGGAGTCATGGAGTGAACATCGTCAAAACCGCTACCATTGGGAAATGTTTCAGAGCAGTTGCTTGGTTTGGTTTTGTAAATAAACGTCGCACTAGAGCTGCACAGTGGGCTATTGGCGACGGTTCGGGGTCAATCTCGAAGGAAAGACACGGGAACACATACACATACACATTCATACATGCACCTCGTTATTTTAGAACCATGGTCAGATGACGAGGAAACACCTGAACTGGCACCCAACGCCTTCAATAGATGTCGGGACTTTGGACCCCGATCAGATTTATCGTACACTAGTCCCGTGTATACACGCCAGTATAATTTGTTGGATATTCTGGATGACTTTCTAGTATTTTTGTAGCGAAGCTGTCAACCCTCCGATCGCAAGATCACTACTTTTTTACTTTTCTATGTCAAGTCCATTTCACGGATTCGAACCACCAATCCTCTGATTAGTAGCTGAACGCCTTACCAACTGAGCAACTGGGGCTCTTCAGAGCAGTTGCAGTGAAAGCGTTTAAAGGTTGGACTGTTAGCTAAAAAAATGGGTATCAATGTATCTCTTGTAATCGTCAGAGGCTACTGAATACTCCAGCGGGAAGAAAAGTTCCATGTTTGTAAGGAAAAACTGAATGAAAACTGTGCTGCAAATTATTGCAGATTTTAAACAAGGATCCTTTGAAAGCATTTCGAAACGCACTCTTCGCCGTACACTTTAGTGCGTATGGGATATGAAAGTCACATACCAATTCAGAAGTCATAATATTTTAGTTACTGAGTGTATATATACACACACACAGTATGTATCACTGTTGTATTGTAGAAGTTTATTAGAAAATATATGATTTACTGTGGTAAATAAATGCATACTTATTAATAAATTAATGTATTGGGTTATCACAAATTGATGGGCCATTGTTTGTCTGTTTAACTACACATAATAAATTATTTTATTTGGAATGCTTTAACTACTTTGTTTGTTGCTACTAAAGCTAAACAACTTGCTTAAAATATTATCAAATTAGTTGGGTAAAAGTAATAATTTATTACGCCACTATATAGCTAAATAAGATAAGGAGAAACCGCGAACAAGGCCATGACAATTTGTGATCGCATAGTATGTAATGCAATAAGGTTTATTAATTCAATTTAACCGTGGAATGAAATTATAAAATGGCATAGGAAAATACGAAAATGTTGGAGCATGATCGCATTAAGTTTGCTTGTTTCTGGATACTTTTACATTTATGTAAGGATATTATTAATATATGAAAGAAATTATTGTTTTACTCAATAAAATAAAAATTATTCTTTCATATTTATTTTTAATAAGCAATATAATAAGAAGTATTCAAGTAAAAGTATTTGCAAACAGTAAAAGCTGAAATTTTGCAGAAAAAATATTGCTTTCAAATAAGTAATGAAATATAACTGTTTTTAACATTAATCGTAAGTTCTAACACAATATTTTTAATTAAAAATAAAACTATTAGTTTTATTAGTTATTAATGTTATTACGTATAACAGCTTCTAATATATATTGACGGCATCTTTGTTTAAATTCACTTTATATCAATGAAAACAAGATAATTAATTTCTCAATTGATGTTTTTAAACTGGAGATGGAAATGAAATGGTCGAAAAATTCTTTTACCATTTTAAAAAAGAATTATAAAACAACCACAGAAAAAAAACTTTTTTTTACTGAGTAAAGAACCTTTAACTTTCACGAACATTAACTAATTAACATTTTTACATGCTATTTAAAAAAAATACATTGAATTAGAAATTTTTACTAAACCAGAAATCCGCCAGAAATCCGTTATTACGTATAACAGCTTCTAAAATATATTGACGGTATTTTTGTTTAAATTCACTTTATATCAATGAAAACAAGATAATTAATTTTTAATTTTTCAATTGCTGTTTTTAAGAGATGGAAATGAAATGAAAACTGGAGATGGAAATGAAATGGTCGAAAAATTCTTTAACCATTTTAATAAAGAATTATACAACAACCACAGAAAAATTAACTTTTTATTTTAACTAAGTATAAAAACTTTAACTTTCACGAACATTAACCAATTAACAGTTTTACATTTCATTTAAAAAAATACATTGAATTAGAAATTTTTACTAAACCAGAAATCCGACAGAAATGTTTCATTTTTCATTTACTCCACTCAATTTTGTTTTAACCCAATCACAAAAAGCCCCGGTAATCCATATTTGTGGGAACTGTCGTTTGGGGATATATTCTCTGGGAGTGAATATGAGAGCGGGGGAGGAGAACAGGGGAGAGGGGGGGGGGATGAAAGCTTAGCTCAAACCCATGAGAGAACGAAAAATCGATTATCCAATTCCACCAAGATATTTATCATCCGGTCGGCTACCAACTTTCAAAACGTCTCGAGTAGGATTCAAACGGTGTTTACGCCGAAATATTATTTGAGTCCCGTTTCCTGATAGGTGTTTTCGAGGTTAATATATATATATATATTTTGCTTCGTATAGTTTGAGTTTTATTAATTTTTTAACTAGAAAATTTATGGTATTTACAATAATCGGTTTTGCTGACATTTATACCTGTCAGTTTGAGCATCAGTTCAAATACTTGGGCTTGTGAATGTGACCAAAACGTTAAATGAATCAAATAAGGTAATGTGGGGGTAGGTGGATAGGTAATGGGATAAATTGATATTTTGTAATTATATATAGAAATTACACATTGTTAAATTTATGCTTTGATTTCGTTGAATTTAATGATTATATTTTAGAAAAAATAATCAATTTCTGGGTTATTTAAATCAAATTCGAAAGTCGATTTGCTTGAGTGTACAAAAAAAACACCTTGTGATTGTTTGATACATGAAAACTTCTATACATAAACTAGAAAAGGCCAAATTATTTACCAATATTCCTGGGTTTTGTAGAGAAGATAATTCTTTCAATACATTCAAATGAATTTTTTTTCCATTTATTTGGTTTTTATTTTTATAATAATTTGCAAAGTAGTGAAAATTGGTTATTTTAAATTGAAAATTTTAACGATTTTCGAAACACCCTACTAAAATATGATTTTTGAAGCTTATAAAATTTCAATCATTAACTTCAATACATTTACCAATGTTCAGATGTTATTATTATATTACATAACTGTTTTTTTAACAAACTATCAACTCAAAGAATACATTATGATAAAAAATGCACGCTATTTGTTGTACCTCTGAGAATATAAAGTTTTAAATGGATTTAAAAAATCGTGTTCTGTTTTATTGATTATATTTAAATATCTATTAAAAAAACGACATTTATTATTATTAATTTTATAGGAAATTAAAAGATATCAAATCATATAAATAATAAAGTGGTATTTAAAACGTCAATTAATTGTCCATGTTTACAAATTTTAAGGAAAATTTAAACGGTACCAGACCACATAAATGATAATTGGCGCAGCTTAGCCGAGTTTGGCTCTTGCGCCATAAAACTCCATCCAACCAACCAACCAACCACATAAATGATAAACTTAATTTTGCAATGTTTAAACTTAATTTCATAATAAAATTAAATATTTTATAAGATATACCTTCAATTTCTTCAAAACTACAACATTATTTTTTTTACTACTTATACTACCGTTTGTGACTGACTACCTTGTATTTAAAAAAAACATCCAATTAATTACATAACTAACACTAATTATCAACTATTTTGTTGTTGAAAATATGCACTTAATACTTTAATTTTAGCAAAGTACCATATCTCTCCACACCGTTTCTGAATATTTGTGAAATGATATAGTATGACCTTATTAATATTCCCTTACATATATAAAAATAAATTATATATTTAAAAAGAAGTGCTCACATAACTTATGTATTCGCTAAGAGATATCATCAACTTAATTATGCAGTAGGAAAACGTGACAGTAGTAGTTTACCCAGAATGATCCCTTCCATTTAGCTTCGTTGCAATAAAGAAAAAATATAAAAATTAAGCGAAGAAAGTGTTAGATGACACTGTTTTAATATTTTATGAAAGATGTACGTAGAATTATTTTTTAATATATAGAACTTTTGAAAGTACGATATATATAATAACAAAAACTGTACTACATCACATTTATTTCTATTGTTATCTATGTCTCACTACATTTAGTTGATTTTGAATATCGTTTTCTTTCATTTTAACTTTTCACGTTTTTTCCTAAAGCTTTATCAATATATTAAACCCAGTGTTTGAATTTTGTTTAGAAAATATCAATGTTAAAGTAGTATGAATAAATAATTCCTTACAAATCGAACAAAAGCAGCGTATAAAAGAAAATTACAGTTCAAACTTTATTATTTTAAAGCTTTAAGAAACATGCCAAACCCATTGCAATTTTTATCAATATCATTAGAACATTTTGAATGTAACACCAAAAAAATACAAAATGGAAAAACAACAATATACATGTTTTAGATTGTACGGTTAAAACTTCGTCCTTAATATAACATTTAGTGGATAATTACAATTTGTATAATTAATTTTTAGCTATTAAAACTTTATCCGTTCTTAAAACTATTATGTTCACCGTGAAATATTTATTAGGGTTTTTGCAGAGAATTTTGGAATAATTATTTTCTTCATTATAATTTATATTAATCGCATTTCATTACTTTAAGCTGCTAATGTGTTTTATTCACATAAAATATCCTGACAGCTCCCAGTTAGTGCTTGATTCGCTTACTTTATAAGGGTTTTCTTTTCATACGTAAAACTATTATTCTGGTCGGTTTGCTGTAAAGTTGTGTAAATACAAGAAGAGAGTTCCAAGGTATATACATTCAAAGTTTGCTACTCACTTTGACTGTAATGTTAATGGGAATAGCATATAACTCATTATTGGGCAGTCTATTGAACTAGAACCCATGAAACTTGACTAAATACTAAATATAGCTGGCTAGTACTGGTAAATTGTGTTATCATATTTTCGGATTTTTGGAACTCGCATTATTTTTCAGACACATCATTTTTATATTTTTTTCACCAAACCAATATAGAAGAATAATGTTCTTGCTTTACCCCTTTATTCGTAATTTTAAAATATTTACGTTATTTTTTTCTTCTTTAAATTTGAAGATCTATGGTAATAAAGGAATCTAATATAAAATTATAGAACATTTAAATCCTAATTTTAAAAAAATTAAATTAAAAAAAAAAATCTCCTTTTTAAATTAATTCATTAATTATTCAAAATACACTGCAAAAATTAAGAAAAAAACTATTTAAATAGTTATTATAATTTATCCGATTTTTTAGACATAATTTATGCAATTTTTTAGACATAATTTATACAATCTTTTCGAGTCGTCGACATGCTTGCAAATGATCAACAATATCTCCGTGTTGCCAGATACTAAACTATATTTTTTATAACACATTATACAACAGAAAGTCAATTAATTAGTACAAAAAGTAAAATCTATTAGTACATAAAGTAAAAAAAAATTAAACCGTTGGTAAAATGTAGACGTCGAAAGTTAACGTCCGCTGAAACGGACACCAGGTCTGAAGAAGTCAATGTCCCCTCTTTATACATAAATAAAACAGTAAACTTTACATTAAAAAAAATTCCATAACCGTTTTTAGTTTCTTCAAACAATCTCGTATATAAATGCACAAAAAATGAAGACACCAATAAAAATTTATTAAACAGACAAATCAAGTAACACTTCAAGTAAATGTTTTGGTGGCTCCAACTGTGAGACAATACAATTACCAATTTTAATCTAATATTACTTGTAGAGCAACATAATACCAAATATGGCTAATAGGAAACACTACAAACATTTGGAATGTTTTAACACCCTTTCTAATGGTTATTAAAGAACATGCAAATGTAAAAGGACATTTCCTTCTTAGGCGTCTTTTCCTAAAGGAAACTGTGCTTCTATCGCTCATTACGTAACGAAGCTTCAATTTGTGATCGTTAATTCAATATCATTATTACACAAAAGGGGGGACGAAGAGCAAAAATTAAATAAAAGTTCGCCTGCTTTCGGTTGACTTGGCAATTACTGTGGAAGGCGAATCAATAAAATTTACTTCGTTTAAGCGATTCGCCGATATCTGGTAATATTGGAATACCGTCGCTACTTCAATTGACTTTCGTAGAGATTGAGATTCGAGAATACCTTTTGAAGAAAGAACGAAAGCGAACTGCCGTTGTGAAAATGCGCTAGTATATGTGAAATTGTTATTGCGTTATTACCATGGGAGCCTTGAATAAAAGTATTATTGTTGAAAAAATTTGAAAAACGTTATGTTCAAAAGTAGATGAATATTTGTACCAATATATAAGATTATTGAAGAACAAAAACCTATATCCTTGTAAAAAGAATAAATAAGTTATAGTTCTTCTAATAAAATTTATGACGCACATTTTACAAAATCTTTGTGGATATTGGACATTATGTTCAATAATTTTTTAATATTTTTCCAAAGTTTAACGTTCTAGAAAGATATTATACACGTAACATTGTACAAAATAGGCACTGTTATTTGGCAACAGTTTTATAAAATATTTTAATATATTTTTGGAAACAGTATAAATATGCATCAAAGTGTTTTTTTTTTAAATAACGTCAATAACTTGTTATTGTTTAATAACTTCGGTTTTATATATGTTTCTAAAGAAATCAAATTAATTACTTTTGATAAACATACTATAGAAAGATATAACACGAATATTTCAATGACATTCAATAAACTTTACATTGTAATTTCTAAATAAAAATCTAATAAAATCATTACTAAAAATTCATACACCGGTTTTTAAAATATATATACAAGTTCATCTTGTTATTTGCCTTTTCATGATCCGAAAGAAATCTTTTCTGTACCGTTTTTTACAAATTAAAATATATTAAATAAAGTAAAAATTAAAACTTTTCTAATATATTAAATACAAAGTAAGATTTTTTGTATACCTTTCCTTTATTTTGTTTTCCCGACAACACTGGATTTCTACAGATAAATATGACTGTTACTTTGTAGCATATTTATTTGTTCAAACAAATTGGTATACCATCGCAAAAAATATTTCATTTAAATTATTTAATATTGCAACACAGCTTAATAAATTAATAACTAGATAAAATATCTTTAATTTAATTTATTAAGTTCCTAGTTACGACACATAATATAATATAATCCCTAAATATATAACCACTAATTCCGATTATCTAATAATAATTACTAACTTATCAATTCTCCATTTAATTAGGAGCCTCTAGTTGCCCATTGGATAAAAGTGTTCAGATGGTAATCAGAAGATTGCTAGTTCGATCCCGTGCTTGACTTGACAAAGAAAAGTAAAAAATACTGTTCTTGCAATCGGAGAGTTGCTAGCTTCGCTAGAAATAATAGAAAGTCGAATACCAGAAAGTCATCTAGAGCATCCCAAAAAATTATATATTGACGTGTATACGGGACTGATGCACGATAAATCTGATTGGGGTCCAATGTCGTGACGCCTATTGATGTTGCGGGGGGACTCCAATTCAGGTGTTGTCCTCTTCATCTGACCATGGTTTAAAAATACGAGGCGTTGTTCCCGGGTCTTTTCTTCGATATAGGTGTCGAACCATCGACAATATCCTGCTGCTCTAGTGCGACGTTAATTAGCCAAATCAAACCATCATTTAATTATAAGATAAAAACTCCTCTTATGGAACATTGCGTTAAGAATATTAAAATACAAATACAACGTAAAAATACGCAATAAAAATCTGTATAATCCGGACATGTATCGGGAGATACATGTATGAAATGAATGAAATACTGTATATGCCCCAGTTACTGGGGCATATACAGTATTTCATGTCAATGTGGCATGTCATATATTGGTCAAACAAAGAGAGCATTAAGATTTCGTATTAAGGAGCACCAAGCACATACTGTTAAACAAGAAATAAAGAAGTCCTCCATTGCCATGCGCTCTTGGGAACATGGTCATATATTTAATTTTTCTAACCCACATTTAATTTGCAAACCTAAATCTCTAGTTGAACTTCCTGGAGGCGTTTCATATTTTTAGCAATATTGACTCGATTGTCAATGAAACGTTTGCGGTCCCAGTATTTCCCGCTTGTTGGCACTTAATAGTTAACTCCAGCCGATTTAAATAGTTTTTTAGTTTTTTGTTCTTTGGCAACACTTTAAATTTCTGGGTTTATTTATATTTTATTACACACAGACTTTACATTTTCCGCTGATGAAGGGGGATATATCTCCCGATACATGTCCGGATTTTTATTGCGTATTTTAACATTGTATTTGTATTTTAACACCATTTAATTATTAAACTATTATAAAAAATTGCTTTCGTATTGATTTACATATGCATTTTAAATTTTAACTAATACGTATAATAAATTCCTTAAATCTATTCGAATTCCCCCAGCGTAGCTCTCTACTTAGATCCCACCTCGCCGGTGAATGAATCAGTTTCTATAATTAATCGTATTTGCGAATTCGAGACAGATTGAGGAACCCACCCCCATCCAATGCCCCCGCGGCAAGTCTCAGGAATCCAATCTCTTTGGAAGCAGCCCTAATGCTCGGATATCTCCGATACCCCCTCCTCAGAAGAAGCAAAACAGTCGTCTAGTGGGCACTTCAAACCTTCCCCGAGTGTTTCTCAAGGATCCACTTCTTTGGCTCTTGATTCCCTGACCCAGAGCAAAAGGACGGGAATTATGTATGGATTCCCGTCTGGATCCCGGGATTGGAGAGCTACCAGATATTTCAATGGCTGGTTGTAAAGGGCTCTGTGTGTGTGAGGATCGGTGCTGAGATGTAGAGTTGCGAATGGGTTTCTGAGGTTTTTTTAGGATATGCTTGAATTTGGATTCTGTAGGTATACGTTGCAGAGTGCAATTGGGGTTGAAGTAGTTATCTTTGAAATGGAAAAGTCGTTTGTTGAGGGGTAGGCCGCTGTGATTGTGTTTTTGAAGGAGGAATGCAAAAGTCTCATAGAAGAATATTGATGTTTCGGAAAAGAAAAGGGAAGTTTTTGAAAAGATTGGATTACTATTGTTTGCAATTAAAAAAACTGTTTCAAATTCAAAAGAGATGAAAAGATATTTCTTAAGAGGAATGTTGTTGTAGATGATGAGCCATAAGATGAGATGATGATGAGCCATATGATGTAGATGATGATCCGCAGTAAGTCCTTAAAACAATTGGACATTTAATATAAAACCATGTTATTACTGTACCATTCTGCGGTTTGAAAAAAAAATTCTCACTATCAAATTTTTGTTATTGCAAATAAAAACAAATACTTACAAACACTGCTTATACATGGTGCTGTACCATACAATGGTCAGAAAAAGAATAAAATTTCAAGTAAATTTGTAACACAACATTTATTTTATCACTAGAACTTTCAGAGTATTTATATTAAGAAATCTACTACCATATTTTACTAGAGCGTCCTATGTAATTAAACTACACAAGAAGCTTTTTGCTGCAAATGGTAATTTCTGTGCAACAGCATTAACTCTAATCGTATACAATAAATTTTGCTTATAGATGGCGCTAATCTAATAAAATATAACCTTAAATTACATCTGCTAAAATTTCCTCAGCGTAATTCTCTACTTAATCCATACTCCCACGTCATCAATGAAGAATCAGGAATAAGTCGTATTTACGAATTCAAGACAGATTGAGGAGCATATCCAGCCCAATCCAATCCACAGTAAGTCTCAGTTCATCCAAGCTTTTTGAAAGCAGCCCTAATACTCGGATATCTATGGTACCCCTCCTCAGAAGAAACAAAATAGTCGTCAAGTGCTTTCAAGTGTTTCTCAAGGAGCCAGATTTTTGGCTCTGAATTCCCTGATACATAGCAAAAGGACAAATCATGTATGGATTCCCGTCAGGATTGGAGAGCTACCAGGTATTTCGATTGTAGATTGTAAAGGGCTCTGTGTGCATGAAGATTGGTGCTGAGATGTAAAGTTGTGAAAGGGTTTTTAGTTTCTAGCTTGAATTGTTACGGTAGAAACGAAATTGTATTCTGCAGGTACGTTGTTTTTCTGTGGATAAGTTATAGAGTGGAATTAGGATTTAAGTAGTTATCTGTGATATGAAAAAGCAGTCTGATGAAAGATAGGCTGCTGTGATTGTGTTTCTTTCAAGAGAAATGATAAAGTATCGTAACACGGTTGGTTTTTCATAACAGAAAATAAATGTTTTTGGAAGGATGGTATTTAGGAATATTTGTTATTAAATTTTTGTTTACTAATTTAAGAAATATGAAAATATTTCTAAAATATACCAATGTACTTACTGTGAATCCTTTCCTTGAATTAAGAATGATTGTTTAGCATTTGACTTGAGATAGGTGGATTTTGAGTACGATTCTTGAAAAGTCCAACTGACGACTCATTGCGTTAGAATGGATGGGCATACATTAAACCTGTAGTGTAAATGTTCATTTCGGTTGTGGTGTGAAAGTTTGATAAATGGGGTGTTTGATTAGGTGTTGTTTTAGTCATGTGACCATCGGTCAAAATTAAGGTACAATTTTTAAGGTTTTCCTTCCAAATAGATTCTAAACTGTCGTCTATATCTCATTGTGTAGTACTAGGATAAAATGAATCTACCAAACAACTAAAGTCATAATTTATGAAAAACATATTTGTTCTAAAATAATGACTGACTAATATTTTCCTTAGTTACATATTACTATAAGTTTATTAAGATGCAATCGGTGTAACTACCATAGTTACCTTATATAAACTTTTAAATAAAACAAATGACAATAATATTTTATCTGAATCAAAGTATCAAGAACTATTTTCCTCAAAATTATTTTTTTATAAAATATTATAAATGGATTTGTTTTTGTATAGTGTAGGGTTTTAGATAGTGTAGGGTTTTCTACAAATATTTTAATTGTTTTTTTACATCAATGTTAATCTCAAATATGAATTATCTTAACGTTTCAATATAAAATTTCATTTATATGCTTAAAAATAAAGTGTAAAATATTGGAAATTAATTCAAAATTTAATTACTATTTTAAACTAAAATATTCAAATGCGTTACATTGGCTTATTTACAATTTATTAAAAAGCTTCCATTATTCACAGCAGTGCATTTATTTTATTTCATCCAATGCAATAAAGATAAATGTTATGGGTTAAAAAAATTATACAAATCAAATTTATATTATTGAGTAGCATGTAAAACAAAATATTATTTCTATGACAAGTTTTCCAATCGCAGTTGGCAAATGCTTATTTTTCAGAGGATATATGCTTAAATATTCATTGGAGCCAACCTTTCAGAAAAGAAATCTTATTGTGGTTACTTAATATTTCAAAGCAATATATTGAAACGCATCAAAACCTGAAAAAGACAAAACATATTTTGATAAACTCAAAAACAAAACAACACATTTTGAATGATAGAAAAGACCGAAATACATAAAATTTTTATAATTTTCGTAAAAAAAAAGAATAATTGAAATATTCCCTTTCAATTCGTAAATCCTTAATGCAACCGATAACTGCAACATCAACAACTAATAATACCCATTCTTAAATCTTAGCTTTTGATTTCTTATTTAAAAGTAGATTCACGAGGCACTAGTAAATTTATTGGCTTTATAAATGTCCCAGTAGCATTATCTACTTCTAGTAATGGCTCACAAATTCGTTTTGTCGCGATAGTTAATTTTGTCAGGGATTTATCGACATTCCTACCAAGTTTTGTGAAATAGATCTGTAAGATTTTATTGCAACTGGAAATCGGAAAAGCTTAAGAGCGTAGACCTGAATTACTTCCTCGAAGTCGGGAAGAGTTATCGCAGTTCAAACGATCGGTATCTTCGAGGATATTTGTTTCTAGTCTGTCTTACTCCAGGAAATTTTATTGCGAGGCTTGAATTAGTCCGGAATCTGTCCAGGGGGTTTTCTGTTCTTATATTTATGTTACCTTTACGGTTACAAATAGATACTTGAAAATAAGTAAACTGTACTCATTTTTCAGTACATTCGATGCCTATATGGCTCTGAATACATAAGTTCCAATTTCGAGAAACGCATGTACTCAAAAGTGTATACAATGAGTAAAAAGGAGTACAATGAGTAAATGTTTGTCTAAATAGGCTTCCTTCATAAATCAGTTTTAATAAATATAAACAATTGCAACCAAGTCTTACAGGGAATCGAACCCAGTTCTTCAATACCGCAGTCCAGTGCTTATCCTTTAAACTGGTAGGGTAATATTAAAAAGTTAGAGAAATAAGAAATATTAAAAAGTGTGCTAAAAGAATGGGAAGTAAGATAATTGAGTTGTAATAACTCGGTTTCCATTTAAGTAATCGATAATGTGTAAAACCTTATTCTGAACAACTATTTTAAGTTTGTCAGATTTTATTAAGATACCTTGAACAGAAGTTAAGATTAGCGATATTAAATCTCATTGCTCATTTTTGAAAGTACAGTTGCTTAAATGTGAGTACGTCATCGCTCATTTACTGTGCAATTATACTTAAAGAGAAACAAGTAGGTTCAGGTACTTACTTTCAAGGGCCTTTTTTACAGTAGAGTAGGATTTTTACTAACATAGGAGATTTTTTACAGTGTTACTATGATAAAAGTTATATTTAATTATTTATTGTTTAAAATAAGTTAAGTTATATAAAAGAGATTCTGAAAAAAAAAATTTAGGCCCAGTCCCCGTTGTGTTGTAAGGTTTGGTTCGCGAATTACTTTGAAAGCACGTCTGTTACTTCTTGCACTTTCGGTAAGCTCTAAGTCTCTGCGCACTTGTAATAAGCTTACTTCATAATATCTAGATATCATTTTGTTCGTCTTGAACCGTTCTAATCTGTTTTGGTTCCCTATGCCTAAATTAAACTTTAGTATAATATTATGACTTTATTGTGAAATCTTCGACAAATCTGCACTTTCCACTAGATACTATTTTCATACAAATGCCTTAAACTGTCAACTAGTCTAATGGAATTATAGAACTCTTTTTTTCAATTTAAGGACGCACTAGCTACAACTAGATGATTATAAATGAAGTTACAGTGGCTAAACAGACCAGCATATGTACGAAATTTGACTCGTTTCCTCCCCACGAGCTACAAAGCGAGAGTGAATTAGTTGTCAACCTAGTCGACGCTGCACACCATTCTCTACAATGGTGGGTTATTTATACCCATATACTGTTTCGTAGATCTATAAAATATCAACACTTTTCATGTCGGCGCAAGCTTCTGCCAATGACCAATGACGCTTAAATGGGAAAGCTAATAGAAAAACAAACATTCGGAGATGTACCTGGAGATGTCTAAACAGTTTTTTTGCCTTCGAAAAAATAAAACAGAATGAATAAACGGGAAGAACGAACCAATAGTTAAAAAAAGATTTTAACGTGTGTGAATCCGCGGGTAACAGCTATAACTTATATTCAGCAACGGGTTCACCTGAAACTCGGGGCCAAACAGACAGTTATGTAATAAATGCAACTCAACGGAACGTTACTGAACATATTGTAACTCAACGGAACGTTACTGAACATATTGTAACTCAACGGAACAATACACATCTCAGTGTGACATATTAAACCCCGAAGCATCAAAATATAACGTAAACAACAACAAACGCAATGCCACATAATAAGAGACCACACCACATAATACAAAATAACAACACAACACGATACCAAGCAATATAATGCAACTGAACCCGACACTATAGAATACAATATAATAATATAACAGAACGAACTACTGTATATTTCGTAATTAATAGAACACGGTTTAAATTGATAAAAGTTCATTAATAAAAGAACGATGTTATAAGAAATTTTACTTTTTCAGTTCACAAACAAAGAATGACAATAATGAATAGAAAAGTGACTGAGTTTGCTGAAAAAATGCATATCATAAAAAAAAAAGATCGAGATAATTGATCTGTGCTTAAATTAATAAGGCAGAACTGTGTCCCATTCAAAATCTTATTATATTCAAAATCAAGTTATTCCACTTTTGGCATATGAGTTCTTAAAAAAAAATGATCTCTAGAAGAGTGGGCATGGATATTGATATTTATAATTTAAATGGGCACTTATGTTGCATTTGAGTGATTTTTTTTTTCTGAGAAAAAATGTTGGAAAAAAATACAGCTACTTAAAAAGTAAAATATTTTTTTATGCAGTCTTACAATTTTTTTTACTCATATACTTACTCTATTTCTTTAAAATTAAGGTGCAAAATTATTAAATCAAAAAGTTTTTCTTTTTTTAGTTATTGAAAATGTGGTAAACTATTCATTACTGATTTTAGTAAAAAGTACAAATATATTTTTATTATATTGCGAAAATAATCAAGAATAAATTGGAAAGTTGTCGTAAAAATGTTAGAATTATAAGTAATAATGGTAATACATTACTTATATAAACCATGCCTAATAAACTGATGCGTGATTGAATTAAAAACATGAGGAACGGTTGTTTTTGCTTGTTAAATATATATTTATCCCAGGTTATTAAAATTACTGAGCAGTCATAGGCGTAGGAAGTAGGGGGGCTGGGGGTGCTCGAGCCCCCCCAGGAATTATTTTGAAGGGGCTCAGCCCCCCCCTAATATTATACTTTAAAAAAAAAATACTTAAAAAACCAATCGGTGAAATAGAGAATTCCTACAAAGAGGCATTCGAAAAGAAGCGCCCCTTATTTATTCTAAACGTGTTTTAAAGTGGGGGAAATTTGCTTTGAAAGGTACAGGCGAGGACAATGAGTTCCTTTCTCAACTGTTTCCAATCGAAGACGACTTGTACATGTCATTAGTCATATGTCACCTTTTGTGAGAAACACCAGAAAATTACCTGTTTGCCGTCAACAGCTGTACTTCGTTTGCAAAATGCTACCGCCAGACCGCCATCTGGTTACTCGACCAGCCATATCGGTAGCACCCTGGGTAGCACGGTCATCTTCAAGACATGTGAATGGCCACCAAAGCTGGGAATTGTATAGTTCGTCCCCATGTGTTTGTAATTTACTGGCTCTCACCCTTATTGTCGATTTTAGCTGATTGATGATCTCCCCATTGAGAATGACAATGTGTATGCTTGTGTAGACAGTTTTCTATATAGGCTTTTCTGAAACTTGCCCCTAGGGGCCGAAGTCATGCAGGAAGTCATGGAAGCAACAAAACAGAAATCCCTGGTGAGATCTTACAACCGTATTACAGTTTCTTTTTTTAGTGTAAAGACAGCAATTTTAGGAAGCATTTCTTTTTACAAACGAATGGTAGTAGATTTCTTCTGTCAGCATATTCCTCTGTGTTGTCAGTTAAGTAATTTTTTCTATATTCTAAAAGTCAATTAAAAGTAATACCATCTTTTCTAACGATAAATGTAATTATGCTTATATAAATTAGCAGTAACTCTAATTATAATGATGTTTAGTTTTGTTATACACTATTATAGTGAATTAACATACTTAATGTTATACAGTATATATAGTGAATAACATTAAGTATTGTATTCATTGTATATAAGTATTGTATGTAAGTCATTGTAGAATTAGTGTAAGGAAAATGTGTATTTACATAAAGTCTAAATTGTTAATTATTTTATTGCATCAATAGAATACTAGTTATGGTTTATTTCATTTCAGTAATATTTAAACTGACAAATTTATATGTTTTCACAATAATATCTAATTTTTTTTTCCTCAGTATACTCTCGCTTATTTTAATTTTTTTTATATATTACGTCCTTTCTTAAATGTCAGAAAAGCATAAATATGATAGTTTAGTTTGAAAACTACTTATAAATTTATCAATTTACACAGCTAAAATATAAACGTAATTTCAAGTATTTATATAAATGTCTACAACGCTAAAGCTTTAAAGAGTAATTTTAAGAATAGTGTAAAAATGCGTTTTTAAATAAAAAAAAATATTGTTATGGACATTTCATAAATTATAATCGCATTTCCCATAATTTATTCCCTTTGAAGTAATAAGCCATCAGATTCATGCACTATTTTCTAAACAGCTTATATAGTTGAAATTTCTTCATTTAGAAAATTACATTTTGTTAAAGAAAGTTAAATAGAGACGAATTCCTCAAATCTGAAAAAAATCATATTTTAACGTACAAAACGGACATTTGAAATTACTAATAACATTTTCCTGGTTACTTTATGTTCTAAAGCTATCGAAACAAAAACGGATACAAGTTAAAACATTTAACAAGTTAAACACTTGTTTGTAAAAAAATTAAAGCATCGATTGTTTTTTAATTGTTTAATAGCTCGCAACTCCGTACTATTTTATATTGTAAATAGATTGAAAAAAAAATTCAACCCCCCCTGAAAAAAAGAAGTTCCTACGCCACTGTGAGCAGTTGTTGTTGTTTGCTTGTGTCTTGCAAACTAATGATCAGATTTTGTTTAAACTTAGACGAACAATAGTTTTTATTATGAAAAATGTCTTAAAAGCATTTTTTTTCAACGTCTTAATTAGAAGATGTGTTATACATGTATCTTCATTCATAATAGCAAGTGACATAAAATTCGAAACTTGACAAATTTAAAATACTAGTTCATAAGAAAATTTTATTTTTTAATATATATTAAAAAAATATTTACTATATCAGTTCATGTGCGGTTTGAGTCCTCTATTTTCAAACCTAGATAAATTAACATTTTCGCAAAATCTTTTTTTAAAATATTTTTTACAATTTTTAATGCACTACATCACCTTGCAAAGTGGTATTTACCTAAAGTGATTAAATCAAATCTAAAAATGCATTCAAATTCATGCGATTATATCCAAAATTACGTCTCTGTCAATCGGTTTTAGCGTCTCTTGTAAAATTTAAAAAAATGGATCTATCTGGTTTTGAAACTAGACCCATATAAAGAATGTTTACTTTTGCTCAACTATATATTTAAAATATTATTTTAAAGATAAGTGATCACAAATTCAATTTAAGTACTCGTTTATCTGAAACAACTTTACGGATTTTAAATCATTTGTGTAAAGTAAAACAAAGTAATACAGTAATACAAAATCTCAATGAACAGGCGTTCTCATACTTCAACCACTCCATGAAATTCCTCTTTTTTATTAAATGGCAAGAAGTCAATATCGACTAAAAAGAGATTTAAGATCTGTGTTTTTGCCTTTCTTTCTTTAAACTAATGAAACTCCATTTACTTTTCTTTACCCCTGTCTTTGACTAATGATAGATCAATGTTATCAGGGAGTAACACTTGCCAGATACTCGATAATTTGTACCTCCTCCATCTAATTTTTCTCCTGCCGCCATTTTTTCCCTTTTCTTCCGTGATTTTTGAGAGTATATGTAGCCTTTATGGATTTTTTCCGTTCACCGTTCTTTTAAGAGCCCACGGTTTAATTAAAAATTGGTTGGGAAGGATTAATCAAAATATCACATTGAATAATCCGAGAACCGAGAATCAATCTTTGACTTGGATTTGATTCCCACAGGAACAACGTCGATAAGTTTTTTGATAAAAAAAATGTTTAATTTGTTCCATTAGGGGTCATTGCTTTTGTTGTTATTGAATGTTTAAAGTAAGGATTCGTATAGTGTTTTTAAATATATATTAAATACATATTTTTTTCTGTTTAAAATAATTTTGATTGGGATTATATTTTCAAAGTAGAATTAAGTCAGGAGTGCCTAGCATGGCACTTTGGTTTTATACCGAAATCGGACGATACCAAGTTTGATTACACACTGTTAAAAATAAGTATTCAAAAATAAGCAACATATACCTATTTTTTTTATTACATTCGATGTTTATCATAGCTCCGAATACATAACTTTCAAATTTGAAAAAGACTTGTACTCAAAAATGAGTAAGAATGAATAAAAAAAAGCAGTAGCTTCTCTACATATGCTGCCAGCATAAACCAGTTTCCATAAATACCGATAATTACAACTTAAACTTACCGGGAATCGAACCCATGGCTGCAGCACCGCTGTCCATAGTCTTATCCACTTGACTATCGAAGCTACGCGAAGAAGTTATAAACAGAAGTAATCTTAAAAATGTGTGACAAAAAAAATGGGAAGTAAGATTATTGAATTGTAATAACTTCATTAAGCAATCGACATCAAATAATGTGGAAAACCATATTCTGAACAACTATTTTATGCTTGTCAGATCGCTTTGTTAAGATGGCTTGAACAAAAGATGAGATTAACAATAATTATCCACACTGCTCATTTTTGCAAAGTACGGTTGCTTAAATTTGAGTACGTCATCGCTCATTTACGGTGCATTTTTACTTAAAAAAACAAGTACGTAAATGTACTCATATTTAAGCAATTTTTTTTACAGTGCAGGTGTTCTACAATAGACTTTCCGTACGTGAGGACAAAAATTGTTGTTCTGATCATCGTTAAACTTTATAATTCAACATTCCCGGGTTTTCTTTAGAGACTGATTTCAAACCATCCTTAATAGAGTTTCATTTCAAATGTGAAATAATCCATCGTAAAGGAATAAGTAATGAATTTTAGTGTACAGCTGTGTTGTTTAAACAATCCTCTTAAAATATGTATATAAACTTTCACGTGTTTATTACGTGCAATTACATTGTACACAAATACAATTAATGTTAAATAGTAGCAATAATATGGAAATTTAAACTTAATTTTTATAATAAAAGAAAAAAAAAATCAAAATTTCAACACAAACGTGTTAAAGAAAATATCACTAATACTGGCAACAGTAGATCCAAAAGCAACATAAAAAATATACGTCGTTTTTAAGGAACATTCATACCACATTTGAAGAAAATTGAACAACGCGTTTGGTCAACAATCCTAATAATAAATTATGTGTCTTTTAAAATTAATTAGGATTTCTTACAGTTAATAAACAAAATAAATACTTCATCTTTTGAATAAAGGAATATTTTCAATTCCAATAACTTTATAACATTAACTAAAAATTGCTTACATAATATTTCAAATAAAAGAATATTTTCAATTCCAATAACTTTATAACATTAACTAAAAATTGCTTACATAATATTTCAAATAAAAAAATATTTTAAATCCAAAAACCTTAATTAAAAATGTAATAAATTTCCTATATTTTTTTTAGTTTAATGTCAGTTGTATGAAAAACTGGAGTTAAAAAATCCAATAAAGTAAATAAAACAATAACCTAATACAAATTGAATTATTGGTTTTAATTTATATTATTTATGAAATGTACGCGATCATTTGAAATTAATTTCTCTTGAATGTTACCACGACACGTGTAGCAATGCAGGTTATGTATCTATCTTAAGATGGGGGAAAAGATTACTTATGGAGCTGACAGTTTCTTCCTGTAACTACAAGAAATGTTTCTGGGAACATAAAAAAAGATGACCAGATGATTACGCCCGCTTCTGTGTTTGACTTCTCATAAGACTCCAACATCGGATCAAGGAAGGAAAAAATATATATTACACAGTAAATATAAAGATAGACGTGTTCTTTGGTCGCAATTCTTGGGACCATATTAAATAAATCTATCATAAAGAACTCTTGGGAAAAAATCTTAGTTTTTTTTTTACTGAAAAGGAACTCAAAGTATGGGAGTTTATGAGGAAATCTAATATTATCAAAATCAATTCTATTTTTTTTAAAGATGGAATGTTATTAATTTAAAGATATTTCCAAGAGAGCGATATAATAATGTTTTTTAGATATTTATTTAGTCAATCGTAAAAATGAAATTTAATATAAATCAATTTTAATTTTGAATCTCTGAAACTTTTGATAGAGTTGTTGAAATAGTAAGGACCATAAATAAAATAACATTACTTGTTACTATAACAATATTACTCAAATAGTGTTTCTTGTAAAACAATTCTGAAAATCGGGTCAACATAATAATAATGATATAAAATTTCATTTCGTTATTTAATTACCAATATACGTTTTAAAGTGTAACTCATTTAAAATCGATTCCAGGTAGGGTTTAACGTTTGATAAAGTGGATGTGCGAAACGTAACATGAGACGCGAAACATCATTGAGGTGGTTGCATCATTTTAAATCTCACCTGATGCTTGCAGATATTATTCAGGCATTATGCATAATGCAGAAAGCGTAATTTGATTTATCCGGAATCCAAAAAGGTCACACTCATTCGAGTTTGACGTTACACACTTTAAACACTGCGACCGGTTTGATAGGCACTACATGCCAAATTTACGACATAATTACCTAATTTTTGATAATGTTCAACTGTTTATTAAAAAAAATGATCTAAATGCTTAAAAATATCTACATAAATTGACATTATTTGATTCAATTTTATGAAATATAACACAATTGCAATTGGTTCTAGAAACTAATTATATATATATATATATATATATATATATATATATATATATATATATATATATATATATATATATATATATATATATATATATATATATATATATATATATATATATATATATATATATATATATATATATATATATATATATATATATATATATATATAATATATATTGCAACAAAGGTTAACGAATTCAAGGCCTCTAATGGAAAACACAATAGCACATATCCAGACAAAAACTTCTTTCATAAAACAGAGTAATAACAGGAAAAAGCCCCTATTTATATTTCAATAGCGGAAAACCAAGAGTAAAAAAACTCCTAACAAATGGACGCTTTTACCTTCCAGGACTAGAAAATAATAGCCGAAAAACACACAATGAAGTGTGCGTGAAAAAGTCATAAGATACGCTACAGAATCAAGTAACATTTTATCAAAAAAAAATACTCTTTCAAGAGAAAAGAAAAGATTCTTTTAACATGAGCACTAACAGTCTTCATGATTCTTCTCTTATTTTTAAACTTTTTTTTTTAAAGTAAAAACGCAGAAAAGTATAAAAATGGACTGAAAACATAAATATCATTTAGTCTTTCCTCCCCCTCTTGGTTTTTTTTTGGGATCGATTTTCGCTGGGTTGGGATAAGTTTTGGTGTCGCTGCGCATGCGCTGTCGTTGCCTCCAGTCATGGCCTACTTGGGATGGTGGCTCAGACGGGTCTGAGCCATGGTTGCCCTAAGCCATGACAGGAATTAATATCTGGGGAGTTAGAAAGCCAATGTGGATAATAATGAAGGAATAACCAACGTTTCATTATTTATGGTTTGTTAGTAAATGTGAAAATAAATGAAAAATTGATTTATTTCATATTGGTTATGTTCATTACAGAAAAAAATATATATAATTACTAAATTAAAGTTATTATATTTCCTTAAAAAGCGAATATCACCCTTACTTATAAATTATGTATTACTAAGTTAATTTAGTTGCATGACATTAATTAAGATAAGTTAGACAAACACATTAGCACTATATCAATACTCCAAGTTATGAGCAAAATATCGAAACTGTAAGTTTGTTTACTGCAGGAGTGTTTAATTTATATTTCCAGCACATTTCGTTTTATTTTTTTAATTAAAAAATAAATTCTGTTAGTAAATTGGTCATTAAAAAGTTCCAACGATGCTTTAAATTGGAATACATGTCTCAAATTGGATATTTTTTAATAAAATATTATAATACGTGTAATTCTGAAAAAACGGGTGATACCCAATCGGTGATTCATATTAGCCATGTGATTAAAAAAACTTAAAGCTAAAACAAATATCATCATAAAATATAAAATAAGTATTATCAAGTTGACTAATTAAGTTACATGTCATAAATAATTTATTAATATGCATGAAAATATCAACATACGAATACAAAAACGGCTGAATTAAATTTATTTATTTCCATCAATTTATCAAGAAATATAAATTTTGTTCAAACATTTATGAAAAAAGATAGTTTATGGTTGAAAGTAGTAGTATTTTATTATAAAAAAAATGTATTACGATAATACAAAGAGAATCTGCCGACAAGAAAGCATAACTCAAGATTACTACTCCCAACGCGCAAAATACAGTGGCCTGTTCGGGGATGGACAGCGTAGATCAACTGCTCGCAAGTGGTAAATCAAACGCATTCACGGAGATGAAAAAACCTTGTTTTCTATCCGGAAACAGTAGTACACTTTTCTTTGTTTAATACCCCACTCCCTGATTTGTCTATATCTCTTATTTTAATTTCAACATATTGTACGATTTCAGCTCATTATGATTTTTATGCTTTCAGTCAGTTTGTCTATACAATTACAGCTTCTCTGATTTATTTAAATATTTTCCCAAAGTCTCTTCACAGTTCATAGCAACCGCATATATTCTTAATACATGTGGAAATGACATATTTTTTGAGCTTCACCTCCAAGTTCGTGAGGCCTCCGTGGCCGAGCGGTTAAAGGCGTCAACTGGGAATACGAAGATTCCTGGTGGTTCGATCCTAGGCGATGGCAAAGAACTTGACAAAGAAAAGTAAAAAGTATTGATTTTGTGATAGGAGGGTTGCCGGCTTCGCTACAAAATACTAGAAAAATCGTCCAGAACATCCGCAAAAATTAACGGCGTGTATACGGGAGTGGTGCACGATAAATCTGATCAGGGTCCAAAGTCCCGACGTCTATTGAAGGCGTTAGGTGCCAGTTCAGGTGTTTCCTCGTCATCTGACCATGGTTCTAAAATAACGAGGTGCATGTGTGTATGAATGTGTATGTGTTCCTGGGTCTTTCCTTCGAGGTAGACCCCAAACCACCGCCAAAATCCCACTGAGCAGCTCCAGTGCGACGTTAATTAACCAAACCAAACCTCCAAGTGCGCGGAAAAAGAAACTTCCAGTTTCTAAGTGAAAATATTGCAGATTCCAAGAAAGGCGGAGTGCACACATTTTAAACATGAAATGAAACCATGGCGATCAGTTTGGCCTCGCTGTATACGCGTCTCCTATTATTCAAAAGGTTTCATGTTCGAATCCAGCTTAACGTCTATTGTTGCTCTTGTAATCAATTTACGATTACACTTACATCGTTGAACTAACACATTTTTTTTAAAAACAAAACATAAAAGTTCTTGATTTTTTTTCATCTTATCACCATCACTCCAACGAGTCCCATTAATTTTTATCGAAAGAATTTGCCCCGAATCATCGGAAATTCTAGGCATTTCTGTTTCCCAAACACGAAATTTGACGATGTTCCGATAGCCTTGGGATCCCTAATTTCTTCAAGAAGCTCGCCAACACTTTCCGAAATCTTCCACCAAAGAATTTTCTCATCTCTGCACTTATTCATTCTTGGCATGTTTGTTCGAAGCTGAGATTCTTCTTCAGGTTGCTCCTTTTTTGTTGCTGTTGTTTGTCCTGGTGATTCAGCACAGTTTATAAATATTTCAGCGATGCACTCTGTATTCCACTGCGGTCTTACCCTAGAAATATTTACCACGGGATTACATTACATGAAGTTAGTCTTTACAAGTTTCTGTCTCTTTGTTTACTGTATTCGTTCCAGTTCAAAAGAACCCCGGGTTTTCATTCGGAGCATAAACATATTTATTTATAAGTTCGTGATATTTTTTTTATGAATGCCCAACTTTTTGAAAGTGAGATTATTTATTATCAAGTTATAATAATCATTTGTAGAAATATCATAAAAGTATTTGAGTTGCTTAAACTTAAATCCTCTCAAGATTATAAGGTAATAAGTGATATGTGTATTAAACAAACGAAACAGTTAAAGAAATTTGAAAATGTAAAAAAAAGACTATTTAGGAGCAAAAAACTAATATAATAGTATTATGCATTTCGACCTAAATAATGTGCAAGATATTTTTTTTTATTTTACTTTCACGCATTCTGTTATTTGGCTTTTTTATATAAATAAGTATCTCTTTCACATTTTAATTTTTGTGACTAATAATAACTTAATTCTTGTTTTCTGTTGTTATTTCTTTATAGTTCAATTGAGTTGATTTCAAGCAATATTTAATATTTTTTCGTCTTCAATAAGTACTTTTTAAAATATAAAAAGCAAATAAAAATTATATTTAGTAAAAAAAAAGCATTTCAATATTGTTTGTTTAATATTTTTGTTACTTTTTAACTTCTCTGAAAGTGCACTTTCAATTGAATACCAACTATTGCATATGTCATAACTGTTCATGGAAATCGATAAATGTGCCTTGTATACAAAATTTTAATGTATTGTGTACCTTTGCATACCCATTGAAATTAAAGAACAAATATAACCTAAAACATTTATTAAGTCATGATGGTTAAATAAATATTTAATTATTTAAAAAATACATTATTCTCTTTTTTAAGCATGAATAAAATATATGCCTTTTAGATCAACGTACATATTTTAAAACACCACACATATATACCGGCAAATATATATATACTCTTTTTGAGACCCTTCATAAAAAGTTTTACTATTAAAAATACTATATCGTTTAACATAAGTATATGCATATGTTTACTTTTATCCACAATACAAATTCACTTATTCATCGTTGCAACACGTTTAAGCATTTCTACAAGTACTTTAATATTTGTAAATTTGAATACTAATTTTTTATTGCAAATTAACGTAAATCTAATAGAATTTTTAAGTAAAATTTTAGTCAAATGAGTAAAAATTAATCATTTAAATTAAAACATTTTGGAGTTGAGTATTCTTTCGAACAGTACATATTTATTAAAAACTATATATTATACATTTTATTCATACTAGTTTTAATTATATTGAAATTGCTTAGTGCAAAAACAATTTATATCGCGTTTATGTTGTTGTGATTGAAACATAAACAACGCATGATCGTTTTATTTGTCATGAGCAAAATTATAAAAGTTTCTTCATTACAATTTAACTATATAATACAAATGTCATGCAAAATATTTAATTTCTATTAGAGAAAATTGTTTATTTACTTTTTTTTACAAAAATGTTAATATGTGAATTTGTTATTTACAGTGTCTTAACTAGTAATAAGATACCCTTGGATACATTTAAAACGATTAAAAATCGTTGTTACATTATGAAAATGCAGTTGCCAAAATGTGTGGAATTTAAAAATTACTTTAAAAAGCGATAAACATTAAAGAATCATTAAAAACATTTCAGTGCAATCCTAAACACAAACAAACATTGCGTAAAACATCGATATTGTAGAATTACTTTTACTTTAAGATACTTTAATTACATTTTCATCAATTTCCGTAAATTTTAAATAAATTTCTTAACCATTTTAATAGAGATGCTTATCAAAAGTTGCCCCAATTCTCTATATTTAAAAAAACAATTAATATACCATTTTTATGAATTTAAAAACTATGTGCATTCCTGGGAAAACTATATACAATGACAGAAACTGGATATAAAGACTGATAGGCACTTCGTCATCTCTCAGAGAGTTGCTGATCAACATTAATCAACTTGATCTCAGAACTCCCATTGCAACTAACCAAACCACTTCAGAACAACCAACCCAACGAAACAACATTTCATTTACATTCCCTTTCAAACCAACCCTTTCACTACATTTATCCAACTACCCAAACTGTAGCGAAACCTCCCCCCCCCCCCCCCCCACTCCAATACAAATTGCCAGTCGCTTAACGTCAACCCCCCCTCCCAGACAAACACCTCTCCTAGAATTCCTCTCCTCGAAAACACTTTGAAGGTCTCGAAGAAATCTCCGGAATCAGCATCGCGCAGCACCATTCAGCCGTCGAGACGAATGCGATTCTGTCAGGAAGGGAAAGGGAAGTGGATCGCCATTTCTTTGCCGCTCGCGACCACCTGATGGATCGCTGGGCTAGGGGGGGAAGACTGACTGTGAAGTGAAGGGGGTAGGGTTTTCTCGGGGTGGAAGTGATTTTTGGGAAATAATTTTTAGGGTTTTGTATTCCTACAGATTTGAATTTATATTTGTGAATTGATGGTTAGTTTAGTTAATTAACGTCGCACTACAGCTGCACAGTGAGGTTTAGGCTTCGAGCATGGATCCTTCATAGTAGAGAAAATATCTTTATATATAATTCTCTTACGCGGTGATTGAATAACGCTGTTTTTCTATACGCGGAATGGCAACAGTTAGATTGTTTACAAAATTCTGTTGCGCTCGCATTTTTATTTTGCCATTATATAAGCCATTTTGACGATTAACCCCTTCAATTCATTGGTAAATAATTATTTTGATGGTGTCAGCTTAAATTACGAAGAATATAAGCCTTATTAAATAATAAAAATATATAAGTTTTAAAAAACGATTTTCCAAACTTAAAGCGGGAAATTGAGGTGGCGCTATCTGTTGACAATTTTGAATAATCTTATAATCTCGCTAACATCAAAGTGAGGCCAACATGTATGGCCTCAGACACGTGGTTAATTACGCATTCCATTCATAAATTTTCACTGTTACACATTTCACAATTCATCAGCCAATCGCGAGTATTTTTTAATTCATAATTTTGAAAAAAAGTCACGTGCCTAACGCCATTCGGTCAGATATGATGGTTTTACGATTATGACGTCATATTCGCTCTACTACAGTCCATTCATACTCGAAGGCTTTAGGTAACGGTTCAGGGCCTATCTCGAAGGAAAGACTCGGGAACGATGCCTTGAATTTGTCAACCATGGTCAGATGACGCGGACATCATCTGAGCTGGCACCCAACGCAAACTCAATAGGCGTCAGGACATTGGACCCCGATCAGATTTATCGTGCACCAGTCTTGTATACACGTCAGTGTAATTTGTTGGATGTCCTGGACGACTGACTTTATAGTATTTTTGTAGCGAAACTAGCAACACTTCGATTGGAAAATCAATACTTTTTATACTTTTCTTTGTCAAGTCCACCGCACTGGCTCGAACTAGCAATCCTCTGATTACCAGCTGAACGTCTTTATTCACTGGGTAACTGGAGGCCCCTGTGAGTGAAACCATGGTCAGCTGATGAGGACATCATCTGAGCTGGCGCCAGTCCGTATACACGCAAGTATAATCTGTTGGATGTCCTAAACGACTTAATAGTATTTTTGTAGCAAAACTTCGATCGCAAAATCCCTACTTTTTATACTTTTCTTTGTCAAATCCACGGCACGGGCTCGAACTAGCAATCCTCTGATTACCAGCTGAAAACCTTTATTCACTGGGTAACTGTAGGCCCCAGTGAGTGAAACCATGGTCAGGTTTTGACGACATCATCTGTGCTGGCACCAGTTTCGTATATGCGCCAGTCTAATCTGTTGGATGTCCTGGACGATTTAATAATATTTTTGTAGCGAAACTAGCAACCCTTCGATCGCAAAATCCCTACTTTTTATACTATTCTTTGTCAAGTCCACCGTACAGGCTCGAACTAGAAATCCTCTGATTACCAGCTGAACGTCTTTATTCACTGGGCAACTGGATGCCCCAGTGAGTGAAGCCATGGTCAGCTGATGAAGACATCAACTGTGCTGGCACCAGTTCCGTATATGCGCCAGTATAATCTGTTGGATGTCATGGACGACTTTCTAGTATTTTTGTCCGAAACTAGCAACCCTTCGATCGCAAAATCACTACTTTTTATACTTTTCTTTGTCAAGTCCACCGCACGGGCTCAAACAAGCAATCCTCTGATTATCAGCTGAACGTCTTTATTCACTGGATAACTGGGGGCCACTGTGAGTTAATGGTATTTGACAACGTTGATATTCTCTTAGCGAAATTTGCTTGGGCGATGATTCGATACATATCGAAATTCCGGAAGTAAAATATCATCGCGATTTCCATTTTGTAATTTTAAATTTGACGATTAATCGATGTGAAAATTAATCGATTTGACGATTAATACATTTTACTAGTAATCGAATATATACTTGGAAGTCTGGAAAAACAATCGAGGTGTCGGAAAAAAGTGACAAAGTATTTATATTTTAAATAATATAAAGGGGAAAACAAACTTATACAAGTCCTTGATTAGAAAACAAAAAGTCCAGTTCTTATAACGCAAGTTTAAGTTATACATCTTAGTGTTTGATTATAGTTATTGTAATTATTCTACTCATAAAATGGTTGATTTATCGAAAATTTTGATATACCAACAATATGTTTTATATCGATATGAAAATATCAAATAATTGGAAATATCGATTATTATCTGGCGATTAATCGAGATGGCAAAAGGTCATTATCGCTGAATCCTAACTGTAAAATAAATAGCCTCAACTTTTATAAAACTTCAATGACACCTCGTGTTGTTAAAAAAATATCTTTGTAAAACTTGTATATTTTTTTAAGTTTTCGATTTGCCTACATAAAAGCTTTATAAAACCTGCATTTTCCGTTCAAACATTTTGAATTATCAACTTTTTCAGCATTGTACTTGCATAAAACTTTCAATTTCACAACTTTCATGAAGGTTTAAGGTTTTTTTTCTTTTAGCTTGGGTGTAAGGATTCATAAATGTATCAAACATTTACAATAAGCTACAACAGATAATTAAAAATTAAGCATAGTTAACTCAATTAAGCATAGTTAAGTTAATTTTAAAATATTGATATTTATGAGTTGTTGTATTAGAGGATATTGAAATTTCTAGAAAATAATTAATTATACATCTTCAGACTTTTTAGGAATTTTTTATTAATATTATAGTGCTAGATGTCGATTCGTCTAACATTAAAAGCATTTAAAATATTTTTTCTGTGAATAAAATACTATCATTCTGCACTGTAGAGAATATGTTTTACATCTAAATCTTCGCAAATATTTCTTTAAAATTGAAAATTATAATAAATGTTTTTTCAAATGGTTGAGCCACAATTGAGAAAGGTAATAATTCCACACATACCATTAAAAACATAAACCAAATGAATACTATTTACAAACCCTCAAAACTGAACACGAATAAAAAATGAAATCGGTTGACGATGTACCAAGTATTTCCAAACAGTGAGTAGTTTGTCTATCGCATTATCAGCTCTTAACGCCGAAACATTTTCTTACTACTATCCGGGGTCGATGATGAACGATGTTCAACTTTCTTTTTCAGTCATTAGAGATGAAAAGAGGAGATTAGGATCTCGTCTGGTGCTCCCGGGCCTCCCCATCCCTCTCCTTTGCAGAATAGATTCCAACGTTCCATCGTTCTCCTAACCCCTCCCCCTCGTCCCTGCAGTACCCCTTTTTCAGTGTGTGCGCGACCCGATAAGTCAGTTTCTGTCAGCCCAACGGCGCTGGGAAACGGTGAATGGGGAAAATCTTGGTGCCGGTGATTGCGATATCTGATTGAGATATCGGGGGGGAGTTACAGGGAATGTGGCCTTTGTGTGAATGGGGAGGGTGATACAGACGAAAATATGTTCGAACGTTTATTAGTTTTTTTCCCTTCACATTCGTGGGTGATTGTATAAAAGGACAGTGATCTAAAAATTGCCCTCCTCACTCCTAAAAAAAAACTCAATTTGCAAAATGTGATATCACAATTTAAAGAATTTTACATTTCGGAAAATTTGCCTGTGGTATTGGATTGTATCGTTGTTGTAAAGATGGGTTGGTTTTTAAAGGTTGCGTTCTGTTTGTTTTTTGTAAAATTTGGAATGATGATGTTGAGTAATATTAGACGTAAAGCAGTACATATAAAATCTCAGTAAGGGGTTTTATTAAGAAAGATATACACAATTTTTTTTAAAAATAAGTTTACGTGGAATCATTAATAGTCAAAAGAGGGGTGTGTACAATTGGGTTTAGAAGCCAAAGTGACTTACAGGTTGTTTGATGGGGGTTAGCGACAGGTGGCTGGTTCTATAGATCATCTGCACTCAAGTATTAGTACTTCTGCATTCCGAGTGTTTCCAAGGGTCTGTTTCATCGCCACATTGGCATCATCATGATCTGATGAGCTGAGAAAGACGGAAATTCAATTACCGAGCTATTCTGGGGTAACAGCAATGGTTGGAGGGGGGGGAGGAGGTCAAGATCACAAGAGCTCGAAAAATCTTGCCTTTTCGTTTAGAAGTCTGAAATTCTCGAATTACCAAATTTTACTAATCAGCCTTTATCTCAGCTTCGCCTCCACGAATGACCCCTCCTGACCAATCCTGCCAGGGCTGTAAATATGCAACTGACGTAACTCCCCAAACATGTCAAAATGAATTTAACCACCTCCTGTCAGTCTGTATCCCCTTACAAAATATTGCAAAATGTAGAGTACAGGTTATCTTTACCCAAACCCCACATAAAAATTAAAGTCGAGACAGCACTCTGTCACAATCGTACCTTGTCCAGTTATATCGTACAGGTCAGTGCTTTATTGTATTGTATAGTAAATAGTTAGTCATGGCTTTGTACGAAAATTTACCGTATCGTATCGTATCATATCGTATACGCGATCTATGTTAATTGAAACAGTAAAGTATCTGTAGCACATAAATTAATTTAAAGGTTAGTGTGATTAGTGTCCTGTTATATCGTACATAGACATTTAAGTGGATGAATCTTACTGTTTTCTTCAGTGTAATAAAACGCACAGTCTTAACTTTTGTGACAAGCAAAACATAAACCCTAGGCATTCTGGAATGTTCTTATTATTGGCAAATATTAGCAACTTTGCTCTCAAAGTTGGAAGATGTAATTCAAGGAAGTGTAGAGAAACGATTTCTGATAAACAGAATAAAAATTAAAAAATCGTAGTGAATGGGGGGCGAATAATATTATTTATTTATAAATGTAATTATAATTTTTTATCTTACTAAGACTAAAAATTCCAGTTTCTTTGAATAAGCAAATATTATATAGCATCTAATAACACAAGTTTAATTACTTATTTCCTTTAAAAAGTGGTCCAAGAGAGCCATTGATGGTATAAATATATCCACAAAATTTATCCCTTAACAAGCCACTTTGTATATCTCAATTCGTTTTTAAAATCGTAGTTTTAGTAGAGCTTTTTAATTTATAAATGGATTTGCAAAATGTGATATGTTATCTAATACCTGAGTTTTATTTAAATACCAGACTTTTAACGTGTGTTTGGAGACGGTGGTCCACCCTTTATATTCGTCAAGGTGGTCTATATTCACTTTTAAGGTGAGTTTTACTGCATTACCTATTATACAAATTACATTTTTAAATGGATCATCAAATAGAGAAAAAATACTGAATATATCGCTAAACCTCCGTTAAAACGAGCTTTTAAAACTCTAAATTGCCCATAAAGTGAAGTTTTCGATGAGTTTCGAGTCTTTTTTATAGCACCTAGTTTACTCCTAGAGAGCAATTTTTATTGTATAAACAGCCGTTACTCTATTTTTTGTTTTTAGGTATGTTGTAATTCTTCTTCATCGTATGGCAATCTCAAAAATATGTATGGCATTTTAATGACTATTATTTATCGAACATACAGTTAAGTTTGTGTTCAAATTGTACTGTAGTCTGTATTATGAACTTAATTGAACCTGTTTATGGTGATATGTTATTTGGTATGAGTTAATTGAATCTGATATTTTGTTGGGTTTCTATTAGATATCTAATTTTAAATTAAATTCTTTTGGTTTTGTTTATTTTCAAATTGTATCACACACATTTTCATCGCATATGTATTGAAATTTAGCAGTAAACGTAGGACAACTCTTTTGTCAAAGTAATATTAATTTTAATGTTAACGTATATTCATCAAAATGACCACGTGACTTATTTACTTGACGTTAAAAGACTAGTAGTAGTTCTAAGTAAAGTAAAGGAAGTAAGTCTAAGTAAATGAACTAGTAATTCTGGAACAGTAGACCTCGAAATCAATAAAATCTTTAAAACAATTGATAAAATCGTACAACGTGTTTGGTCGTGAGTGCATTACAAACAAAACAAATTTAAAGCCAAATGGATTAGATGTCAAAAGATCGAGTTAAAACAGAGACGGTTAAATACTTATAAAATATTTTTTTGAATAAAGGCTACTGGATACAAGGACATATAAAATCATTATATAAAATCATTAAAACATGCCTTTATAATGTTTAAAAAAGTGATAAATCTTTTAAGAATTTTTTAAATACTTCTAGTAGACATATTCACAAAAATATATATCGTTCAATTTACATATCCTTCAATTACTACGAGGCCTGTTAGGATTTTTTAGTAAAAAATCAATCATAGCTAAATTTATTTAACTAAAAAGTGTTAGTATATGAATGTAAATAAAAATAATCATATCTGAAAAAATATAAATTTAAATAAAATTCAAACTGCGTAGTTTGGATTTTTAATTATACGTTTTGTAGTTATCTGACATTCAAATTTACAGATATCAGCCATTTTAATTTTCAAAATTTGTATCTATAAAACATTTTCGTGCACTTTTTCTCTTTTATAAATGTCAACTGCAACAAATTATCCTTAAATGCTAGCTCTTTAAATATGTCATTTTTATCAATTAATAACATTTTTTATAGTCAATGCAGATTTATAACAATTGACTCCTACCAAGATAATGCTTCTATTACACAACAAAAAAATAATTTAATGTTTAAACGTCTCTGTAGTCTGCACAGAAATGAATTCGTTTCGTTCTTTTACCATAAAGATATTTCAAGACGTGTTTACGTTTTTGATTTTTCCTTAAAAAAAAGAATAGAAAGGTTTCAGTAATATGTTCCCCAAATTGGTTTTATGCAAATTAACTCGTTTGACTTTATCTACAAGTTGGGAGATTACTTGCCCTTTAAGGCAGTTGCAGTCTTTTCACGATTTTTTTTATTGTAAATTGTCAGACAACGCCGCGATATTTCTGTATAAGATAAGACATTTAACATTCGCACTTATCAGTAAATGCGTTTTTGTAGATGCACATGTTCATGTATGTTATTGTGAAAATTCTAAAAATAATTTTTTTAAAAATGCAATTGCTATGATATCTAAATTTTAGATTTTTTTTTTCATTAAATAGAATGATTTATAGCTATTTATCAGATTGAGATATATTCTAAAATCTTTGAATACCAACTGGCTGCAGAAGTAAATAAAAATCTTATTTGTTTGAGATGGAATATTGTGGGATTCTCGTTGTTGTTTTGAATGGTGTAGAAACATACGGAAATACATTTTACCTTGAGCACTTTTGATTAGTTTTATTTTGAAAATGGTTGATATTCCACATTTTCTTTAAAAGTATTCTCTTAAAGATTTATATCTACGAACATTTTTGACTGAACTTCATCTGTTGGATAAATTCGTCAAAAACATAGTTTCCTAATAACTATGTAAGTGTACAAGGGTGACACAATTTGTGATAATAAGCACATTCTTACAGATGCAATAGAAACAGCTGTGAGTGCAGATTTAATATAAATAAATCTGTATATTTTGCCAACTGTAAACATATAATTTCAAAAGGTGCAAGATCCTTAAGAGTCTTGGGTCTCTTTCATCTTTATAAGCGATAACAAAATTATAAATATATGTAATACAAAAACTAAACAGTTATTATTTTTATTTAAAACAATTATCTAAATATAACATTAGTATACAATTGTGTGCTTTAAACATATTTTTTAAAACAAAATTTGGTTAGATAAAACTTGTTTAACATTTGTTCAGTATTAATATTTATAAATATAAACATTTCGCACTCGCTTAGAATATAAATTTATAGTGTTTTCTCTGCTTAATTGGTATATATCAGGTGTACAAGTATGAAATGCGGATTTCAGACAACTGGTGGTGCACCAATGTAGTTTCTGCTATAAAGATTTGACACAGCGCCATTTTATTGTGTCATCAACAAGTGTCAGACGCGCACGAGTGATAATTTGGAAAAGTGTGTGCATAGTGTTGTGTTGTTGCGTTCAATATGCCGAAATTTATACGAACAAAGAGCATTCGCGGACATCATTATACATTTTTTTTCATTTGAAGAAAACTGCTGCTGAATCACACCGATTACTTCGAAAAGCTTATGGTGAACATGCTCCATCGCAAGATACGTGTGAATGATGGTTTTGGCATTTCAAAAGTGGCGACTTCGATGTTGCAGACAAGGAACATGGAAAACCGACCAGAAGGGGCGTGGTCTATTATGAGCTGTTAAAACCTGGGGAAACGGTTAATACTAAACGTTACCAACAACAATTGACCGATTTAAACCGTTCGCAGCTGGAAAAAAGGCCAGAATACCGAATGCGCAACACAAAGTCATTGTTCTTCATTCCATTGCTCCATTACATACGGTAAAAGCGGTTCGCAGCACGTTGGAAGCACTTAGCTGGGAAGTTCTATCCCATGCGGCTTACTTGCCAGACTTGGCTCCTTCCGATTACCACTTGTTTGCATCAATGGGTCACGCAATTGCTGAGCAGCGCTTTGGTTCGTACGAAGATGTGAAAAAATGACTCAATGACTCCATCGCAGCAAAGAAGGAAGATTTTTACTGGGGTGGTATTCACAAATTGCCCAAATGATGGGGGAAATGTATAACAAGCAATGGATCATACTTTGAATAAAGCACTTTTTATCATTCTTCCGAATTTAACGTGATTTTTTATGAAAAAAAAATCCGCATTTCATACTTGTACACCTGATATACAGTCATTTTAACTCTTTAAACTTAACTTGGTAAATTAAAATTTTGTATTGATATACAACCTAAAAAGAATGAAGCTGTCTTAAATGTATCATCGGAAAATAAGACTAGAGCTGTGTTATCTCCTCATATTTCTTTTAATTATACTGTTCCAATTAAACGTAGAAGTTAAATAAGGGATTAGTTAATAATAAAATAACATTTTGTGTATTATGTATTTTTACAAGATAAATAAACCCCCGAGGAATTTAAGTTAACTGAAATACACCAATTGCTGCTATTTGAAATTACTTGTAATCGTAGGGTACATAGTAGATAAATGTACGAAATAAGCAACGCATTTTGTTTCCGGATTTCAATTCCAACATGTTAAAACCATCTGAACGTTAAGAAAATTAACCAGATTGTAAAGTTGCTTTCTCCTTTAGAGAGTTTAAATGATATGTTAATAAATTTATATAAAAAAATTTAAGAAAAAACTTGTTTATTCTTAACGAGGTGGTTTTGAATTTGTACCACAATAAAAAAAAATTGGAAAATATTATAAAAAAGGTATTTTTATGAAAAATGGTGTGTATTGCAGGAAAAACTAGCGATGCAAGGACGCAAAAATACGTTTGTAACAGTCAGAAGGTTAAAGGAGTATTTAGATAACATAAAGCTATTTTTAAAAAATAGCTCAAACATAAAAAAGACGCATTTTGAATATTAAAATAATGATACTATGTAGGATTAGATAAATTACATAAATTGTTTTTTATGTCCTTAATTAATTATTTAACACATTATTAACACGGTAGTATAATAAAAGTTAACTAAAAGCAATTATACTATTAATATAACTACAATACATATTCATTACTGTCTTATTTAGAAAACGTACACAATTTATGATAAGTAATCACAAAAAAAAATACATGTTTATATTTATCTAATATTCCCAAACTCACTATTTAAACAAAATAAATAGAAGTATTTAATAATTTTTCGGGCATAAATTACGTTAATAGGATTTATCCTCGAATCCTATTAGCACATTAGAAAAACTACAACTTACATCAATGCTCGTATCTATAAGTAACATAATGTATTTCTAAGCAATACCTCGCTCACATAAATTCATACAAATTTATTCAAATTAATATACAAATAAAATAGAGCTCCTTATCATCCCCACAAAATACAAAAAATGATAAATAACCACAGAACTAAATACTCGAAGACATCCCCCGCTACCCCTTATCTTCCCCTTTTTTTATTCCCTCTCCTCAGAAAAGGGAATATGATTTATTTTACTTTTAGTATTTACATATTTCATGCTGGGACAAATACTACTGGCCCTTTTCCAAAATAGAAATTGAAGGCCTTCTTCGGGGAATCTGCTGCTGCTGCGCCCGTGGAAGCCGCCGCATTCAAAAAAAGAATAATACAGTCTTAAAAGTGTTTTGTCTCTTTGCTTCCTTCCCTTTTCTTGGCGCAGAAAGATGTTTCTTGTGCATTTCTTGGGAGAAAAAGAGCGCCACATCAAATAAGATAATAGCGCTGCTGATAGAGGAATTTTCGTTTATTCTGGGAATAAACAAAAAGGCCGGTTTCTTATCGCTGATCTATGTAGAGTGGAACTGGGGATTTTAAAGTATTTTATTTCGGTTGGGTTTTCACTTCTCTGTGCGGTTGAGGATTTCAGGGATTTTTTTTCCCCCCAGTGAGATTTTTAAATTATTATTATTTGTTTTGTTTGAAAATGTACCTAACTTAATAGATAGTAATTAAGCGTTAGGTGAATTGTACAAATCGTGACTTATGACGTATTTTTAAATCGCGATATTTAGTTCGATGTTGGGAAACAAATTGTGTTTTGATTATTGTAGTTAGTAATTTAATTATTCGTTATAGATTATGCAAATGTTTTAGAAATATTTTTTATCTGTTATTTTAATCTTTAAAGTTTATACGTCGTTCTATGCATGAAACATGACAAATATTTCCCAAAGAGAATATTACTTTTTAAGGACTTGGTAAAGAATACATTTGGAAAATGCATTAAATATAAGTTAATTTTCTAAATCTAGTCCTTAACGTATTAATCTTTTATAAAAGTTGGGTTTTTGCACGTAAGTTGTATTACAAGTCGTAGTTCAATGAAAAGATACAAAATATTAAATGAAAATGGTATTAACAATTTCAGTGTAAGAGATATAATTCTAAAACATATATCCGTTTTTAAAATAATAAAACAAATAGTAATAAGGTAAAACTCGTCAACTAAAAAAGTTATAGACATATTTAAAATATAATTTCCCATTGCCATTATTTTTTGCTGTTATTTTTCAATGTATACTTACCACCAAAGATTATACAAAAGATTTAGTTTTAAACGCTTTAAAAAAAAATTATGAAATGTTCTTTCAATGCGATTGAATGCTTTTGTATGTCTAAAATTTATAGATTTAAAATTTATAGGTTTTCAAAGTAAAGTTAAATGTATTGATTAATAAATCAGATAAAACGAAACCAAATTGTCTTAATTATAATCTAGACACATCATTTGATCTTTTAACATCCACAGCTCCATTTTGAAACTTTCAGCCATTTCTATCCAAAATACATTCATTCAATTATAGCTACACATCCCCAATTTCCAGACTAATTCCCTTTCATAATCATAAATCTCATAAAACACTCTTCATAAGTTAATTTTTTAATAAACCTTTCAAGAACTCTCACTAATCGGCCACCCGCTCACTCTTTAAAACTTCCAAAAAGGCTCCCCCCACCAATAAAACGCTACAAAATAACACATTTACCCCCCACTTTAGCCCAATTAAGCCCAGTGCCTTTCTTCCCGCAGTCAGTGGCACTGGGCCCCCAGTACTTAGCCCTTAATGGTGGCTCCAATAACACCCTCTGATAAAACGATTTTTATGAAGAAATGAAATAATATCCTAAAGACCTGGGGAACGATGTAACAGTTGTAAGATCGATTAAGCACACTGGATTCCGGCACCGCAGCGGACTGCTTCCTTATTGGTCACTGCAGCCGGCCCATTCGTTGGTTAAGAGGGGGGGGGGGGGGGGATGTACGAAATTACACGTTTCGTGGAGAAAATTGGGCTTTAATGTCCATAATCTAAGGAATGGGTGTGCGGCAGTAGGAGAATTTTGTGGCCAAAAGCAATTCGGGGAGTAGTCTGCGATTTGCCACTCTTTTTTTTGTGTTTGCAGTTGGAATGCGATTTTGTGGTATTCTTATTTGCGGGATTAAAATTAGTGTTTTTTCTAAAACACGCGTACAAATATGCTATTAATTAAAAGATATATATGTAATTGGATATTGTTTCATTGTATCATAAACATATCAATGAGATAAAAGAATTATGAATTATTTTATTTGCGATTTTGTGGTATTCTTATTTGCGGGATTAAAAATAGTGTTTGTTCTAGAACACGTGTAAAAATATGCTGTTAATTAAAAACATATATTTAATTGGGTATTGTTTCAGTGTATTATAAATATTTCAATGAGATAAAAGAATTATTAATTATTATATTGGGTATTTAATGGTAGTAAAATATGTAAATATATCTTTATATTTAATTAAACAAAGTAGTAATTGAAAAATATCTTGAACGTGTTTTAAAATTATTATAATTTTACCTCTCTTTGGAGAATATAATAATTTGAAACAGTGGCGGCGATTGGTTGGTAAAAATGGGGGGGGGGGAGAGTAATAAAAATATTAATTACCAAAATAATATTGCATATTTATATGTAGTTTCTATTTTGAGTTATTTGAACGAAAGAATACTAACTTGAAATAGGTGCGAGTCGCCCAGTTCGATTATTGACACATTTCCCCCCTCTTTTTTTTTGAAGGATTCGGCCTGTTGCAAAGAATCTAATTAATATTCTTACTGACCGACCTCCAAAGGGATAGGTAATCATTTCCATTTGTGTCAGTGTTGAAAAAGAAATGGGATAAATTTTCTCTCCTCACCCTTCCAAATCCCTAGAAAATTTCATGCAGCTTTTACAATTCTACATTTGTGATGTGACTTTTGAGAAACCCTGAGAAAAATACTTACAGTTTCAAATTGTATAGTAGTGAAGGCACGTGGATATAGATTTTTCGCGAGGGTTCAATGACTGAGCAACGCATTTCTTTAGGCATCTTATCCCCCTTCACAGAGGGGCGAATCCTTAACCCCAAAAAAATCAACAATCATCTCTCCCCACCCCCCCAAAATATTAATTTTCGTTCAAGTAAACAAGAATGTGTTGGCAGAAAAATAACAGCAACAGTTATCATTGCCATTGACTATATTTAACAATATTGTCAATAACTATATTTAACAATATTGTCAATAACTATATTTAACAATATTGTCAATAACTATATTTAACAATATTGTCAATAACTATATTTAACAATATTGTCAATAACTATATTTAACAATATTGTCAATAACTGTATTTAACAATATTGTCAATAAATATTTTTAAAATTAATAAATCACTCTCTAATTATGAAATAAATTTAGAAAACAAATTTAAAGTTTGAGAATCCTTAAAGTATATGTGGTAACGATTAAGAAATTTCCCAACTTAACGATTCAAAATATCCGACTTGACACCGGCCTATAGATTACGCAATTGTACGGCGCCAATAGATTACACAATACTACATTTTAACAGGACCGGAGACTATTTTAATGCAAAAAGTTTGATAGACATAGATAACTGAAGGGGGTTTGATCAATTTTTAAAATTGAAGCTCATACAGCTGTATTTTTCTATGTAAAGATAAGTTGTTCGTGTTTCCAAAAATAAAAACAGAATGAGTAGATGCGAGGCGCCAAAGGATTATGTTAACAGCACAGTTGTCTGTCTGGAAATTTGAAAAACAATGCTCCTCAATTTAGATAATTAATTTTATTCTAAAATGTGGAATTTTTTTAAAAGAATAACGATATCAAATTCTGTCAAAAACATTTTCCACTTGACTTTCAACCCCCCTTATCTACGTGCCTCTGGTATAGTGGGAGGAAGTTGGGTACAAAATGTTTCCTTTGTTCGGCAATGAAGTAAAACAATTGACTTGTAATTTAGTTTTAAAAAGTGCAATATTAAAAAAGTTCGGGGGCAACAACATGCGAAAAAAGTGCAGGGACAAACGCCCCCCCTCCCCCCTCCGAATCGCCGCCACTGATTGTAAAGATAATTTTATTGTAAGATAGTTTACTTTATATTTCCAATACATGTATATTACAATTTATTTTATAAATTGAATAATTTGAATATATTTAGTTTTTAAATAAAATAGCCTATACATTAGGTTTACAATTATTTTCAACATAGTTTTTTTTATGTAATTAAAATGTACCTGCAATGATGTAAAAACTGAGGATCTATGGACGATTATAGATGTTTAAATAATTTTCCTTTCACTTTTAATTAATTGCCAAAAAAGTACTTCATTATTTATTCGCAATATTTATTCATTTATTAATGCAATAAAGTGTAATTTATAGAAAAGTATTCAATCAAGTTAAAAATGGGATATAACTGGGAATAACCTTTAGAAAAATGGCAACTGCTAAAACGATCTGTATTTTATATTTTACTGAGATAATTTCAAACAACGATGGTAAATTTATTACAAGTATTTTTTTATTATAAAATAGATTTAAAATTATGAATTAGTAAAAATGTAAGACTACTTTGTAGTTTTTTTTTTATTTAATACATAAATAAAATATTGATTTAAAATCAATAAACCGTTAGATTTTTAATAACAAATCCCGAATTCGTTCTAAAGCTAAAACCTATTTCTAGGAATCAGTTTTACAAACATCTATCATTTTCTTCCCTTTGGTAAAAACATACAAAAATCTGCATTCCCAGTTTTTATGTATTTGCACAAGCATTCCTGAAAAACGAAGCGATTTTAAATAGGGACAGCTTTCGAATTTCATTTCTGCTCGAAATGCAACCCATTTTCTCCACCATTTTAACCCGTTCGCTGCCGGCCACACAATAGGTGCGTGATACGTTCTTCAAAATATCACGTAAAAGGTAATATTCGACTTCCATCCTTGTAGACGCAGTGAACGTGTTAATGAGATCATAGCCAAGAGTAGGCTAATACAGGATCTGGTTGACGTAGCCAACCTTCCTCTACACAATGGTAGATCTTGTGTCTGTGATATATCAAAACATTTAGTGACGCGCAAGTTTCTGCCGATGACTTATGTTCTGCTCCGAACCCATTTCAAAGACCTATTCATATAAAAAAAAACGGAACAGATGTAGTATAGGACATTTGGCGAGTTTCTTTTTTTGGCGACGAAAAAAGTCGGACGATTACTCAGCACGATGACGTCAAAAGGGTTGCCAGATTGAAAGTCACTATAAGAATCGGAAATACCAAAAATGTCAGGTGGGGTTGCCATACTATAAATTTATCGTCCCTATAAAACACGCCAAAAAAAAAACACCTCGCGCCAAATGTCCTATACTACATCTATACCCAAAAAACAATATTTCAGTGAAAGAGCGTTTTGGAACACTTTCAATCCATTTATCTCACATAAAAACAAACTATTCTAATTGCTCCTCCCCCACTCTCCTTAATAAACCAGAACACCCTCACCCAACTCCCAACCCAGACGCCCAATAATTCATACCCATTACAGAAAACAACTACTTACAGCCAGGAACACTTACCACCGACAAATTAATACATTTCTCTTTCGCCAACCCGATTCCACCTTCCAATACAGCCATTAAGTAAACCATCCCATCCGTACACCCACCATCCCTGTCAGCATCTCCAATCATGCATCCAGAACAACCACCATCCTATTTAATCCATCCTCCCACGCATATTTGGATGCACCCCTGAAATATTAACTCCCTCCAACCCCCCCCCCGCCTTAATGTCCTTAGGGTGCCGGAGCCCCCTTATCGTCGAAGAAGATTTGTCCGCCCTACTTGTAAATGATTCATTAATCCCGGGCTTCTGCAGCGCATGGTATCCGCTGGAGAGTCATAAATTACGAAAACTTTTCTGTTAGGCGTTGTTGTTGTTGTTTTTTGTCGCCAATGTGTTGCACGCAAAGTCGCCGCCTTATCGGTGAGGTTAGTCGCGTGGAGATGACATAGTGCCGCGCTACCGGTTTTCAGTGAGGCGAGGGGGTGTAAAGTTCATTGTGAAAAGGTTTTTTTTTAATGAAGTGAATTAGTTAAGGAATTTTGACGAATCATTAAAAAAATAATATATCCCTAATTTAATTGAGTAGTCAATTAAGTTTAATTATATATATATATATAATATTGAGTCCAAATTTTAAAGATACCACCTTTAAAAATAGATGTTAAAAAAAAGATTTTTTACATTATTAAGAAGAGATAAGATTAAGGTAAAATTTCTTTTTTACATAATTTACTTCAGTAGGACCTCGGTAGTCCAGTAGATAAAGCCGTTAATCTGGTAATCAGAGGATTTCTAGTTCGAGGCCGACACAGAAAAGTCAAAAAGTAGTGATCTTGTGATCGGAGGGTTGCCTGCTTTGCTACAAAAATACTAGAAAGTCGTCCAGTACATCCAACAAATTATAACGGCGTGTATACGGGATTGGTGCACGGTAACTCAAATCGGGGTCCAAAGTCCCGACGCTTATTGAAGGCGTGGGGTACCAGCTCAGCTGTTTCCTCGTCATCTGATCTTTGTTCTAAAATAAAGGGGTGCATCTATGAATGCGGGTGTGATAAGTCTCAATACGAGGAGAATAATAGGCAGCCGGAAAATATATAAATAGAACAACTTACCCCAGTAAAAAATGATAGGGGTAATTATAAACAAATCATTGTACATCTATAAAAGGTGTTTATAGAGTAAAAACTTATTAAAAATATTGATAAATAATTACAATTTCGTTATTTAATGTTTTGTTTAAGTTACTTTTATATGAGCACTTTAAAAAAAAACGGCAGTACAACATTGTACAGAAAACTGATTAAATGTCTGAATTGATTAAAGTTAAAAAAAACAAAAAACAGTTGGTTTAAATTGGTATCCTCAGCGAGTTTCCCGCTTTGGATAACTAGTATTCGGATCTATTGGTTGTATTGTATATCGCTGCAATGTTAAAAATAGGTATTCAAAAATAAGTAAAATTTACTCATTTGTGAATACATTCAATGTTTATCATGACTTCGAATATATAAGTTTCAATTTTGAAAAAGACATGTACTTTACAATGAGTTCTTAACAATGAATAAAAAGTGCAGATGCTAGCCTACATAGGCTGCTTTCATAAATCACTTTCAATAAACATCAACAATTGCAACCAAAACTTGCCGGGAATCGAACCCAAATCCGCAGTCACCGCTGTCCACGGCCTTATCCGTTAAACTGCCAGGGAGACGTGAAGAAGTATAAACAGAAGAAATGTTAAAAATGCGTGCCAAAAGAGTGGGTAGTAAGATAATTGAATTGTAATAACTCGGTTTCCATTTAAGCAACCGACATCAAATAATGTGGAAAGCCATCTTCCGAACAACTATTATAAGTTTGTCAGGTCGCTTTGTTAAGATGGCTTGAACAGAAGCTGATATCAGCAATATTAAATTACACTGCTCATTTTTGCGAAAGTACAATTGCTTGAATTTGAGTACGTTTTCGTTCATTTACATTGCAATTGTACTAAAAAAAACGAGTACGTTCATGTACTAATTTTTAAGCACCTTTTTTTTTACAGTGTTGATATATTTTCAGATAAAGCTTCCAATTTACTTCAAATCCCGCCTGACTTGACTTTATTATAGGTTTGTTCCAATACAAAACATGTTTTTTTTATTTTATACACGATCTTTTAAACAACTTGTTTTGATTCATTTGTGTCTTTTATGAGCTTCATCAATAATCCTTCTACGAATAAAAGCAAAAAAAAAACCTTTTGAATAGATCGGATAATTAAAAAACATAAATGAATTGATAAAAAAAAATAATGATATTCAAGTGGATATAAAATTTGGAAGCGAAGCGCATTTTTCTCAAATCTTATATTCATGAGAATGTCAAATTAAAGATATTTTATGCGACATAAATTCTATCAAGCAGAAAATATTGGAATCGTGCTTTTCGCATTAAATAAAGACACATAACAAAGTGCTATTTAAAAAAAATATTTTTACGATTGAGTTTTCATGCTTGATTAAAATTTAAGAAAAATAAAGGATTTTTAAAAACAAATTTTTTCTTTTTCATAATGAAATTCTAAATATAAAAAATGCACAATTCAATGAAATAAACTCTACTTCATTTTCCACTCTTCAGAAACTGGTGAAAACTATACTTATATTTGATAAAATATTTTATTCTCATTTTTATATTGAAGGGTAGGCTATTTCGAAGTTATTATTCGTTTTTATCTATGCGATAAAATAAAATAATCGCTTTCAAAAATGTATTTGGACCTTTATTTTTATTTTATTTGATAAACTTATAAAAAATAGCAATTAAACATGTTTTAATCTATCATCAATGTTCATTTGCTAAATAGAAATGTTGTAATGAAATATATTTTGAATATTTGTTGAGGTAAATTAATTTTTAAACTATATATTTAATAATTTAAAATAGTTAAGTCATTTATTTCTGATATATAAAGAAATTAATTGATGGATATTGAATGTTCTGTTTTGGCAATGTAATATGGATGTCTTTAACAGCCTCAAAAAAAGAAACTCTAGATTTTACTACAGGTTTTCTTTAACCCCAAATATGAAGGTTTTTCGCAATTTATGAAACAAATTTAAAATATCATTTTCCGTCTGCTGTTTGTGCTTATAGGTGTAATTTTTCATTTGAAAAGCATTCCTGAGAAGTTCATTTCTCTTTACAAAAAAAAGTATACTTATGAAAAATATTGCAATGTGTAGAAATGAAGATTATGATATTTCATGAAAACAACTCATTAATATATTGAATTAAAAAGCAAACAAGCGTCTAGCTGAATGTTAAAGTATAAGAAAACCACCAAATCTCATCTTATGACTGTTCAAACAATAAATTAAGTATTAATAAAGCAAAGTCCAGGATTGTAACAGAAATCCTACGAATTATTTAACGTGCAACAGCCCTTCTACACGACGAATTTTTGACTGTCTGTATTGGTTCTTTCTTAGAGTTTTTTCTATTTCCAGAAAAACCATTACAGGCTCGCTGTGTCCTGGTAGAAAGATTGCCGATCTCATAATTGGAAGGGAATGAGCACGAGCGTCATCGTCCACCAAATATTCGATTTCCGTTAAGTCTGTCGTGGTCCAAATATCCTCACATTGTTGTGGCGTGGAAGTTTGGAGAGTAAGATGCTAGCTCATGTGTTGTTCTCGTCATCTGACCATAGTTTGGATTGGATTTGGGTACGTTTCTGACTGCCAATTTCAATACTCATTTAAAAGACTTAACACAGCCACACACGTAAGTGTACACAAATACATTGTTATTTTTTAAACAAATCTGACCATGATAAAAATATGGGGTAGTGTTCTATTTTTAGAAACATATTTGAAACCGTTGCCAATATCCCATTGCTAAAGTTCGGTTAGTTGGTTGATTTATTGATTTGTTTCGTCTCACTCGAATTGCACAATGAATTTTGGCGGCTATTGAAAGACTTGAGAATCCTCCCTCGTATTTTTTGGAAAGATCACGAGATCAACACATGTGGTGGATTGGTTTGGTTAATTAACGTCGCACTAGAGCTGCACAGTGGGCTATTGGCGACGGTTCGGGGCCTATCTCGAAGGAAAGACCCGGGAACGATGCCTCGTATTTTTGAACCACGGTCAGATGACGAGGACAACAACTGAGCTGGCACCCAACGCCTTCAATAGACGTCGGGACTTTGGACCCCGATCATATTTATCGTGCACCGGTCCCGTATACAAGCCGTTATTTTTTGTGGATGTTCTGTACGATATTCTGGTATTTTTGGTAGAGAAGTTGGCAACCCTCCTATCGCAATATCACTACTACCTTTTACTATTGTTTAGTCTAGTCCGAGCAATGGCTCGAACCGGGGACCCTTGGATTCCCAGCTGACGCCCCAATCCACTCGGCCACGGAGGCCTACACCTGTGGTGGCAACCACGTAATTTGAATAGACCTCAGAACATTGTACCACGACATTAACGCGCAGCATTTCCTAATTTTGATGGGCAAAAAAAAACGTACCTGCCAACCCACCAATTACCAGATCTCTACACACATACTGGGAATCGAATCCACTGCATTCGGTGCTGAAGCCAAGACCAAATCACTCGAGTCATTGTATAGCTTTAATGCGACGTTAATTCAAACAACCAACCATCTCAAGCTTCCAACTAATTTGATCAAACCCATTAAAACTTTTTTTAAAAAGTAACGGTGTGCCTTAACCACCGGTAAATGGCAGAGAAGAAAAGAAAAGCCGCATAAGAGGTCGACGACACCGCGTCACGTAGAAATGTGAGCGAAAAAATGAAGAATCGCCGCGCAGTTTACAGCGCGGCGTGACGAAAGAAGAATGGAAACTTGATCTGCGCCGAGGCAGAAGGTGGCGAATGCAAGGGATTGTTAGAAGAAAGCGAGCCCGGTTCCCGCGTAAAATACTGGATTTCGTACACGATCTCGGCGTTTATGATACGGAAAGTGAAAGATAAAAACCCGCGATAAGGGTGGGGGAAGGGGAGGGCTTCCCGAAATTTCTGGAGTGCGAGTGGCGGGCTTGGAGTGGGGAATTTCACGCCCAGAAAGGTTCCATTTCCTCCTCCAGATGCATAAATTGGGGTTCGGAATGGGTGTAGATGGTGGATTTTATTTCGAGTGGTGATGGGAGAGTATTGTTGGGTTGGTTTTTGTGAGTTTGAGCGATAAATGTAAGTGGCAGTGTGTGATGAATGCTGTTTTCAGTTCAGTAAATGCAATGTTTGGTTAAAATCTTATTAAATATTTTTTTTAACTATTTAGGGTGTTTCAGGGTATGTGTGGTTTAGTTGAAGGAGAGGCTAGTTACTTGTAATCGGAGAGTTGCGGGTTG
>OZ010667.1:47318844-47326344 GCA_963932185.1 Troglohyphantes excavatus | reverse complement strand
TAATCGTCATTCTAGAAACGAAACACAACGTGGAAAGTCTACAGTGGTTGTTCGGAATCCAAAAAGCTGTCAATCACTTGATACTGATTGTGTATGACTTAAACTCAGTTGTCGGCTCGATATACACATCAACCAAATGTTTTTCAAACTAAGTTATTCCCTCTCTAAATATTTTTGGCATGTAACGTTTTTAAAATCATTTACAGGGAGTATCTAGATAGAAAAACTATACTTTTAGAAAGATCTATTCCGGTACTACAACTTCGTGGCAAATAACACGATTGACGAAAATTTGATCTTATTCTATTGGAAATTAGGGGTTAATACTTGTAAAATCTTGAATTAAGGCAAAACACATGCAAGTCGTGGTTGAAAAATTTAACACTTTTAACTTTCATCTGTTGGCGATTTTCTTTTTGTTGGCAATCAATTCCTATTTTTATAATCTGGAAAAAAACACATTTCATGTAGACTCCTTTTTTACAAACACATCCCATTTTTACACTAGAAAGATTGTAAATGGTATGGATAAGGCTTATTAGATGTTTTAGTTCATTTTTAAACATTTATTACTATAAAAAAATATATATGCATGCGCCAATATTTATAGTAAACAACACGTGAGGTTTTTCTTCTTTCTAAGCAAATTCAGATTGCATTTTATTTGTATTTCTATTACTTTTTAAAATGTCTAAAATTAAAATACTTTTTGTGGGGCAAACTGCTTTAAATGAATAATTTTTTTTATTATTTCTTATTGCAAGTTATGTTATGCAAATATTGCATTTAATAATATAAAAACTCACACTATTTTGAAAATAGCCCATATACGATTCTCATAAATTTTTTGTTACTAGACAATTATTCTTTTTTAACGGTAGCTAAACTTTTAAAAAAAGATTTTACTGCCCAATCTAGAAAATTAATAGAATTCCATTAGTTAGAAAAAGCACTTTTGTGTTGTTTAGTTAAAGAAATAACACTTATTACGGAAATGGTTGATGTTAAAATTTTAGTGTTTGATGTCAATTAAGCTTAAGTGTAATGTCATAGAATAGTTAATGCTCAGGTTGAGTAACCAAACAAAGATAAAAGTTGGGTAATTTTCTCTTTTAAATGAATAAACATTAGAAAATAAAAATAGTTTAGTCTTCTTTAGTAAATTTCCATTTAAAAGGATTTTTTCATTGAATAAACTTTAATTAAAAGGTTTCAGTTTTATTGAAGGCAAATGTTGATAGAACAATGAAATTTAACGTTTCATTCAGTTAATAAATATTTGAGAGTTGGATATTTTTTTACGTCGCTACTTTTAAACCTTTTTATCAGCTTAAAATGTTCCATTAGAATAGCGTAACGAATTGAATTTTTTTAGAGCAATGACTATTTAGTGCTACTTATAATTAAATATTGGTTTTCTTAAAAATAGCCTTAACGGCAAAAGGTAACTCAGTAAATTGGCTTTAAAGTTAAAAATGAATATTATAATTAATTGTTATCAATCCTATTGTCTTTTAATATCAGAAACTAGAAATAATGTTTTGCTGTATGTTAAAAAATAAGAACATTATTAGCATACTTAATCTTTTTGTATGTTAATTTTCTTAAAGTTTTATACTATTGGCCAAGTGGGGGTTTGAAAAATGTAAAGATAGTCTTAGATATTTTTAAAAGCAAAACAATAATAAAAAACATTGTAACTAGTTTTTAATGAATTTAATACAAATAATATATTATACGTATATATATATATATATATATATATATGCAAATAATATATTATACGCATATATATATAATTGTTTTTTTAAATTTTTTAAGTGATCTGAATGCACTTCATCACATTGAAAAGTGGTATTGACCAAAAGTGTCTGAATTCAGTATAAAAATGTATTTAAAGTCATGAGTTTAGATCCAAAAGTTTGGATTGTCAATCATTTTTGGCGTCTGCTGTAAAATGCATGAAAATGGTGCTATCTTATTTTGAAACTAGACGGTTCACATGAGTTATGTGAAATGAATAGTTTTAATGAAGTAAATAATGTAAAGTTATTATAATACTCAAATACTCATAAGATGACTATTCGTTTTAAGTCCATAATAAACATCATAATAAAACTTTAACCATGTGTTAATTTGTAAAACGGTTTTTATAATAATAGGTTAGTAAAATATATATTGCATTTTCTATTAAGGTATACTAGTAATGTGACTTGGTAAACGCAGTGTTCACTCTAGAAATAAAAAGGGGCAGGGCGCTGTTGGCAGAAAAAGGGCACCCATTTTTGAAAAGGCACTTCTTGTTTTTAAAAGGCCATTAAAATTGGGGTGGACGCACATCGGACACATGACCAAACAAAAAAAAATTCCAATTTATTGGTTGACATTGCGCTAGATCTGCATATTGGCTATTGTTTGACTGTTCGGGGCCTATCTCCAAGGAAAAACCCGTACAAAATTGATGTCTCTTTCATGAAGATATTACTTAAAATCTAAAATTTGATATTTAAAAATCTAAAATTTGATATTTAAAAATCTAACAACTAAATTTGTAAGTAGCCCTAATCAGACCCCTTATAAAACTGATAAAAAGTCTACTTAAATTCAAAATTTGGTAATAAAATGCCTTGTCTGGCAACTTCGCTCCAAACCATTTTTCCTATAAAAAAAACACATAAGTTTTTTTAACCGATGCCTTTTCAAAAGACAGCTAGAGAAGCAACGACGCTTGTGCTTGACTGAAAAGAGCAAGAAGGGCGGAATTTTTTCAAAAGAGGGCAGAATTTTTGAAGAAAGGGACATGAGGGCGCTATCCAGATGAAAAAAGAGCGGGCATGGTGGACCGCCCTTCAAAAAACGTCTAGGCCAGTAACCATTTTTATTAATTAAATTTATAAGGGTGGCCGCTTTTTATAAAAAAAAAGTGAAGAGTGAAGTTAGTTTCTATTACGCGTTACCTACATTCTTTCCTGTTAAAGCATGAAATGACCAAATAAGGAAGAGATCCGTGTAATTAATTCATGATAATGTCACATTTCCCAGTTTAGGTAATATCGCACCTAACTTACGTTTTATCATCCTTATATTCAGATAAGTGGATTCCCATTTCCTATTTGTCACTTATCGGAGCAAAGATAAGAGGATGAATAAAAGATCGAGGCAGAGGGGTAGGACACTTCAATAAGGAACACATTCGCGCCGAATCCTTGAAGACACTGTAATCGAAAATCGATTCGAATATTTTTTTTTCCTGTTTTCCTTCGTATTTTATCTCTGCTCGGACGTTGTTCCCTTTTTTCCAGTTTAGAGCAGAAAAGTGAAGTGAAGCGTTAAGTTGCGTGACTGATCCGTTTAGCCATTCGTCGGATTCAAAATTTCGTTTACTCCGGATCAACCAATCGGAGACGAGCTACCGCTTTGGGAGGAAGGTCTTTAACAGGAAGGATTTTTTTTGTTGGTGTTCCTATGTAGAATGTTCGTTCGCGGAAATTGAAATGTTGTACATAATCTTATACTTTTTTCGTTTTTCTTTGAAAAATATATCGATATACAAATTGAATTTATATCTGGTTTATTTAGTTACTTGAAATAATAAATTGACTATTATAAGTAATTTGAGATAAAATAGGATTTGTTTATCTATTGTTTGTGGAAATTGCACATTGTATATAAATAAAGTTTATTCTGAAATAATTCATTTCTTATTCAATTGCATATCTAATCAGTTATATGTATTACTCTCGTTTTTTTTATTATATTTTTCTTTAGAAGAACCAACAATAATAATTCCATCTTAAAAATTAACTTTACGAATTGTTTATTTAATAAGTTTAATGTAGTCCTAATTAAGTCACCCTTATTTTATGTATAAAAACTAACTAAACAATTTTTTCTTTAAATTAAAACTTTCATTATTGTGCATGAATAAATATTATTTCATATAGAAGAAAGAGTAATTCAAGAGTTAAAAATGATTAAAACGTAAGACAACAGTTTTTGAATTAGTAAATGCAAAACGATTTGCGAACAAACTTTTTCAATTATGTAAACTAAATTGTTTTAATGTTCAGTTATGTGCAATAAGTAATAATATAAGTTTAATGTAGTTTTGAAATTAGTTTTGTACATGTATTGATAGTTTTGTACATGTATTGATTAGTTTTGTACATGTATTGATTAGTTTTGTACATGTATTGATTAGTTTTGTACATGTATTGATTAGTTTTGTACATGTATTGATTAGTTTTGTACATGTATTGATTAGTTTTGTACATGTATTGATTAGTTTTGTACATGTATTGATTAGTTTTGTACATGTATTGATTAGTTTTGTATATGTATTGATTAGTTTTGTACATGTATTGATTAGTTTTGTACATGTATTGATTAGTTTTGTACATGTATTGATTAGTTTTGTACATGTATTGATTAGTTTTGTACATGTATTGATTAGTTTTGTATATGTATTGATTAGTTTTGTACATGTATTGATTAGTTTTGTACATGTATTGATTTTGTTTTACAGTTTACTTTCTCCAATTGCACTGTTGTACATGTTAAGCCTTCTTGGATTTAAATAACAATATATCATTGCATAAAACAAATTTAAAATAAAATAATTAGAGGCATCTAGTTTTACAATCAGAGTGTTATTGTGGGAGGTCACTTCATGTATCCAATACACCCTCCCACTTAGGCTTGAGTGATCACTTTAGTCTGATAGGTAGAGTATCGACGAATAATACAGAACGTCCTCGGTTCGATTCCGAGTGATCGCCAAAAAGTGCATAGGGCTACAGTATTATAAAATCTACGTTTGGAAACGTTGGTATGTGAGAAGCTAATTAAATATTTTAAAGAGTAAACTACACATTGCCTTTAAATGACTTTTACTTAAATAAAATATGAATTGTTACTTATAAACTCCTGCTTTAAATATTTCAATTGCCATAATATCAGAATACATAATCATAAATATATAAAAATCGATCTAAAATGTCAAAATATATTTATTGTAATAGATACACTTTCAACTTTAAATTTTACTACCTATAAACTTGTGAATAAATATTCTGCATATTAAAGAACTATATATAGTTATTTCTTTCGAAATGAGTTCTCGAATAAAATTATTGCAAACGATTTGACAAATGTCTATCTTTCGAATTTATGATGATCACCGAATTCTGCGAATTCTTTGAACCTAAAATGGGAGTCTCAACCTCAATTTATTGCTCCTTTTTGAATTTTATCTATTTTGATATATGAAGTTTGCAATAAAATGAATTTGCATGAACGAGTTTTTTTATTAAAAATAAATAAAAATAGTTTTTTAATTAAAGTGGAACGTGTCTACTTTTTTTTCTACATGTGGAATGGTATTTGGAAGGAAATCATTTAAGTTATTTTAATGTTGATAACTGTATTGGATTAAGTTACTAACTTTTAATGACTAAAGTCCACTCTATAATTATTTTTATTAGTAGTTTTATTTTAAATATCAGAGAGTAACTATTTTCGAATAAAACAATTCTTTGAAAAAAAATCCAATATTTATGTAAAAAATATATTTGTCTCTATTAAAACATCAAAATTAATGTACTTCATTCTATGCACTTTGATTCTTTAAATTGCATTTTCAACGATGTTTACACAACGTATTATTAAATATTTGGGTGCGTCTTAAATAATTATTTCTTAACTTTTAAATAGAGTTTAATTAATATGAAACATAAACAATTTAAGGGGTGCTATTAAAATAACACTATGGCACTCACTGCACAAATAACACTCTATTTTCAAGTATGAATTCTTTTCACAAACGTTTGCCAAACTAATAAAATAAAATCATATTTAAAAAGGTGTATAAAATTTAGGTATAAAATATCCAAAATTTTATATAATCTCTAGGTTGATTTCCGTTTCGATTTTAAAGTTTCTCTGTATGTTATTTATTGAAAATACCATAAAAATTAAGGACATTCATAGGAACATTTAAAATTTGTAGGTTTATGTATAGTAATTTAATATACACGAGACAATCTTATCACTAATTGGACCCTATTTACCAACAATTTAACCAAAGAACTTAATTTATTAACATTCTAACAGAAATAAAAACTACCATAGTATGCAATTTATTCGATTTTTTTATCGGTTTTAGTTAAGAGCACACGGTTAATTAATAATCTCCACAGTTTCATTTTGAAGCTCAGGATTTATTAGTTCAATTCCCTGAAGATTTTCATAGCGGGCTCTGTTTTTCTACGAAGCAGGTTTTTTGATTAGAAAAACTCTTTTAACCGCAGAGTGTCTTTCATTTTCAAGTTTTTATAGCGTACGACTATAAATTAATTATTCGAACCATAAAAAAAGAATACTGCTGTGTCTATTAAGAACAACCGTTGGACCATCAAGGAAAAATAATTACTTGATGGGGGTTCAAGTGATTTGAAGCAAAAAGTATAAATCAAGAAGAGGGGTCATTATTCAAAATTATGAGCTATTTTCGAAACAACTTTAATATATTCTTGCGAAGATGTAAATGCTAGAATTTAATTTTTTTTGTTAGTGTGTGTTAGCCTGAAATATTAATACCAATAGAGACGTTTATTCTGGAAATATTTCAAAATTGTTGCTCTTCTATAAATATTATATGAATGTTAAATGGAAAGAACGATGGCAGTCCATTTGGATTGATTGTGTCGAAAACGATAAACAATGTTTCGTGGATCATAGAAAGAGCTGCCCTGTCAGGGATCACAATTGCAAATATAAGTGGCTATCAATAATTTCCTTCCTATTATTGTCAAATTTTCATGAATTTCAGGGTATAAAAAAAATATCATTAAGTAATGAAAAATCTTACACTTTTTTGCTAGGCTGTATATTTTAATCGTTACAGTGCTCAATGTACTCGTTAATATTTCTATGATAATGTGAAACATAAAAGAATATATATTGATTATCTTATACTGTTACTATGAAAATTGGAATGTTAAAGAGAGACCCAAGCCCCAAGTTCAGAACACTATTTTTTAAAAACATTATTAGAACTTATCTTTCTAAACAATCAAAGAAAAAATATTTACAAATTTTTTGGCTTTTTGCGCTTTTTAAGCCTAAATATGTTTATTAAAACACCCCCCTCCTTTAATTGTTAATATTAAAAAAAAAAGATTAAATAACATTAAAATATATACTACATATTTATGAAAAGATTTTTGAAATTTTTTGTTTTGATTGTTTTCAAATACTTATTTTACGTTTATAACCAAAAAAAAAATATTCAAATTTTTATGGTCATTAATTCGTAAAAAAATGTATTACTTAATTAAAAAAACATCAATTTATAAAACAAATATTAAAGATTCAAAAACAATTAGCAGTTTAGTTTCAACTAATTCTTTTACAAATCCTTAATATTTTAAACATTCCAAAATTCAAAAAATTGGGTAAATGACGAATGTTGCAGACGAAAAGTAGTAGGCAAATGATAAA
>OZ010667.1:47311344-47313844 GCA_963932185.1 Troglohyphantes excavatus | reverse complement strand
TCTATCTATCTATCTATCTATCTATCTATCTATCTATCTATCTATCTATCTATCTATCTATCTATCTATCTATCTATCTATCTATCTATCTATCTATCTATCTATCTATCTATCTATCTATCTATCTATCTATCTATCTATCTATCTATCTATCTATCTATCTATCTATCTATCTATCTATCTATCTATCTATCTATCTATCTATCTATCTATCTATCTATCTATCTATCTATCTATCTATCTATCTATCTATCTATCTATCTATCTATCTATCTATCTATCTATCTATCTATCTATCTATCTATCTATCTATCTATCTATCTATCTATCTATCTATCTATCTATCTATCTATCTATCTATCTATCTATCTATCTATCTATCTATCTATCTATCTATCTATCTATCTATCTATCTATCTATCTATCTATCTATCTATCTATCTATCTATCTATCTATCTATCTATCTATCTATCTATCTATCTATCTATCTATCTATCTATCTATCTATCTATCTATCTATCTATCTATCTATCTATCTATCTATCTATCTATCTATCTATCTATCTATCTATCTATCTATCTATCTATCTATCTATCTATCTATCTATCTATCTATCTATCTATCTATCTATCTATCTATCTATCTATCTATCTATCTATCTATCTATCTATCTATCTATCTATCTATCTATCTATCTATCTATCTATCTATCTATCTATCTATCTATCTATCTATCTATCTATCTATCTATCTATCTATCTATCTATCTATCTATCTATCTATCTATCTATCTATCTATCTATCTATCTATCTATCTATCTATCTATCTATCTATCTATCTATCTATCTATCTATCTATCTATCTATCTATCTATCTATCTATCTATCTATCTATCTATCTATCTATCTATCTATCTATCTATCTATCTATCTATCTATCTATCTATCTATCTATCTATCTATCTATCTATCTATCTATCTATCTATCTATCTATCTATCTATCTATCTATCTATCTATCTATCTATCTATCTATCTATCTATCTATCTATCTATCTATCTATCTATCTATCTATCTATCTATCTATCTATCTATCTATCTATCTATCTATCTATCTATCTATCTATCTATCTATCTATCTATCTATCTATCTATCTATCTATCTATCTATCTATCTATCTATCTATCTATCTATCTATCTATCTATCTATCTATCTATCTATCTATCTATCTATCTATCTATCTATCTATCTATCTATCTATCTATCTATCTATCTATCTATCTATCTATCTATCTATCTATCTATCTATCTATCTATCTATCTATCTATCTATCTATCTATCTATCTATCTATCTATCTATCTATCTATCTATCTATCTATCTATCTATCTATCTATCTATCTATCTATCTATCTATCTATCTATCTATCTATCTATCTATCTATCTATCTATCTATCTATCTATCTATCTATCTATCTATCTATCTATCTATCTATCTATCTATCTATCTATCTATCTATCTATCTATCTATCTATCTATCTATCTATCTATCTATCTATCTATCTATCTATCTATCTATCTATCTATCTATCTATCTATCTATCTATCTATCTATCTATCTATCTATCTATCTATCTATCTATCTATCTATCTATCTATCTATCTATCTATCTATCTATCTATCTATCTATCTATCTATCTATCTATCTATCTATCTATCTATCTATCTATCTATCTATCTATCTATCTATCTATCTATCTATCTATCTATCTATCTATCTATCTATCTATCTATCTATCTATCTATCTATCTATCTATCTATCTATCTATCTATCTATCTATCTATCTATCTATCTATCTATCTATCTATCTATCTATCTATCTATCTATCTATCTATCTATCTATCTATCTATCTATCTATCTATCTATCTATCTATCTATCTATCTATCTATCTATCTATCTATCTATCTATCTATCTATCTATCTATCTATCTATCTATCTATCTATCTATCTATCTATCTATCTATCTATCTATCTATCTATCTATCTATCTATCTATCTATCTATCTATCTATCTATCTATCTATCTATCTATCTATCTATCTATCTATCTATCTATCTATCTATCTATCTATCTATCTATCTATCTATCTATCTATCTATCTATCTATCTATCTATCTATCTATCTATCTATCTATCTATCTATCTATCTATCTATCTATCTATCTATCTATCTATCTATCTATCTATCTATCTATCTATCTATCTATCTATCTATCTATCTATCTATCTATCTATCTATCTATCTATCTATCTATCTATCTATCTATCTATCTATCTATCTATCTATCTATCTATCTATCTATCTATCTATCTATCTATCTATCTATCTATCTATCTATCTATCTATCTATCTATCTATCTATCTATCTATCTATCTATCTATCTATCTATCTATCTATCTATCTATCTATCTATCTATCTATCTA
>OZ010667.1:47042330-47289830 GCA_963932185.1 Troglohyphantes excavatus | reverse complement strand
TATTCACCCCAGTATACCTATATGTCAATTGTACATTTTCATTTTATACTTTGATAATTGTATTGTTTCTTGTTTATAATCAAAAAGTGCATTTTGAATACTTCATAATTTAATTACTTATATTAATTATTTCATATTGTTTGTCAAACAACCTTACTGGTTCATCACTGTTCCTTAGTCAAATATTTTGTTTTTCTAAAACCCAATCAAATTATGTCAACATAGTAATATAATCAAACTAAGAGGATATTACATTGTATAATTGAGATGAATGAGTTCATGTGCCATCGACCTCTGAGAAATCGTAATCTGCAGATTGTCCAACCTGACAATGATTACTTGTTTGTTGAAAGAGTATAATTGTATATTTTCAAAGAACAAACCAGCTTGATCAAAATTTAACTACCACCAATTCAATTTTAGTATTTGTGACTATTTTCTTTGTGCAACATTCCACCATGGTCGACCATTTTACCATTTTTACATCAATCAAATCGAGGATCCTCCCATGTCAACAAATCACTCGAGCATGCTCCAACCATTTTTGGTTCAATCACATGGAGGTTTGACTTCGTCTTCTAAGAAAATGCTGTTTTGATATCAAATGTATTAAAATTAGTAGATTTTGTTTTCAGAAATACTAACCGTAGGTTCATGAAGTATAGCTGAATTACATTTCAAGGATTATGTTGGTCAATACCTGCCATCCAACCTTAGTCAGGCTGTAACCAGTCATTTTTTTCACCAGTGACTTGCGTCACACGGGTCTCTTTAGACTCCCATTTACAAAATTTCATTTTTTTTTTTTGCGTTGCACTAAAGAGTTATAGTAGTTGCATATATTTTTTTACCGTCATATGTCTTTATATGAATAGAACAGAACAGTTTTATATTTCATTGTTTACAACATATGTTTGTGTTTAATTTTCACTATGTACAATATTGATTTTTATATTGGTATACTTATTTTGGTATTGTAATTTAATTAGTTTCATAACTATTTGTAGAGCATGTGTTAAGGCGAGCACATACAGCAGTATTTCAAAATTTTAATTGTACCTCTGTCAATAATATTTCTTTTCTCCAATCACTTACAAGCTCTTCATGTTGCTCAGATGGTCTGATCAACCATTTGGCTGACATTACCTTCTTCTACTTTTGTCTTTTTCTCGCATTTCTGATCATCGCTGGCCGATGTGTATGATTTTGCGGGAGGGAGATGAAAGATAATTTCAACCCCCTTTAACTTACCACCTCCTTTTACAAAACCACCCCTTTTGACTTCCTTCATTTCCATTCCTTTGTAAACCATCTCATTTAATTCTTGCTGACATTGCTAACAATCTGCATTCTCTATGTGCTTTTCTCAACCGTTCCCACGACCAAAGTTCCCTATCACCCGCGCTCTGAATTCCCTTTTGGCACCCCTCCAAAAACTTCATGTGTGTGCTCCGCCTTGACAAATCCCTACACATTATACTTTTCCCTATGTTAGCTGAGGTTCTCCCTATTTGGGGAAATCTCGCTCTCTTCTGACTTCGACTCTCAAACTGTAAGGACGTGTGCTTCACGGGCTCCTGGTGTGATCACTAATAAAGAATATAAATACAACCTTTGGCCCTCTTTTTATGAAATCAATCTTAATATTTCATATATATCTATATATATATCTATATATCTCTATCTCTATATCTCTCTATCTATCTATCTATATCTATATATATCTATCTATCTATATATATATATCTATATATCAATCTATATCTATCTATCAATCTATCTATATCTCTATATCTATCTCTCTATCTGTATCTCTATCTCTATATATCTATCTATATCTATCTCTATATATCTATCTATATATCTATATCTATCTATCTATATCTATCTATGTATATCTCTCTCTCTCTATATATATATATATAATGTTGTATTTTAGGACCGTTGTATTCTTATTGGCGTGATACTAGAATATTTTGGTAAAATACAGTTAACGGTGCCAAGCTGAAGATTTGCTGTTAGTGGTAATTAATGCGCGTTAAAACGTCCTCATGTTGTTTGTGGACTGAAAGTTGTTGTCGCCATGTTACGGGGCTTCGAAAATACCAGTCAATATTTCCGAATCTGCACATGCCTTTGGATATATTGCAAATCGTTGCCATTTGTATGTAGTGTAGCCATTGTGTGACGTTAATTAAAAAACATTATATACTGCATTTGGTTAAAAGAAAATTGCAATTAGAATAATTTATGTCTTCAAAATCAATTTTGGTAAGATAATAATTACGAATGTTATTCAAAAGCCAAGTTTCATTTCGTCCTACGAAGCAAAAGTAATTGCCTCGTCGGGTTAAAGATGAATAATTCAATTCCTTTATTCCAAGAATTCCCTATTAGTTATTTGTCGACCAACAAATCTGAATAATGAAGTTCTGACTTGTTTTTTACAAAAAAATTTTTAAAGGCTAAATATGCAGATTTATACGAAACTGTGGGTTGGAATTAAGTTGGTAGTCAATTGTAGAATTAATAATATTTTTTGGGATTATTATGTTTGGGAATAGTTCAGAATCTAATCAAGTTATTTGTTCTTTTTAAAGGTAATTTGATTGTGCGTCTGTATGCATTGTTAAATTAATACATATAAACAGAGATAGTTTTCAGTAGCGAATAAAAAAAATTAAGGTGGGGCGTAAAACTTGATAACAATGAAATGATATCTCAAAATTTGTGGTATCTGTTTTAGCTGCATTTTCTCTCAACTTGTCAAAAAGAGTATTTTACAGTTTTGACACTTAAAAAAATTTATATCGTACATTCGTTACAAGTAAAATGTTTTTAATTATTAGTTATAAAAATAAAACTATTACTTTAATTATTAACAATCATAATTTAAATAATAGTTTTTATTTTAGTACATTTTGATTAAAAGATAATTTTTTTACAAACAATTACAAAATGTGGCAAGATCTACGCGTTCCAAACTTTGAAAATCTTTCGTTTTGCAGACAGATTTTTACGTCATTTTAGTGTGTTGATTCATCCTCCTCTATATTCTTCCCTAATTATTCGACGCAATATTTTATATTTAATCGATTATAAGTTGCTAAAACTATTAAAATACTTTTTTCACAGAAAAATATTTATTTATTAGGTATTTATTTCTTGGATAACGTCAATTGCGTGTCTGTCATTATGCTTTTATGAAATCTATTCTGACGTTGGAAAAAATTACTTGCACAATTAAATTTATAATTTGGAAAATACTAAAAATAAAAAAAAAAAAATCTTTCAAATTTTGAAAATGATTTCTTTATTTGTGTATTCAAAATTTAAAATTTCTGATAAACTGATGGACGATTCTAATAATTGATAAATGTTTAAATAATATAAGAAATATGGAAAAATATTTTATGCAAATCAGTTAAAAGTTTAGGGTAAGGTGGGGGAATTTGGGTTATGTGGTAATTTGCTTTTTGTAATGAAATATTAAATTTCACATTGTTTAACTTATGTCTTGAATTCGTTCGATTACTGGAATTTAATAATAAAATGTATTGAGGTTTTGAAGGTTGTTTATTATTTTTTTAAATTCAAGTTACTAATTTGACTTAAAATTTGTTCGAATGATGCCTTTTATATAAAATTTTCCCTAATTCCCACTGGTGACCTAATTTACCCCATCTATCAATCGAAGTAGGTGAACTAAAAAAAATATTATTACGAATATTTATAAACCTTTGAATTAAATAAAAAAATATATGGAATATGTTTCCAATAAATAAGAAAACGGTTTTGAATATCAATTTTAGTATTATGATTTTTCTGAGAAAAATTCTACTTTGAATAACAAAACTCGAGTTTTAAGATCCAAATTCACCCATCTTATCCTATGTTAGAAAAAAAAAATTCGTGTATCATAATCAAATAACTAAAACAATTAAGATTTTGGAGAAAAAAAAGTTTTAAATTGAAAACAACTTTCCCAAATCTCCAATCAGATTTGAATAATAAATTATCCTTCATCATAAAACAAAATTTCTCCTTATCAATCTTCAAATCGCAAAGACACATCAATAAGAATTACCTCGGCAAATTATTCCAACAAAAAAATCTACTCCAGTAATCATCATTAACTATACATGAGAGCAAGACCAAAATAGTTAATGACAGAAACTAACTTCTGTTACCACTAACTTCTGTTACCATAATTATTACACCACTCAGTCATGCGATTACAAGATAGTTGCGTGATTTGTGCCCGAAAATCTGCAATGAGCTTTTTTTCAATATAAAAGTACAACTGCTTCATCATTCGATGAAAATTTAGGTTTTTACGTTGCTGTATCGATAGTTGTGACATGAAATACGAAAAAATATTTCAATATATTTTTTATGGTTGTAAAATAGCATGAAAAAAGATTGAATCAGAGATATTTCTAAAAAAGATAAATCGGAAGTAATTATGGTCTTAATGAGAAATGGGGGCTCATGAACAATCATTGACATTTAACTTTTTATCCGGACGGCCAAAAATACAACTTTTATTGATTTTTCCACTGCAAAATAAAAAAAAATAAAATAATAAATATTTTTAAAAATAAATATTTGACATATCAAGGAGTGATTTATAAGTATTTGACATTTAATATCAGGGCTAGTTAAGAAACTCTATAAATTGTTCCGATACTATTTTATTTTGACTGGCTTGTATTGGTATTTAATAACGTAAATAACGTTTAAATTTTTATAGAAAAAAAATCTAGGTAAATTTGGCCAGACATGAAATTCTGATAAAAAGAACACGATTAAATTTTTATTAAAACATCTCCCTGCATTTTTATATGCAATATCCTCTGAAACACCGTTCTTGGATAAGGTAAACGAGAGAAATGTATAAAAGATTATTTAATATTTAAATTGACATATTAAATAACGCTACAACGAATGGTTTGTGAAGTTTATGTAACAGCTGCATATTCAGCGTCTTAATGTACGTGTTCTTCCTATGTACTTAACAAGGTGCTTTTATTTCATCGATATGTAAATTGAGTTTTTTTAATGTTAAATAAAAAGGCTTTTTTTTGTGTATTTTCAAAATGTCGAACATAAGTCATAAAATGTATATATTGTGGTCATAAAGAGTTGGGCGATGGTCATTGTTTGGCCTTATCACATTTAGCTGTATTGGAATAAGAGAATATAGTTATTCAAGTACTCTGCTTATATTTAAAAAAGTCACTTGGCTTTAGTAGCTACAATTGAAGTAATTAAAATAAACCAAACGCAATGGTTCATTATGTGTAGTGCAATATCCAAACAAAGACCATCGCCGAATAATTTTTTAACCACCCTGTGTATTTTTTAATATTTATAGTGGTATATTATTTAAGCATCTTTTATTGAAAACTAAAGTAACTTATTTTTCTTTCAAACAAGGGATACTAGGTTTATGATACCAATTTTTACACTTTATTAAAAATTGTCAATTACAATTTTACAAAAATTGTCAATGTCTGGGGAATCGGTTGTCAAATATTGTAAAAGTTTATACATTTATTAAGAATTAATATTCTGTATGTTTTATGAAATACTTAATATTTGTAACTTTATTTAATTGAATTCAAGAAATATATTTCATTATATAAATTAAAATGTACTATTCATATTGAAGTAATGAAATACAATTGTTAAATTTTATCAGAGTTAGAAAACTACTTGAGTAGTAAGAAAAGGACAGTTCTAGCGCGAGAGGAATAGGGTATGACGTCACTCGCCCCTCTTTCGACGGGGCATGTCCATCCCTTCTTGATGACGTCACAGGGAGGTAGAACTGTCCTTTTCTTACTACTTACTTGAAAGGCATTCCAATTCCTCTGGGAGATTGTATATATACACAATATTTTTTATATTACAAAGTTAACCAGTTATTTGTTATTATGAAAGATGTAAAATGTAAAAGATGCCCATCCCTTTTAATAATAATGCGAATATCTACAGACATATCATAGTTTAACTTTACACATTAATCCAACAATTTTAGTGATGCTTTACTTTATATAAAGCTATTTAATGAATAGTTATTACTTTAGATTATGCAATCACATTTTAGGGGGTGAGAACCCAAGAGGTACAAGTGATTTTGTTAAAGAAATATATAGTTAAGTGCTGTTATGAATAGTTAATACATATGAAACGTTAGTGGCATAGGGATACAAGTTAATGTTTGTCATGTGCAGAGATCTAGCAGCGATAATATTTTTATTTGGTTCTTTTTCTCAAAGACTAACTTACGAACAGCAAAAGTATACCTTTATTTAATTAAAATTATTGTTTTGTAATATTTTAAGCAGAAAATATAGTTAACACAGATGTTTATTATTATCCTCAACATTTTTCAAAGTTCATATACAGTTTAAGTTATTTGTATTTACTGAATATTGTATAAGATTAAGTAAATAACCTTCACATATTGTTATCATCTAAAAAATGTTACAAAATTTCCATTTAATAATTCAAATATGACATACATATCATTTCATCAGGAATTATTATAAGCTGAATGCATTCCTAATCCTTCAACACTAATAGATTTATATAACCTAAGCTGGAATTATCTTAATTAAATCCAAACCAACCACTACATATGTTCCTAACCTGCAAACCCTTAATCCTTGTCCCCCCATCAATCCATCAACGTCCCTTCATACAAAGGACACATCTTTCAATACCTAATAGAAGGATCACATTCCCCAATCCTGCTAGGCCAATCACAGATGGCGGAAGAGGCCATTAACCAATAACAAAACGCAGAGGTCTTCTGCAGACGATTCCATTAATTATCCCGGCAAAGTGACAAGGGTGCCCAGACACCCCCCCCTGTTCGGATCTCGTCGTCCCTCATTCGTCGGTTACTTGGGAATGTTGCCAGAGCCCGGGGTCAGGACAAGAACATTCCGGAAAACAGGGACATCTTTTATCAGTTCCGGGTGTCCTTGTCGTTTGATGGTGCTCGATGAATTATTCATCGTGTTTCGGGATTAATATGTAATTTTGCGGACGATTTTGATCGGGGAAGAGTACTTTGTAACTTTTGGATCCTTTGTTGCAGCAAAGGGATTCCGTTTTAGATTGTTGCTGGGCGACTTGAGGGTTGAATGTTGCAATGAGTTGGAATGGGATATCAAAATATGCATCTTTGAGAAGGTTTTATTTTTGTAGTTCTTTCCTCTTGTAGAATTTGGCGGAGAAACGAGAGGGAAATATGCTAATTATTATTTACTAGGGCGTTTGAAATTTATCTTTAGAATTAAATTGAAATTAGTAGTTAGTGAAACAATTTCAGTAGTTTCATTTGAAGCAACTTTAAAATTAGTAACGGAAACAATGAAATTGTAAAACTTATTATCCATCTTTACACTCTACATACTACATTAAAAATAATTAATAACATCTTTATTCATAAATTAGAATTAAAAAACAAAACCGTTCGTTGTTAAGCCAAAATGAATTATTATAACACCAAAAAAAGTATATTTCATTTATAAACGCTTTTTGTTTGTTGTGGGGAACTAGAATTGTGGACAATTATACAAGTCTACAATTCTAATTCTAGTGACAGAATATTAAACACTATTTAAAATTTCAGGCATTTATGTTCGATATAGGTTCAAAAGGTTTTGTAAATGTAGACATTTCGGGTAAATTGAAATTAGGGAAATTCTCATTTCTTGCATTACTTTTAAATAAGTATACTTCCAAGTACTTTTAATGCGCATTTATTTGCAATAGCACAACAAGAGGTGAAATTGAAAATTGTATGCAAAACTGTATCATGGGCCAAGGTCTTTGTAAAATAAAGCCGAGTAATAATTTTTATGTATAATTGAATATAGTTAATTATAATAAAATTGATTAATTAGCCCTATTTTATAAAGTTTACAAGCATGTTAATTATGTGTTTGGAAGATCTTTTGGGTAACAGAGTACCATTCGAAATGCTTAGATAAAATAACCTAAAAATGTATAATATTATGTTAATCAAATTTTGTGTATTAGTTTTCTGTGAGTTGCAACAACAAAGTTAACTCCAATATCACACATTTAAAAGAAAAAAAAGCTATTTTTTTCGTTTTAAAGGAATGATACCCTGTTAACAATAGGTACTCGAAAATAAGTAAAATGTACTCATTTTTTAGTACATTCGATGCTTATTATGGCTCCGAATACATTAGCTTCATTTTCTCAAAGACATGTATTCAAAAATAAGTACAATGAGAAATGCTTGCCTACCTAGGCTGCCTTCATAAATATCGACATACGCAAAAAATTCTTAATGGGAATCGTACTATGATCCTCAGTACTGCAGCCCAGTTCCTTATCCGCAACATTAAGAAATTATAAACTGAAGAAAAGTTAAAAAAGGTGTGACAAAAGAATGGGAAGTAAGAAAAATGAGTTTTAATAACTCGGTTTCTATTTATAGGCAATCGACTTCAAATAATGTTTAAAACTCTCTTCTTAACAACTATTTTAAGTTTGCCAGGTTTTATCAAGATCGTCTGAACAGAAGCTGAGAATGGAAAATGGAATAACCTTACTCATTTTTGAGAAAGTAAGGTTATTTAAATATGAGTACATCGTCGCTCATATACGATGCAATTAGGTATACTTAAAGAAAAACAAGTAGGTTCCCATTTTCATGTAGTAGTAGGTTCAAGTAGGTTCATATTCCCATTTTAAGTACCATTTTTTAAAGTTTAGGCTTCCCATGCAACATACTCTTGATATATCGACCCCTTGCTTATAACGGCAACTTAAAAGTTCCAAATGGTAATAATGCAATAATCAAGCTATATGAGTTTATAACGCTATCATATTTTTACTTTTATTTTTAGTCATTATTAACTCTTGAATCGAAAAATATAGTTTTTCTAGTTTTAACCGGTACTCCCACATGGTATATTTACAGTTTTATAAGAAATCAAAAAAAAATGCAGCTTTTTTAAAGAAAATATCGAGATATTTTATTTATTGGTGAACAAATAGGTGGAAAAATAAAATCGACAAACAACACATCTAGTTCAGCTAATGGTACCAGTAACTTCAATATTAATAACTTTCAACCAGTACATCCAAAATCATGCATGAGCAGCTCCCTTGCACCCAGCTGCATCATTAATTTCATTTCATGGTGCATTTCAGAAGGAAGCGGTGCAACACAACGCCGTCCTGCCCCGAGAAAATAATTAAAACCCCTTCAAAGTCCCGGATCCCCGAATCAAGCGACATAAACGAACTTGATTGTCTGGAGCAGATGTTGCACAGCAATTATAAAATCCTCCCGGACTTGTTAATTGCGCCGGAATTAAATCGCCGGATTTTTTTCCCTTCACTTTTGCGCCAATTTGCTTCGGCGGGACGCACAAAAGGCCCCGAAAGAATGTCACAGAAGAGATTAGTGGGGGGAATATATTCCCGGAATTTATTGATTTTCCCAGGAAGCGCAGAAAAGCTTTTCTTATCTCCCCGGCCACAGGTAAAGGGAAGGTAATTTTAAATACACAAATGAAAGGATCTAAATATAGCCTTGCTCTCTCTCTCACACCGGAAGAGGGTGTTTGCTCTCTGAATCATCTCACTCCATTAAATGGGGGGGGGGGGGGAGATTTGAACGTGCACGCGATTTGGGTGAAGTGATAAACAACATTTGTTTACGTTTGGACTCACGGGAATTGGTGCACGATCGAAAAATACAACTTTGTTTTTCTTTGCGAATGGGATAGAAGCTTTGGGATTAAAATGACGATAAAAATCTACTAAAATGTTTAATTTTGAAAATAAAGAAATGAGTTTTTGATTAAATATACGGAATTAAATTTGCAGAATTTAGATGAATATTGTGTCCAATTTCAGTTCATCGATTTATAACTATTAACTTTTGTGCCGTTCCGCTAATTTTGGCATACGGCGATACACATATAAAACACAATACGATACTATTTCTTCGATTAAAAGTATCTAAGAGCAATTATAGAGTCTACCTTGTTATTTTTGTTCACATCATGGTCAAAATGATCTCTATGGTTGTTGCACGATCGACAAACATTACAATACGTTTTTTTGCAAATGGGATAAAAGTTTGTGATTGAAATGCCTTTAACTATTACAAAAAAAGTTAAATTATGATAATAAGAAAAAAAATAGTTTTTTGATTAAATATTTCGCAGAATTAAGATGAATAATCGAATTTCAGTTAATCGATTTATTATTATTAACTTTTGTGCCGGCCCGCCTATGTCGGCATATGGAAAATCACATAAAAACAAATCATAAAATATATTTATATTTAATCGATTAAAAGTATCTAAGCGTAATTAAAGTTTACATTGTTATTCGGGGTGCAGCGATGTGCACTAAGCTGAGCTCTGGCTTTGAGAGTGGAATCGTTTGCTCCGTACCCCGATGCCTTACCTAATGATCAAAACGATCGCCATGGCTGTTGTTGCACGATCAACACACATTACAATACGTGTTTTTGCAAATGGGATAAAAGTTTGTGATTGAAATGCCTATAATTATTACAAAAAAGTTAAATTCAGAAAATTAAAAAATAGTTTTTTGATTAAATATTTTGCAGAATTAAGATGAATAGTCGAATTTCATTTAATCGATTTATTATTATTAACTTTTGTTATCATTAACTCCCTTCAGGACTTCCTACTCTAGAATATTTTGGTACAATCCCAAAAACTTTTATTAAATAAAATGATAACATAGCTTATTAAACTCAGAATTAATTTCAATAAAATTACTTCATAAAAATTCGGGGAAAATTTTTAGAATCGTATTCACAGGTTACAAGTATACCCCTAACTATATCAAGAAACATATTTTCAAATTTTGAAAAAATAAATTTCGTATTGTCCTTCAAACAAAATTAATTTTGGTATTTCGTGTCCTTTTGTATTATTGTCCTTGTGTATTTTGTATCAATTGAAGTCGAAACTCGGTTTAAAAAATATTTAGAATTTTCACAACAGGAAAGTCACACACCTATATGATCGGCAACTAAGAAGTTTGCAAGCAATTTTTTAGCATACAACTTATTGGGAATTTCGAAAAAAGACCAAAATTTCTTACAGTTTTGTATTCATTTTACAATTCGGAAAAAGTACCTCGACATAAAAAGTGGTATTTTTGTTCAAAGTTTTATAACACTTGGTCAATTTGGAATTTGAAAAATGATTCAGGAAAAATAAAATAATAAATTTTATTAATGTGAATGAAATAAATATATTTAGCACTTTGTATGTATTAAAATCAACTCACCTTATATAAATTATATCAATAGGCCACCCAAGACCCCTTTCGATATATTTCGTATCTTCCTGACCCATGATAAAAATTAACCCTAAAAAATTCTTTGTAGTTTGCGATATCAAGAACGATCGTTACACTGCCCATCAATTTTCAAGGCTAGTTGAGTAAGATTGACATAACTAACGTAAAGCAATCCATTAATTTTATACTCGCAAAACTCTTAAAAAAATAGTTTTTAATCACTATCAATTGTGAAAAAAAAACCTTCTGTGGCGATCTAACCATTCCAAATCAAATCTAAAAGGTCCTAAAAGGTTTACTAAAGGTGTTTCCAAACAAGACGATTTTTGCCTTTTTGCCGGGAAAAAAAAAAAAAAAAGACTGTGTGCAGTTCACTTCAGTTCGATGGTGTGTGCAGTTCACTGCAGTTCACTTTCAACCGACCAGGGGAGATCTTTCGAATCTGAAATCTGCCGGGCATTGATGAGGTTCATCGGGACGGAGAAGTACCGGACAACCGCCTACAACCCCGCATCTAACGGTCAGGTGGAGAGGTTTCACCGCCAGCTTAAACAAGCCATCAGATGCCAGGCCACGGAAAGATGGGTAGAAGTACTTCCAAGTGTCCTGCTAGGCATTAGATCTTGCTTCAAGGAGGATCTTGGAACGAGTTCAGCCGAACTCGTGTATGGAACAACGCTAAGATTACCGGGTGAGTGCTTTCGTTCTTCACCAGCGTCCAGTACTCCTACGCATGCAGAGTTCGTTCAGCGTCTGCGGGATACCATGCAGAGGTTGCAGCCTACGCCAGCGTCCAGGCATTCAAAGACGGATGTGTTCGTCTGCAAAGATTTGATGGAAACAACGCATGTCTTTGTGAGGCAAGATATGGTGAGGAGACCTTTGCAACAGCCGTACGAGGGCCCGTTTCAAGTTCTTAAACGGGGTCCCAAGTTTTTCAAGCTACTAATCAAGGGTGCGGGGAAGAACGTCGCGATAAACCGTCTGAAACCGGCATTTCTTCTTGCCGCAGAAGATCCTGCTATTCCTCGTCTGGAGTCGAATCCTCAACCAAGAACAGTCACGACTAGATATGGAAGGACTGTTCGTTTCAGACTACCGTGACAACAGTATCGTCGTTCCGACTTGCGGGGGAGCTCTGTGGCGACCACACCATCGAACTGAAGTGAACTGCACACACCATCGAACTGAAGTGAACTGCACACACCATCGAACTGAAGTGAACTGCACACACTGTCTTTTTTTTTAGAGAGCGATGTTTTGAACAAAAAGTAATTTTGTAAACAAAATAAAAAGAGTTTCTTTGCCGATACATATTATTTTATACGCGGCTCAACACTCTTAAGTTTAAAATAGTTAAACAAAACCATGTGTTTTTCTTTTAAGATTTTAATTATCTGGGTTTAAAAATATAAAAGCACACAATAAAAATGCTATTTTTAGTTATAAAGTTATAATTATATCGTTCTGTTCTTTTAAAATAATTTTTCATATTTTATGATAGATTTCTAAAACAAACTTCGTTTAATTTTTCACAAGATATCCTACATTTACTTCATAATTTTCACCTATTAATTTGCAAACAGATAAAATATTTTGTTTCTTCTAACTATATAATTTCATTATAATACCTTCGCAACAAAATATACGTTATTTCTTGTTGTTTTTGAACAATAGTTTAAGAAAACCGTTACATTTATTCAGGTTATTTTTATACTAACTCATAAAAAATATATACTTTTTTTCGTAGTGGATATTTTATATACATCGAATTATCCTATAATAATCTTATTCTTCATCACAAAATACTATCACTCATAACAACCTGTGAAAATATTATAAACCACCACAAGTTATTGGTTACGAAATATAATAAAAGGCCAATATCAATTGATTATTTTCTGAAAGATATCAACGAGTGTGACTGCATAGAACAAATAAATGTCGACGCCAGACTGCTATTGATTGGAATAGCATCATACATCCAAACTTAACCTAGATTGTGTTGCATTAGGCTGATGGAAAGCACAGAAATTGGCGCAAAAAGTTCCTATCCAAGTATTTATTCTTGTGTATCACTATATCGAAGTTGAAGTGGTTACAGCGTAGAAGTGTGATGAATGTTTTGCTTAGATTAATGTTAATTCATTCTATTACTTATTCAATAAATTATTTATATTGTGTAATAATAGTCTTGATACATTACTTCTTCATACATTGATAAAGACTAGCAAGCTAACTATTCTTCGGAAGGGCTAGAAATAAATAAGCTGTGTTAATTAAACTCATATTATCGGTTAATATTTTAAAAAATACTAGGAGGCTCCGCTGACGCTCCGCCAACCCCCGGAGGATTGCTACGTAATCCTCATAGGTTTGCTTCGCAAACCACTTCTCGCTTCGCTCGCTAAAAGGTAGGACACAATAACAATGTGTCCTACCTTTCCTTCCTTGTGTCCTAGTAACAATACTTTTTTAATTATATTACTAAAAACTTTAAATTGTAAATTTTAATTAATATTCATCTTGGCTTCAATAAATTTGCTCACCATGTAAATCAATATAAAATCATTTAAACTAATTTCTTTAAAACTACAAATGAAAACAATGGAACAACTGGCAAGCCTACCATTATTTATTATTTTCCACGTTAGTTTCACACCTTTCTTGAGTTTTAGTTAAATTTCTAAGATTATTGGTAGTTCGTTTTGGCCATAATTGACGTTAAGCTTACAATAATCTTGCCTACCAAAAGTGTGTAATACTGAGTTATACGTCATAAAAATGAAGCTCATAGAAATCTAGTTTTCAAAATTGTCAACAGATGGCGCTACCTTAATTTTCCGCTTTAAGTTTGGAAAAGCGTTTTTTAAAACTTCTATTTTTTAATTTAATAAGGCTTATATTCTTCCTAATTTAAGATGACATCATCAAAATAATTATTTACCAATGAATTGAAGGGGTTAATCGTCAAAATGGCTTACATAATGGCAAAATAAAATTGCTAGTGCAACTGTACTTTTTAAACAATCTAACTGTTGCCATTCCGCGAAGAGAAAAACAGCATTTTTCGATCACCGCGTAAGAAAATTATATATAAAGATTTTTTTATTGATTTTTTTTATGAAAACTGTGTGAGGTATGAACAATGTTGTATCGTGTTTTATCGTTTAATAAAAATTACCAATTTATAAAATTAATCTGTTGGAAAATTAAAAAGGTGTGCCTCACCCGCATAAGGGCACGGTTGAAGTGAAACTTCTCTAGGCTTTATAAAGTATTATTTTAACAAATACACCGTACAAAATCACGCAACACACAACAGATGATGCATAGACACCGACTTAAACTTGTAGTTGACATGTAGGCATGTGCTACTTCATCCTTCCGTTTCATGTTTGATTTCTGTGACGAGGACATTCAAATTCAATAGTCTCGCTAGAGTAGGTTCACTTCTGAAAGTGTTAGATAATTGCGTTTTAGGATAGAAAGTGATATAAGTTGGTTGCCATAACTCAGTTCCTTTCAAACACATCGACATAAAATAAAGTGGAACATTCTTTTGAAAAACTATTTTAAAAACTATTATCAAATCTCATTAAGAACGGCTCAAGAGCTTGAGTTTAGTGCGAAACACATTTAATATTTACGAAATACTAAAAACTAGATAGGAAACTTTTTCATAGGTTAAATTAATCTTCTTAAGATATAATGAAAAAGCCGATGCTAAAATCTTTTCTAATAAGGAAATTTTTCATTAAATTGATAGTTTGGATTAAAATTGAATAAATATAATTGAAATCTTAATTGCATTAAATTTTTAAACAGTTGCTTTTCGGTATTTTTAATTGGTTATGAGGCAATACTTTTTCAAATTGATTAAGTTTAAAAATAATCATGAAAATGAAAGGTTGTAGTCGTTATAAATTAAAACAAAACCTTAATGTGTTTATAATTTTAAATTTATCAATATTCAAATCAAATGTTAATCCTGCCACATTGGCGAGATGTGGATGGCCAATATATAGAGTCGGCCAATATTATAACGAAAACCTTAGCTCGTAAAATTTACACACTTAACATGTAGACAACTAATGCTATGGGTTTAAATATTTACAAATACTTTGAGAAATTGTTTGAATGAAAGGTAGGAGTAAATGTATTTAAATGAAACATATGTCATTTGAAGTACCGGAAAAATTATGAGAGTTACTGTGAAAAAGGTATTTACAAATAAATATATAAACCTATTCGTTTTCCTTTAAGTATAACTGCATCGTAAACGGACGTGTGGCATACGCAAATGCAAGTAACCGTACTTTCCCCAAAAGAAGCAACGTGATTTAATATTGCTAAATATCAGCTTCTGTTCAAGCGACCTTAATGAAACCCGACAAACTTAAAATAGTAGTTCAGAAGATGATATTCCACATTATTTGATGTCCATTGCTTAAAAAGAAATTGAGTTATTACAACTCAATTTTCTTATTTCCCATTCTTTTGACACAACTTTTTAAAGATTTCTTCTATTTATAACTTCTTAATGGCCTTGGTACTCTAACGGATAAGGCACTGGACTGCGGTGTTGATGACATCGTTTCGATTCCCGGTAAGATTTGGTTGTAATTGCCGAATTTATTGAACGGTATTTGTGAAGGTAGCATATGTAGGCAAGAATCTGTCATTTTTACAGACATCTTTTTTAAGTATTTTTTAAATTGAAACTCATGTATTCGGAGCCATGATAAGCATTGAATGTAATAAAAATGAGTACATTTTTTTTACTATCAAGTATCTACTTTTAATAGTGTAGTCATTTATAAAAGAATATGGTTTCAAATATTTCGAAACGCTTTCTTTTTCAAACACTCTAACAGAATTGCGATTAAGTGTTATAAAATAAAAAAAAGTATCTTACATTTGTTAAAGTTTTGGAATGCCCTTGCTATAAAAAATATATATTTCAGCTGTATAGTACTTCAAAAAACAGTTTTACATATACCTTTCACTAAAAGTCTGTTTAACATTCTGATCGGCTCTCCCGGAATTTTCGGTCCGAATCGCCACTTTCTCGAGCAATACACACCATTTTTAAAATCATCTTTCAAATATTTTTGGGACATAAAAAAAGCTTCTTGAAAACAATTTTTAAAAAATCAACTTTTTAAAATGGAAATAAAACTTTCCTACTGACAAAGCAGTATTGCTATTTCCCCACTGACTCCTATACGACTTTTACAATTGTAAAGTTTCTTTCTGTGCTTAGATATTTATGTAATTTTTACTGGGCGTGCTATTTAATATTATTTACTTTTTTTAAATTAATTGTTCAAACATAGCTTGTAAGTTGTACCTGAATCCTTTAAACTAAAAGAAAATATTGTAAATAGAGTATTTTTAAAATTAAAAATTGGAAGCGCAGCTAGAAAAACTGGAGATCACTGGACGTATATGTACGGTCTTGAGTATCGGATAGTTAATTTGATGGCCGCTTGAAAGGTTAAAAGAGTTTTAGCATTAAATCACAAATAGATCTTTACATACATACATATTTCCAAACTGTTTTCTTTTAATTCACTATTATCAAAAAATAAACATATATATGAATCACAAATATTGCGAAATATTCAACAAATCAGAAAATTTGATTACTTGACCAAGTATATTTGCGTACCACTATCGGTTTCCCGACCACCGAACAGCGATAGTCGCTTATCAACTCTTGCATCGAACGGAAACATAATGATGGAGCATTGTTATCTAATTTCAGTTTACAGAATGCACGTCCCATTGTTAATGTATTCATGCTGTGAGGGATGTAAATTGGAAATGCATTGTTCGCTTCATTAGTTATGAGTATGACCATAGTGCAGCGAGTGGATTCGGCATTGCAGTGGTTTGTTAGCTGTTGCTTTCTCTACCTCTACACTGCGTATTTAGATCGAGTATTGGGTGTTTGTAGGATATTTTATCAAGATATTCATCTATAGGAAAGTTGATCTGGTTAGTGTTAAAGGAGAGTATGTCCGATTTAACTTTTGTGAAGAAAATGTTTTAGGTAAACTTAAATATTTAGGAATTGCAATATTTATGTGTTAAGGTATTCATTTCATAACGCATTTTGTATTGATTTGTGAAACTGCACAGTGTGGACAAAAATGGTTGGGCGATGGGAATTGTTTGGCTGTTTAACTGTACATATTTTTTTAAGTGCTTTAACTACTTTGTTTGTTGCTACTAAAGTTAAGCGACTTGTTCATAATATAACGACGTAGTTCGACAAAAATAATGGTTTATTATGCCAAAACAACTAAATGTGTACAGCCAAACAGTGACCACCCCCCAAAAAAAAATTTGTGACCGTCCTGTATATTAATTGCAATAAAAGTAAATTTATTACATATGAATCCGATTTACAATTAATTCGGAAACGGTTCTGTGTTCGGAAACGGGAAAATATGATTCATTTTGAATTTATTTTTTACTTTCCTTGATAATTTGCAACTTTATCTCGTCGATTTCAATTTAAAAATGAATAAAAACGTCCCATGTCAAATTTAAAAAGTAATTAGCTCTCTTCCAGTTATGTATATGAAAAAAATAATTCATCTGCCATCGATAGTCGTTATTTGAATGTTTGTTTACCCATGTTATGAATGAAATTTTTTTTCTTACTCTTACAAAAGGGTTGTCTACAGTGGCGCCGAAACTTATTGTAAAGAGGTTTTTAGCATATGACATTTAATAATTTTCTAGGAATTTTTTTAAACAAATTTTTTGAATGAAAGTTAGTATGGCAGCCGCCATACCTGCCATACCGGTTTCGGCGCCAATGTTCGTCTACCCCACTGGACGATCAATATCGTGATATCGCGTAACAAGATCTTCAGTTTGTACAGAAATGCTCCCTATTTTGTAATTTCCTAAAACTGAGTTTACGATATTTTTCAAATATAAAGGTTTTTGAGATAAAACTTGAAACTACCTCTTTATAACTAATTAAGATTCGTAGTGAAAAAAACATCAACTTTAAAATAGAAAATTCGCTTGCGTGTTGGTGGGCTAAGTACGGTCCTGAATCCAGTTCATTTTTGTCAAATGATGGCCTGACTACAATAGTGTATTTCCAGAGCAATAGAGTTTTTCAAATGATGTCAACAATGAATTTCCTCAAAATGGTTAATACGTATAAATGAATAGGCTGATGCAATGTTTAAGGAAGATTGTTTTACTATCTAGGCATAAAGAAAACGCAAATTGAAGTAGTTTTACAAATGGGCATTATTGATTTACTTCATGCTAAATTTACTTTGTTAATGACAAATATTTTTTTCATAGATATAAAATGTTAATTAACGATTTCAAATAGAAAGATATTTTATTACTAATAACTCTAAGTAAAAATAAGAATATATTTGATTTATATGCAGTCAACTTTAAATTAATTGCATTAAATTTTAATAAAAAAATTAATATTAATGTATTCGAAATGTCATTTGTACTCCCTTATTTGTATTAATATATTTTCTTATCGAAGTTTAATAAATACCCATTTTTAGAAAAATAGCTATCAAGTATATTAAAAAAAAAGTATATAAAAACTTTACAATTAGCTACTCAAAAACGGTTTGCATTTGATTACAATTGATTTTTGATTAATTTAGATTTGTGAAACCCTGGTAGTATTCTCTTTCAAAAGTTTGAATGGTGCTGCCATCTATACTCTTCTTTTTCAACCATTTTAAATTCGTAGTGACATAGTTATCTGGGGACGTGTAGTTATTATTAGAAAATAAGAAATATATATATATATATATAAAAAAATTATATTTAGCAGATAGAATGTAAAAAATGTCTTAGAATTTTTTTTTCAATTGAACTGTAGTATTATTTATTTAATAGACAAAATTTTTATTGTTTTGAATGTCATAGAAATCAAATTGTTAATTTTATTTAAAAGTTCATAAACAAAACAAATGAGTAACTTATTCAGTCTATATTTAATTTGTTAAAAGTGTTGGATAAACTTGTTATTGTTTATAATTTAACACAATTCTTAAGTATACTATTTTGATATCGTTTTCATTGGTAAAATTAAATGTTAAAGATTTTGGAATAGCTAATAATAGAAATTAGTAAATATTACACCACTTCTAGCATTGTAAAACTTTATCTGATTTTCGAATAATTCAAATTGACAATATTTACTTACAGATTTAAATAATCTTCCTTTCATGAGAAGACATGCCACTTACCTGAAAAGAAAGAAAATCAAAATTAAATCATTATAGTCATCATTAAGTTAAAATACTTAAATATTTAAATATAATTCATACCTTTTCTTATCCATTTATTGTAATATGTAGTCATTACATACAATAATTGTTACCAAAAATACATAGAAACTCATCTTTTGGGTAAATTAAATATTCACCCCAATTATTACACCACTAATTTTGTATTTTACAAAATTGTATTTAAAGTGATTTTACTCCAATGATTTTCTAAAAACTAACTTTGAATGTCTACATAGAACGAGAAGGAAAGAAAGTGATTTAATAAATATATCTATTGAAATATAATTTATCCATTCTTTAATATTTTAAATTTATTCTTAATAACTTAGGGAAAATATTGTGAGAAATGTAGAAAATACCGAGACTTGTTGGCATTGGGGATAAGTTGACATTCCGCGCGTTTCTAACAAACCACAAACCGTCATAGAGTATTTACAGCGTCCTACAGTAATGACGAGGTTGATTAATACGACAAAGTTATTTTAAAGTTTTTACTGTTGTCAAATCTAACCTTTTCCTTAAATACGTAGGATAATTTTTTTTCATTATAGGCAGTTTTTATTTTTTATTTCTATTGTTTTTAACTTTAAGGCGCCTTTGTAAAATATAGAAATGTATTGGGTGTTGACGAAATAAATACTCCGAGATGGATAATAAATAAATTAATTCTGCATCTTACCAATGCAAATATTTTTTAGGTGGCAGTATAGATGGCGTTGGTATTATTATTACGAGAACACGTATTGTAACGAATATAAATAATAGGATACGGTTACAGGAACAAGAAATAGGTACAAATATATACAATACAATGAGTGTATGTGAGGGTATAAGGATTACACAAAGTTTTTTGTAGTACATTTTAAGAAACTGTAATAAATAACTTTTGTTTACGTCCTTAAACGTTTGCTGGTCGTATTTTTTAGTTCAACATTTATTGATTAGGACTAGGTAACCCTTTTTTCTCAAAAAAGTTTTTAGGGTATATTGGCTTACACGAATTGGTGTAGGTCGGAACAGTGAAGTTGTTTTTATGCCAATTTACACCGCTTTACATTTTCTTGCTATTATGTTATTTTTATATTTCATGATTAACGTTTATATATATATATTTACTAAATATATTAAATAATTTAAAGCTTAACTGTATACCGAGTCCTAACAGACCCATACCAGAAAATACCATGTGATTAAAGTAAACCCATTTTTTTTGGTTCCCAAACTCCTAATAACCCTTAGTTGTTTTTCAACCGCCAAATTCCAATGGAGGAAGGGCGGACAAAATGGCCACTGGCTAATTGATCTTTTGCGGTGCTGCCCCGAAGCGGCAAACCTATCAACTACTCCGCTGGTATGTTGTCATTGTCATACGAATTATGGAGCTGTTGTGATCACTAGTTTGGGAATTATTAAAAAAATTCATGTTTTACACCGTGCTGATGACTCAATACATTTTTTCGATACATAACATCAGCAGTAACCTAGCTAGAAGCAGGCTAGAAGCAAGAGCCAATTAGTTCCTTAGCCTGTAGTCTAATATTAATGTAATGGCGTCAGAGACAGCTAAATGGCCTAATTTCATAAAAAGTGAAAGGTGGATCAGGAGCTCAAGCTGTCTATGTTGAGCACACCAGGTTTGTGCCAGGTGCGAGGAATAAGGCAATGATTTCATTTGTGGTGAGTGCAAATAATTTGATAAAAAGACAATAGCCAACACACTTTTTCAAAAACACTTTTTAAACGCTAACAAGTTTCAAATGCACAAAACTGTTTCACAACATTTGTATTAAATGGCAATATCGTTTCCATGTTAGAAAATACACATTCATATTCTTTAAAATACTGTCAAACAGTTTTTTTTTGATTGGGCATAGTGGGTAGCCACTTTGATCGACGTGGCAGTGCAAAGTGTGGAAGGGTAGGATTGCGGGAATATTTTTTTGTCTTTAAAATATAGAAATGAAGACAATAATTTTTTTCCGATCATACCAAAATTTCATTTTTTTTCACTTTTTATTCTTGAAATATAAATGACATTTCTGCCAAATTTCATATTCCTGAGTATACGAGTAGTAGGGTAATCAGTGACGAGTGAATTTGCGCAGAACGGGTTTTTCAGCTAGAAGTTCGCGAATAATTTAGTTTTCCATGTTAGAAAATACACATTCATATTCTTTAAAATACTGTCAAACAGTTTTTTTTTTAACAAAACTGTTTAACATCTAATGAACCATTCAGCATTCCTGGGTATGCATGCGAAAAGTTGGGGAATGAGTGAATTTTTTTTCTAATACCGTGAGCAGTACCGATATTCAAAGGAACCAATCTGTCAAATTTCATCTTCCTGAGTACATAAGAAATTAAATAATTTGTATAAAACTTTTAATTAAATTTTCCGTTTAATTTTTTTAACGATATGCCTCCTATTATCGTTATGATTTTAAGGACGTTATTTGCCAAAATATCTATAATTAAATACATGACTGTGTTAAATAGTTCATCAATTAATTTCTTTACCATATATATATATATATATATATATATATATATATATATATATATATATATATATATATATATATATATATATATACATAACATTTGAAAAGAAGTGTTACGTTTTTAATCTTTAGTCTCCCATATCAAAGAACTAGGTTCGAATACCGGTTAAAACAAACTTGTAAATTTTTCTAAAAGAAAAGGTGAAACGTCGTTTAACCATTCTTTCATAAATGTGGACAAATTACTCCAGTAAGCAAGTTAGTCGATTAGTAAAAAATGGTCTTTTAACTCAAGTATTATGTGTATCTTTATAATATTTTGCACCTTTTAATATTAAGTGATAGCAGTAAGTTTATTTTTTTCATTTGAAGACGTACAAGAATATGTCAAAAATTTGGTTTTAGCCCTGGCCCAAATTTAAAAGGCGCCAATTTAGCCAATGGAAAATCGTATGTTTGCTGAAGCGATATTTCCTTTTTAGTGTTGGTCAAAGCTAGAATAACAATATGCGTAATATTTAACAGATACGTAAGAATAAGTGTATTAAAATCTGATGATTATTTAAGGAATGCTATTATTTAACATGAATTAATAGTAAGACATGAATTAATAGTAAGACAGAATTTAAATCCGGAAACCTGAATCTTTTTGCTTTCCCAAAATATGAGTCCTAATTACTATTCGTGAATTCCTATAGGTATGAAATACAAAGTTTTTATTGTGAACTAATTAAATTAATATCAATCATTCTATCAATAATTAATATCAATCATTGTATCAATAATTAATATCAATCATTGTATCAATAATTAATATCAATCATTGTATCAATAATTAATATCAATCATTGTATCAATAATTAAAATCAATAATTAATATCAATAATTAATATCAATAATTAATATCAATAATTAATATCAATAATTAATATCAATAATTAATATCAATAATTAATATCAATAATTAATATCAATAATTAATATCAATAATTAATATCAATAATTAATATCAATAATTAATATCAATAATTAATATCAATAATCAATATCAATCATTGTATCAATAATTAATATCAATCATTGTATCAATAATTAATATCATACAATGAAATTTTATATATATTTTTTTATTACGAAACAAGGCAGATATTTTTAAAAAGTATATTTAAAACCAATTGCTTTTAATTTAGAAATTTAATATATTAGTTTTAAAAGCCGTTTCAAATTCATATAAGAGAATACATATCGTAATTATACACAATTGCATTAAATGTAATAACATTAAAAAAAATCCTATGTATGAAAAAACTTTATTTTAATCTTAATTCAATTAGTGTTGCCTTTCCACGGTAGATGGCACCACCAACAATTCTATTTCTACTTGGAGATTTGTATTGGAAGATCCTTGATCATGCAGCAATTGATTAAACGCCAAACAAGTTTTATGTTCTTCACCTTTTAAAATAGGAAACATACCCTTTAATATAAATGCCGCTCATTTATTGAACAATTCTTTAAAATACCGTAAATGTTTCAGCCATCAATGGCCGCAATTAACATTAGAATGGAATTTATTGCCTCTGTTTCCGGAGGTCTTTGAAACGTTAGTAATTGATTCGTTTTCGAATAAGTTTGTAATTCCTTTAATGTGTTCTGTGATAACAGACATTTATTAACTCGAACAAATTAGTATTTAAAGCGATTATATATTTCTTGGAATGTTGATGGTAAAGTAGAAGAACGTTTTGCATCCCTTTCGTAAGATAGAATGAATTTAAATGTGCACTCTGCTACACAATTGCAATTGAGATGATAAATTATCCGTAATTCTCTGGAATTTATTTAATGTATGCTCATTTATTTAATAGAGTTTTCAATTTGAATAACTGCATGGTGTATTTTTATTTCATGTTGTAGTACTTTTCTTTCTGTATTTTTAAAATGCTTGGGTTTTTTATAGGGCGAGAAAAATTTCGACTACTCTAAATTCGTTTGATTTTATAGAAAAACAAATACTGCCTTATATTATCAATAATTAATTAAGTAATCAAAAGTAGGTTATTTATAGTATAGTGAACAGATATGATAAGTAAAAAATCAATTATTTTTCAGGGCAGCCTTTTGAAAGTTTGTTGCATTGTGAAATGAAAAACAATAATCGTCAAATGTTTATGCTAATTAATATTTGGTTATGACCTACCATAATTAAAGTACTATATATAATACACTTTGAGGATTCAAACGAGTTCTTAACCTAAAATTCACTAAAAATTGCACTCGATATATCTATTTACTAAAGGTATGGATATATACTACTTCGATATATCCAAAATATATGGGACACAATATATATCGGTAAGAAATCGATATATTCTTTGTGGCGAAAGGAATTCTAATTTAAGAAATAAAAATATATGCAATTCTAACTATTATTAAATACAATTACCTATTAGGCTTTAAACCCAATTTCCCATTTTATCCTACAACTTTTATGTTCATCAATATGATGAATTTTTATGTTCATCAAAATTATGAACTTAAAAGTTGAAGGATAAAAAGAAAATTGGGTTTAAAGCCTAATACGGTATAACATAGCATTTCATAATAGTTAGAATGGCTGAACATATATTTTACTTTTTAGCTTTTTTACTTCAGAAATTGAAACTAATATTTATCCAATTTTAAATTAACGAATTTTAAATAATTAAATTTCAACTATTCGGCGAACGTTTGTTACACATTAACTTATTGTGTATTAATAAACCATAACGGTTTAAAGTTTAAAAAAAGTATGTTTTAAAAAATTACCATACTTTTTTCATATTATTAATGGGTAGTAAGAACAGATAGAAGAAAGGAAAACAACAATAGACGGTTTAATTTAATCCGATTTTTCACTAAATTTTTTTTGACACAAAGAAAATTGAAATTATATGGTGCACCAAACTTAAGTTTATTGATGAAAATTTAAAATAACCAAGAATTTTTGGCGCTGCCATACATCTATTTTTTCTTTTATTTGCGAATCATTAAATTTATAAAATATTTAAAAAAAATTATTTAATATTTTGGAGCTTTTAAATTAATAATGTAATTAATGGTTATAAACGCATGTAACATTTTAATATTAAGATTCGGTTATATTCGTATACGTTAAAAAAAATCACTCAAACAACTACGCAAACATATGACAATTATTACCACTTAAATATTTAGAAAATAGCTTTGTGTTATATTATTTGACCTGAATTGTCAGCTCATTTATTTTAATAACATACATTTTAAACAACAGACATATTCTACACTAATTAAACTAACTACACGATGTTTTTGTCAGCCCAAACTCGGAACCTAATTATCCAATTTTGATTAGATTTGGTAAATTTTAACTTTTACTCAGAAAAAGGTTTTAATTTAATATTTAATTAGAAAAATATATGTAACTATAGAAATGTTTTCCCTAATGCATTTTTTAAATTGATCAACAACTCAAATTTTGTTTGCGATAATCTCAGCATCTATTGGACAGATCGTAATAACACATGAGAAGCTAAAACAATAATAGTTCATTTTTAATATATTCTGCATCGATATGCTAAAAAGGAACACTGAATGGTTTAAATATCCTAAATAATTTCTTTATCATGTATATTATATCTCCGCCATCAAAATAACAACTGCATGTTATCGGTGCTAGCCTGTGACTGAAATACAACGTCCCCAATTTTATTTCTTTCATGTTTTATAAATGTCATTTGAAATACATAATTATTATAAGTTACAAAGATGTATAATTAGAAAAATGATGCCAATTTTAAACGCTAGAAAATCGGTTAAAGTTAGACACAAACCATTTCTTATCGCTAAAGATTATTCATAAAATGTCTACCTACAAATCAATTTATAAAATGTTTACCTACAATTCAAACAGAATATGTTATTTTTATTATAAACATAAAATGAATTAAACTTCGGGAAATGAACACAAACACATTACAAACCCAAAATATTTTATTGGAATCAATATTATACATTTAATACAGTACAATATAATTAATTCAAATTGCGTATATACCCTACATTACTGTGGAAGTTTTCTATTCTGTTCAGGCACGATCTGTATTAGTCCAGTCAAAGGCCATTCTACTTGGATTTACTGTTGAAAATGCGCTTCGATATAAAACGTTTGAAATTCTTCCACTGCCCATCACGTTTCCATTTTCCAACAAAATTGAAGCTGTCCTTTCTATCTTTCACGAATATTTCGGTTTGAGTGGAGCATTTGGCGTCAGTTTTGGCAGGATTGCATTGGGATGCTGGCGGTTTGTGACAATTCACCAGTCTATGAGTTCCGAGACTTTGTCCGGTCTCTCTGCTGCCAGCATCCTGGAAGAGGTCATGGATGCGAATTTTTGGCCATTACGGCCCCTCCTTGAGCCGAGACTTCCACCTCTGTTTCTGTCTCCTCTCGAATAGTCAGAAGAGGATAACAGTGTCTAAGTTGAACCATAATAGACCCACCTCGAGTTTGAAATTCCATTTCTATCTCGAGGTTCAACTGAAAATATCAAACTCGCGATTCTTTTTCAATAAATAACTCAATCGCAAATGTAAGTACACTTTTTTGTACGTCGTATTCTCACAAATTTATAGATGATTTGTCTGAATCAAACTATTGCGTTAATAGTTTTTTTTTTATCTTTCATTGTTTAAGTTCTGACAGCTGATGGATACAAACGTGTATATCTGTTTGTGTATCTTCAGCTTTTCCAGTAGTACACATAATATAAAAATTGCTAAAAGTTATTTTTTTGATATATTTTTCAAATTTAAAGCATTAGGAAGACTATTGAAAACCTTCTCTAGTGATATAAATAAAAAAAATATTTTTGTAAAAAGAGGAATGGGTTGGAAATATAAATTAAACTTTCTAGCAGTGAAAACAAATCTATAGATTCGTAATTTTGCTTATTCGTCAGTGGGCTAAAATTATTAGGCCAAAATTTGAAGGAAAGCTTTGTTGAAAATTATTTATCGGATATAGCTACTCTGTTAAGAATGTTTTAAAAAATCTAACCCCCAAGAAATATTGTCGAGCTCTGTTTAGATTTTAGATTTAAGTTACAATTATGTTCATATAAAAATCATCTATTATAATAAAATTACGGGGAGGGGGGGGGGGGGGGTTGTGTTTTATATTTCTTAAATTCAGAAATCAATTATTTGATTTTGAATAGACTCGATAAAATCATAAATTCCACTCGTAAGTAATGGCTAACGTCTAGATTTTTATATATCAATTTATCAAATAGAAGAAAGTTTATAACTATAACTAGTATATTTCTTAAATTGTGTTTGTGTTTTATATTTCTAAATTCAGAAATCAATTATTTGATTTTGAATAGACTCGATAAAATCATAAATTCCAGTCGTAAGTAATGGCTAACGTCTAGATTTTTATATATCAATTTATCAAATAGAAGAAAGTTTATAACTATAACTAGTATATTTCTTAAATTGTGTTTGTGTTTTATATTTCTAAATTCAGAAATCAATTATTTGATTTTGAATAGACTCGATAAAATCATAAATTCCACTCGTAAGTAATGGCTAACGTCTAGATTTTTATATATCAATTTATCAAATAGAAGAAAGTTTATAACTATAACTAGTATATTTCTTAAATTGTGTTTGTGTTTTATATTTCTAAATTCAGAAATCAATTATTTGATTTTGAATAGACTCGATAAAATCATAAATTCCACTCTTAAGTAATGGCTAACTTCTAGATTTTTATATATCAATTTATCAAATAGAAGAAAGTTTATAACTATAACTAGTATATTTCTTAAATTGTGTTTGTGTTTTATATTTCTAAATTCAGAAATCAATTATTTGATTTTGAATAGACTCGATAAAATCATAAATTCCACTCGTAAGTAATGGCTAACGTCTAGATTTTTATATATCAATTTATCAAATAGAAGAAAGTTTATAACTATAACTAGTAGTTCTGGGAATATGGCAGACCACCCATAAAAAAAACCGACATATACGCCAATTTTAATGACTTCAAGCAAATATATGCTAGATTTGAAGAAAATTGAACATCTCGTTTGGTCTTAAATGCATAGCAATCAAACACATTTATAGACAAACAGACGAAATGCTGAAAAGTCGAATTAAAACAGGGACTTAGTCAAACATACTTTCTATATAATATTTTATTAATTGACATAAAATTCAAAATGTAGTTAACATTAGTCCAGAAGAAAGTATTCCATTTTATTCTGTGTCGCACGCAAGTAATATGCATATTTTCAAAAAAAAATTCATTTTTTTAACGTGTTTTTTTATTGAACTTAGAGTTACAACAAGTTTGAGACCCTGATCCTATACGGTAGTCTAACAACCACAGGCTCTAGCCTGTTGCAATTTAATAACGTCTCCGCTCTTCTAATGAAATTAATGGAAAATGAAATTGAATTAATATGTAGAATAATGGGTGTTAGACTTTTATCCATTTTTTTTTCCTTATTCTATAAATACTTAAGTCCTTACAAAGGTCCAGGCTTTCAAATAAGAGTACTTTTTGCTTTGTTTCGATGTGCAATTCCTTCTTTAGACAAGATTTCGGAAACGTTCCTCTTTCATTTATTATTTGTTGTAATAGTGCCGATATAGACTTTTTGCCCCGACCTCGGGCTTGTAATCATTGAAGGCTCATCGTGTAAATGGGGGATGGGTCACGTTAAGGGGGTCCGATACCCAAAATTCGCAAAAAAAGTCATTTTTTTTTTATATTTCAAAAATAAAATTCAAACTTATCTTAATAACTCACAAAACACTGCTTCAAAAAATTCCTATTACTTTTTTAGTTATGAATGTTTTAATGATGTGTTCCTATAACATAGTTGTATCATATGTAAACTTTAAAAGCAAATATCTCTGTTCGTGGTTTTGAAATTTAATGAACACTAAAAATGCTAAGGCTTTTTTACTATTATACTTAAAATCATAATTTTTGTGTGTATAGCAAGATAAATATATTTTAAATAGATGTATGCATTCATATTTCCTATTTTTACCATAATTTGTTTTTTAAAACCACTTAAAATGGAATTTTATTTTTTTTCGTCAATTTTTTTCTCCAAAATTTCTAATATATTTTATTTTTTTAAAGTGATGTATCTGAATCAAAATTTGAATGCATACATCTATTTACATATTATTCAAGATCTTAAATAAAAAAAATTGCTTCAAAATATTGAAAAACAAAAAAAGGAGTAGGATTTTTAAAATTGTTAAAAAATTTACTAAAATTTTAATTTAAAAATAAATGTGCAATTTTAAAAAAAAATTGAGCGTCTTAAAATGGTTTTTTATGCATATTTAGAAAGAGAAAAGAAAATTGGATTGTACAAGTATAAAAATAAAGAAAAAAATGTCGAAGGTATCGGACCCCCTTAAATGTGTCGGGGTTAAAATGTTCCCACGTAGTTCGCTGTGTCGATGTATGGAGAGTCAGGTCTTCACTAAGGTATTGTATTGTCATCTGACCGTAATAAAAAAACAGACTTTTTCATGGGTAAAGGGCTTTCTCATGGCGAAATATTCCGAATCGTCCTCATTAGCCAGTGTATATCTAGCATGACGTTAACATAACAACTAACTCTAATGGGTGTTATCCAGACGCACTGAAAAATATCCGTTGGATGTGGGTTCGATCCTCAGCATGTGTGTATCTATTTGGTAATCGGAGGATTGTCAAATTCGTTTATTTCTCGACCAAAAAATATTCACCGCTTGTAAGGGAATGGTGCATGTTAAATTTTATCGTGGTCCAATTTCTGACGCGTATTGAATTTTGCGTCGAGTGCCTGATCAGTGATGTCCTCGTCATATAGCCCACTGCGCATCTGTATTGCGTCATTAATTCCCCAAACAACCAATTAACAAGACTTATTTTAGTAAAGTATGATACAGATGACAGAATTGCCATAATTTTATAAATTTCTGATTAATAATTGTCTAGTTCAGATACAAAAGCAGTTAAAAAAATACAAAATGCACGAAAAGCTGTTTTGAATGAATCGCAAAAACTGTTAAAATTTAACTATTGTTAGCACAATAATATTTGTTTTTGTAAAAACCAAAACAAAATTTGTTTTGAATTAAAGAATTTAATTGGTTTTTCAAAAGTATGCGCCACCATCCTGTTTTTTTTTCAAGAACAAAAGCCGTTATATTCGCATTAAACTGCATATGACTATTTGCATATCACTTCGCTGTTCACTTTCGCTGGATATTTTTGCGTCTCTATAAAATGTGGATATAGCTACTTTTGCTTCTTAGTGACTTTTTTTTAGATTTGTTGTTATAAAAAATATTTTGTTAATTTATTATACTCTACAATTGAAGCCGAAATTATAAAGTCCCTATTTATAACAAAATCTTCTTTTTCGAATTTGTGGATAAAACGAGTTTTTATTTTTTGCTATTCAGTTGGTCATCGTGTTAAAATTCAGATGCTAAGAAATAACGTATACATTTAAAATAAGCAAATAAATAGATATGGACTAATTTAAAATAGCATAGAAAGTAATACGAATTGGTTTACAATCGAAAAAAAAAAGTTAAACTTTACAAGGTGTTGGTATATTTTTGTTAATTTATGAAAATGAAAAATGAACTATCTTATAATTTTCTGAAATTTATGTTTATTTGTTTTTACTGTAACGGATTTAAAACCATTTGTCATAAAAATATGTTTAAAATAATAATATGAAAATAAATTACAAACTCTTTCGATTGTAGTGTATTTTTTGATTTCCCTGCGTCAGCGAAAATAACTATTGACCGAATATTGTAACTGTTTTCGATGGTTCTTTTGCTTGCATCGCAATTCTTTTGAGAGAAGATTTTTTTTCTCCGCTGTCTCTTTTGGGATTTTCAGAACTTTATTTATAAAAATGCAATAAACGCAATATTTTAAACTGCAATAGTTTTTGAGTTTTAAAGGGCAAACTCCTAAAAAAAATGGCTAAATTGTATGTAGCTTAAAACCTTAGGTGCTTTTTAAGATATTAACTGGACCAAGACATTTTATTTATTTAGGTAATCTTTAAAAATGCCGAGAAGTTTTAAACTTTAAAAAGTTTGATATTTCATTGTTATTGAAATAACATTATTATATTTTTGACTTATGGATAGGGGCTCTAGAAAAACCAAGCACTGCAACCAGGGGGTTATTATACTGTATTATATTAAAGCTATATATTTATGCCATATATGCTGCAGCTACACTCATTTGTTCAGCGTAAGTTCAGAATCATCTACAAAATAAGAGTTTTCCCCACATCCACTATTGAATTCATAGATTCACGTATTTTGAATGTTGAAAGTGCAAAGCGCTCTATCCCAAACTTCATTCAACATAACCAACGCTCGCCGAAAGAGAGTTTAAATCATTACGAGACATGAACTCTTGGGGACGGTTTTAATTTGAAGTTGAGGGGGGTTGGGGTTGGACGACAATTGCAAATAAATTAGTATATAATTAGGTTTACCATTTGAACAAAGCTTGACCCAAAGTTGCAGTGAGAAGCGCGAATGCATTAGATGTGCTATCCCAATGGTTAAATGAACGCCGCACTAGATCTGCACTATTTGCGAGGGTTCAAGGTCTATCCCAAAGAAAAGACAATGGAACACACTCTCGTAGTTTCGAGCAGTCAGCATCAAGCAAACGTTTCGAGAATCTCGTATCATAGCGTCTGTTCGTAAACAGCTGGAACCCCTTTGGAGTTGTCGTTAGGGTCTTCTCATCCCTTTTGAGCAGTCGATTTCGGCATCTCACTACCAAAAATCAAATGCCGTTTAAAATAAAAGAACTTTTAGTTTTTAATGGTATAATTTAGATCTGAGAGAGTGGTCTCTCTTCAGACGTGCGTGATTACCTGATATTTTTAAAAAAAGTTATAAACTTAAAAAGCGTACAAAAACCTTGCTGTTGTCCGAGAAATGATCTTATTTGCACTTTCGCGAGTTTCTGTCAGTGCTTCTGCAGATTCACTAGTGCATGTGCGAAATCACACAATTTTCCACACTTACACGTACAGACCTAATATACTTGCCAAGTCACTAGTAAATATGCAGATATACTGATTTTTAGATTTTATATGTTACTTTAAATTATATAGTCTTTTCAGCATAACATATTTTTAGGAAGTTAAAATTTACGTCTATTGCAAGAAAAATTGGATACTCACCCATCCTCCGTCAGAGGAATAATAAACCATTATATTTAATACAATTCAAATACTTTGTTGCTGGTAAAACTTAGTGACTTGTTTAAAATATAAGCTAAGTAGTTGGGCAAAAAATATTGTTTTATTATGCCAATACATGTGATACAGCCAAACAACGACCATCGCCCAATAATGTATGACCACCCATTATATATGTAAACAATTTACTAACTAAATTATGTTTTTACCTATATGGAACTATCTTCTTAAAGATTCATCTTGATATCGGTGCATTTCCTGTTTTATCAGAAATACACATAAATTTGAACTTAACAAATACTTTATGTTAAAAGCTTTTTCATATCTAAGCGTTAAAAGGGATTATTTAAAGTTATCTCTTTTAAAATAATAAAACATAATTTTAAAAATAAAATGTGTTGAAAATATAATGTAAAATCTCTTGTAGTGAAAACAAATTTACAACTTCGATATGTTTGTCTTCCCTTAGAGGGTTAAACCCATATTTTAAGAAATTTGAAAGCTTCTTGACCATTTTTATTTTATGTTGGGTATATGGTGTACTTTCCCCTTTGGGACTAGAATTTACTCTATTTCCCGGATATCTGCCACAGAAGAAAATGTTCGTGGTACTTTTGCGAGCTTAAAAGAGAAGAAATTCAATGCCAAACTAACCTTATCAGACTCGCGACACACGTCTAAGAATTTTAAACTGTGGCTTACCAAGGGAATTGGAGTTTCCATGCAGTTAGTAAAACTATTATTACACTAACAGGAAAAGTGTTACATTTCTTTTACAAGTAATATGTCACGCTTATTCATAGAATATTAAAAACTATTATTAAATTATAAGGCCCGGATATTTTCTTTGTAATAAATCATGTTGTGTAACAAAGTCGATAGCCCATTGCACAGCTTTTGCACAGCGCTAATTTGATCATCCAACCAGTCCGTAATTTTGTATCACAGCAAGTGTACAAGACAATACGTGATCTTACCCCCGATCCCTCACACTTTTACATTACGGCCAGTGCGACAATATTTGGAGCACGTTACTCGACAGATTTAACGTGCATCAGTCCCATCTATACGCGAATGTTCGGTTGGAAGACATGGTTTGTACTTATAACCCTACTTTTAAGGAGACGTCATCTTCTACTCTAGTTCACGAAAATGTGTTTAATGGGCTACTAATGTCGAATTTGATACTTTTAATTTCGATAAATATAAAGGAACACTAGATTACAAAAAAATACAGATTATTATTTGTTTAAAACAAATAAAGTATTGATATTTGTGCAAGAAAAATATTCTAATTATATTGAATATCAATCCTTATTACAAAATATTTTCTTTCTAAAAACAGTTTGATTATTGGATACTTTAATATGAAGCGTTAAAATAGCTTTCCAATTAAACAATCAACGCAAGTAGCTATAAAAAAGAGCGCAGTTTAGAACAAAGAAGAATTCAGTGTGATTAATTAAATCGCTAAAAAGATACAAAGTTGTTTTTTAGGCAAAGTCGATGTTTAAAGGAAAGCTATAAATCACTATTAATGATAGTTTGACACTTTTACAATCTTACAAATTTGTTTTCCAATAATGTGAAATTGATTACTACAAGAGCTATTTTGAAGGAAAACGAAATAGGCTTAAATTGCAAAAAATTTACAATTTTTATCTAGAAATATAAAAATGAATTATTGTTTGATTGCTAAATGTGCAAATGATGCGTTTACGTTCAATTTAGGCCACATAAAAAAAACTTAATATTGATATTTTATTATTTCTTTTTACCGGAAATGGTAATTAAACAGTCTGTTAACTCCTTAAAATTTTAAAACGTATTACATTTAAAATGTAATAATTGTTCAAGTTTTTGACAATTGTCTGATATGGAGATTAAACGTAACTTCTGATATTCTTTAGAAAATACTTATATGAGAGTTGAGTCAAAATACAAGTCATAATACAAATTAACAAACAAAAATTTATAAAGATATATCGTCACTTAAGACGTGATACCATTTCCAGCCTAATGTTAATCCAATCGGACTTGCGTAGTAACACGGTTTAAAAGACGATATTTGTTTTGGGGAACAAATTTAAGTTAAAAAAAATATATAGTTTTAATTTGCTGTATCATATTTCAAAATTAAAACATACTAACAGAGTAACACTGAAACTGAATAAATTGTGTATATTTTTCAAATAAATAAAAAATTTGCGCATCGAATTTTGAACGAATTAAAAAACATTGCTGCACTAATAAAAGGATAAAAACGTGGATTTTTATGAAAATATGGAACGCATTTGAACTTATTTGCATTATATCTTATGATTTCTAGCCATTTTCAGCAGTATTCTACTTTATTATTTGATGTAATTTAAATGTAATGACTTATACAGAACCATATGTAACGTGCATATCTCAAAAATTATATGGACATGAAAAGAAATGACAGTTTTAGAGCAGCCCTGAAGCTACACCTACGTAACTACACCTTGTACATATGAATTACATGAATAGAATGCGTTCAACGTAACTTTGTTTGATCGATCACTCAGGAATCTCTTTTTGATATATATAGCTACCAAAAACACGGAATCTCCTTTCCTGCGGTGCCTTTTCTGAGCAGACAAACAAGCGCTATACGCGTTCTATTAAAAAAAAAATCCTAGGTGTCCTTTCGTATTAAATTGATGCTACTTTATAATTTTCTAACTGGATATTTTCATGTATGTCTTATAATTTTAGAGATAGGAACTCTAACCCTGTAGTTGTCATTTGGGAGCGATGTAAGCGATCTCATCGCTTTCCTTTATATAGTATGCAATGAGAAATTACTTTTGTAGAAACCTTGTATATATATATTAAAAAATCTTCGCAAAATGTGTCACCCCAAAATACATTGCCTACAACTGTTTTTGTCAACATGTTCGGTTGTTTAAAATACGAAAAATCGAAATATATGAAGTAGCGGAAAATATGTAGGTTCTTAGTTTGAAATAATCCCTAATCTTCTAAAAATAATCACGTAATGCTTCAAGGACCCCAATTTTTTTTTGACTCGGGAAAAAGTTTTTAAAGTAATTTCCAGTTGAGGCTTGAGTTTAAAAGTAGGAATAAGTAAAATGAACTTTCGAAAGTCTACGAATAGAATTTTATAAAGAATAGTTCAATAACTCGGAGCTCAAATGTAGACTTTTTACTAAAGATAAATTGAACGTGGGAGGGGTATGTTTAAAAATTACTATAACTGACAAATAAAAAATTATTAAAATTTTCATTATTGAAGCTTATTTTAAATTATTTACGACATTTTAAATTTACGAAAATTATATAACATTCCTCTTAATGGGGGAGTTTCACGCCGTGAAGAAGAAGACCGCTGTTCCAACGGAACATGGAGAAAGATCCGCGACGCCGAAGAAGTTCTGTAGGGTTAGGACCTTTATCTCCTGTACTATAATTTTAAGTTTTAGTCTTCAAATAATACCTCAATATAGAAATATTTACTTCATACACCGAGATAGATTGTAGTCATCGTTTATCAAGTATTTTTATGTTGAAATAAAAGTATTTTTCTGTATTTTGTTGTAATTCTAATTATATATAAATATAATATAAGTATTTATGTACTTAAATTTATTCATATATGGTATAAAAATATTACTTATTTAGGAAAAACAAAAATTATAAACAAACTTTCCCATAATTGAATGCATAACGACTAAACAAGCAAAAGCAAAGTTGTCTGCTGTAGGGAAAAAAATCGAAACTACTAGTAAGTTACCATGTTAATACGTCACGTGAAACTCTCCCATAGATATACTATATATACGAGAAAAATTATATAAAAATAAATTTTATTAATATTATTAGACATTTTTTTGTTTTTAATAACTTTAATAGAAAATAAAAATTGATTTACGAGCTATCAACAGGAACATAAAAAATTAAAATAAGATGATTCCGTTCATAATGACATTAATAGACTTGATGTGCTAAAAATTTATATAAAATGCAGAGGTTTTAATCGTTCGCTGTTTTCAGAAAGTAAACGTTTATATTTTATTTGGAAACCTCAATTTCATCAATCTCTTTTAAGCATGATAAAAATAAGAACAATGTTTCATGTTTAGTCCTTTTAAAGATAAAAATATTTTTTTTGCATTAATATTTTTTAAAGCTAAAGTAAAAAGCTTTCTTGCTATCAAGATTAAGATAACGCAAGAAAGAAAATTCACATTTCCACTAAAAGCCACACGTAAAATACACGGATAATTTCACAAAGTTTAAAACTTATCATAAAAAAATCCTTCACTAAATCTTTCACCATAATTTAAAGCGAAAAATGTCATTTCACAAAAATATTTTCAAAACGAAGTATTATGAAAAACAGGAATTAATGTCATCTATTCGCTTTTCAGCTTTCGTTTGTTTATGACATCATCAAATTTAATGGCAAGCAGAAACATCATAAGCAAAACGTCACACAGTGTGATGATGACTAAGGTTTATGGAACTTAGCAAGGGTTCTCAGCTAAGGCGAATTGGACCGTGGCTTGCATAAGTATATTAGGGAAATATTTACAGGCTTGTGGTTAGCGATTTATTGCTCCGTTCTGAATATGGGGTGTCATTAATGTTTATAGATTGAAGTGTGATTAACATGGTATTGCTCGTAGTTTGGCCGTATAATTTTTGGATTTTGAGATTTCTATCTGCAGAATGAGGAAAAATGTCAGTTGTATATAAAACTATCGCTTTTTGATGTTTGTTTCTTATCTATGCTAATATCTATAGTTTTAGTCATGAAATGCGTTTCTTTGAGGAATATTGTCTCTCTAAGTTCACTGGAATGATCATGGTTGACTTATTTTGAACATTTACCAAAATTAATGAATGTACTTTTTAGTACTATTAGTAAAAGTGTATTTTGGAGTGGGGGGGGGGGATTCTATTTCCATCAGAAATTTCATTAAAATAAATATATGTGAAATCAACAAAATTACACAACTGGCTCAACTTTTTATAAAAAGGGCCTTACTCATTCCGTTTTAGAATTCGTCACCCATATTCCATCCAAAGTACATCGAAGGGCGTACGTGCACACATATTTTTAAAAATTTATATTGAAATATTTTATACATTTTTTTAACGTTGAATTATATGTAATAAATTTAAAAAATACATATTATGCACGTATTGTATACTTATATATATTGTATGCACATATTGTATGCATATAAATATTGTAGGCATATATTGTATACATATTGTATGCACATATTGCACACAAATAAACATTATATATATATATATATATATATATATATATATATATATATATATATATATATATATATATATATATATGCATTAAAAATGTAAAAGTTTTTCCTAAATCCTAATTTTCTCAAAACTATGTTTTTTGTCGTTAGATACATTTTTCTTGAAAACTACTCGTTCATTTCTCATGAAACTTTGCAAACATAAAAATTACATCTAATTACACAAATGAACCCAAGAACTTATACGTGGAGCAGTTTTAAGCTTTTTTAAACTATAAAAACAATTAAAATGTTGACGTTTTTTTTTAAAAAAGTATATTTATTTATAGAAATTATTCTGAAAAAAATAATTAAAACTTAAACCATAAATTTATATAAGTTCATATGCACAAAAAATTCAAAGATTCCAGAAAATGTATTGAGTGTATCAGTTTAATAGTATATTTTTTATATGTACAAAAACACAATTTTGTGAATTAATAAAAAAATTCGTATGTTTAGTGTTTACCCTACAATGTTTGAAATAATGGTTAAAAACACTTCAATTATAACTAAAACAACAAATTAAAGAGTGTTGTATGCAAAAAGCCTAGAGTTTTGAAAAATATACTGGTTGAAATATACATTAACAAAAAATTTCCGTGCACCTACTCAATTAAGGGAACTCAGTACCATAAAACCGACAAAAAATATAAATTTTGAGATTTTTATTTTATATTTTTCTTTTTGTCGATGTGTTATTTTGTTTATAGTCACGCTAGAAGTATTTAAAATTTTATTTTTAAAAAAATTTTAAACTTCGATGCACCCTTTCACGGAAATCATTCAACATAAATGCTTGACACTTTTTATCAAAATTCAATAACTCTTGTATACTAAGCAGTAGGTATAGTTTTTAAGAAAAAATTAAATATTAAAACAAATATTAAATATTTAAAAAAAAAGTTTTACCAATTACCAAAATATTTTTCTCAAATACATTATTTTTTTTATATAAATTTTGCTTTATAAAAAATATAGCAAGGTTAAAGATTTAATTAACCTCGAATTAATCTGTAGGTTATGTGCTTCAATTATCAAAAAACAATATGTCTATATATACAGTAGTTTTGTAGTAAAGGTGCAAAATGTATAATTTTGAGATAATTCAGTTTAAAGGTTACAATTTCTGGTCAAATAACTTGTTTACAATTATTTTAAATAAAATTTAAAATACTTCCAGTGTGACTAGGAACAAAAATAATACATCAATGGAAAGATAAGAAATTAATGTTTAATATAAAATAAAAACAATCTCGAAATCAAAATTTGTCGTTTTAGAGTACCGAATGTCTTTCAAACATGAAGGTTTAGAAAGAAACGAAGGAGTTCCAGTTTTTGTTGAAATAGAGATATCAAAGTCTTAAGTTAGCTACAGAATTTTTGTTGTACTATGTTGGGAAGCGAAAAAATCGACAATAGTCCGCGCAATCAGAAAAGAATGTTAAGTATGTCTATTTGAAATGATAGTTAGTTTTTAATTTTATACACAATTACCACAGATGAACTTCATCGTCATTTTCTTTGAACATTCACATCTAAGTACCAAATAGATGAGTAGTTTTGAGAAAATTGCATTAGTTTATTGGATTAGTTTGCTGCCTTTTTCTTTAGTCTGTTAAATATTTAAGTATTCAAAAATCGTTCTCTGATCAACCACAATATACTAAACATTTAATGCAGATTAAACCATTTAATTGAAAGTTTGTTTTGGTGGGATTTTTTTTAAAGTGTAATTTGTATTTATTGATGCAATTAATGCTCCTTTATTTATTTAATGGTAGAATAGCTTTATATTTTAATTAATTTTATTAAAATAAGAAAATTAAAATTAAATTATATTTCAAAAACACATTTTCAAGTCATGATTAATTGGGATTTAGTAAGTAATTGAGCCTAAATGAAATGAAATTTTCAAATATTTTTTTTTTAAATATAATAAACTACAATAGTTGTTCCCCGCGTATTCACACGTTTTAAAATATTGATACTTCATTGGTTCGTTCTTTATCCACGCGCACGTATTCATCGTCTTTTATTTTCTCGAAGGCAAAATAACTGGTTTATTGTTCAGACATCTCCGAATGTTAGCTTTTACGTTATTTTTTTTCCGTTGAAGCATAATTATTAGAAATATATATTTCGGCAAATCAATTTTTGATCGCCAACTTTCAATTCTCTAAAACAGTAAATATAAATTTATTTAAGAGTATTTTATTGCTGTCAAGATTTAATAATTTTATAATAATGTAATTTTATAACGATGTAGATACTATTTTTTTAAATGACAATTGTAAAAAAAAGCTTCTAAAACCGATATAAACAGTAAACTAAACGAAATATTAAAATTTCAAGACCCAGGTTCACAACTAGAGGTTGAATAGTATATATATACATTTTGAGACATGTTCGAGCAGTGAAAACAATGTTTTGCGTGCCATAGATACACAGACACTGTTTCATTTATTTATTATTATTATTTATAAATTCCAAGATTTTTAATAATAACTAGGAGGCTCCGCCCCCTGCTCCGCTAACGCTCCGCCAACCTCCGGAGGATTGCTACGCAATCCTCATATGTTTGCTCCGCAAACCACCTCTCGCTTCGCTCGCTAAAAGGTAGGACACAATAACAATGTGTCCTAGTAACAATACTTTTTTTTAATTATATTACCAAAAAGTTTAAACGTTGAAACTAAATTTATATTATAATTCATCTTGGCGTCAATACATATTTTCGCCATGTAAATCAATATAAAATCATTTAATTTAATTTATTTTAAACTACAAATGAAAACAATGGAACCACTGGCAAACCATTATTTATTATTTTATTTCTACCATTATTTATTATTTTCCACGTTATTTTGACACCTTTCCTGCGTTTTAGTTTAATTTTTAACATTATTGGTAGTTTGTTTTGACATAATTGACGTTAAGCTTACCATACTCTTGCCTACCAGAAATGGGTACGTTACTAAGTTAATACGTCATAAAAATGAAGTTCATAGAAATCTAGTTTTCAAAATTGCCAACAGATGGCGCCACGGCAATGTTCCGCTCGTAAAATTTAGAAAAGCGTTTTTCAAAACTTCTATTTTTAATGTAATAGGGTTTATATTCTTCCTAATTTAAGCTTCAACAAAAATTAATTAAGCTTCAACAAAATAATTAGTTACTAATGAATTGAAGGGGCTAAGCGTCAAAATGGCTTTCATTATGGCAAAATAAAAATACAGGCACAACAGAATTTCGTAAACAAACATACTGTTGCCACTCCGCGTACAGAAAAACAGCGTTTTTCAATCACCGCGTAAGAGCAATATATATAAAGATACTGCATTAAAAATTATTTTCTTTTAATGTTTTTATGCTTTTAAACCAAATATGAAACCACATTAAAGCATTGGTATCATTATATTCAAAATAAATTCCTTTAGAAAGAAAGAGGCCATATAAATTCTCTTAAGGGCCAATATCAGCCCTTGGTGAAATTTGTATCCCAGTGCCTACATTAATGATTTCATTGTTCTGTTTTTAAATAAAAGTTTTGTTATATGTCGATAATTTTTTTTTAAAGAAGGAAAATAGCATACTGAAAATTTTTAACTAAAGTATTTTTCAAAGGTAAGATCTCTAACTCACGTAATATCAATAGAATGACGTCCATAGCCTGCGGTCAGAAGATAATCTTTGACTCTTATATGACTCCAACTGACATATCTGTAAGCCCCGCCTTCACTTGTCAAGCGTTGGAAATGGCCTACCCATCCTTTCTTATCAACTTATATTTTTATAAAACATCTTTTGTGTAAAAGAGAAACTTTTGTACCTATGTTGCATTATTGTTTTTCATTGAAAGAAATTGAATTTTTATGCAGTGTGTCAGAAGAAGTTCTTTCTCCCCCTCAACTTTTATACACTGACAGCAATAGCAATAAAAATAGTGTCTAGGTGTCTGTATTACTAAAGTGACTAGTTAACTCTTTATTTCTAAATTTATTCGACGTAAATGAAAATCGTCAGAGTTGTAGAGCAGCATCAATTTAGGACCCCCCACCGAATTGTGATGTTGCTATACTACTTTATACGAGTAATGAACTATTTTCGTGTATGACATATAATTTTAGAAATATGTAACTAACTTCGTATATTGCCGTTACGGAGCCCTGTGATCTGTTTCATCATATAGCTCATAGTTTTACTATACTTCTTCATCATTTTTATGACGTAGCTGGTAAAGCTTTTAAAAGTTAAGGGAGGGAGAAAAGGCTTTAGTGTGATGAATGCATAAAATGTTCGTTAACCCACAGAAGCAATCACTCGATTTTTTTAACTACTAAAAGTTGTTTTCATTGCTTGGGTAATTAAATAATTTTTTCTGTTAATGCTATATATATATATATATATATATATATATATATATATATATATATATATATATATATATATATATATATATATATTTAAATTCTTTAATTTAGTGTAAAGTGATGGCTTATAAACTGTAACTCGTACATTTAAATTATTAAATATCGTAAAATTGAGAGCTTTTATGAATTTAAAAATTGGGTGCATTGCTGAAAAGACAGGATATCGATCCCTGGACGTGATTTCACGTCCATGAGCGTCCCGGAGAAATATCTTAATATAATTTTGTATCAATGTTTAAAGGATTTATTTCATAAACTATATTATTTAAAATAAATAAAGTATTATTTGTATGCCAGTAATAAAATTTTGATAGAATTTACTTTGCATAACGCATGAAACAAATGATATTTATATAATTTTAAATGGTAGACTTCCATTCCCCGTCAGTTTACACATGATCTGGAAATTCCACATACACGCAAATCCAAAGTATACTCACCAATTCCCACGAGTTTATCGTTCAGAAGCCTAACCGAGTTTGATTTCGGTCGTATTGGCTGCGGGAATCTCTTTACAATTGCGGCGCCAAGATAATGGAATTTCCGCCTTGCTATTAAGCCACCAATGTGATTGCGGTTTTCGCTTGGGACTTTCTAGAAATTGTGGGCGTACTCCATCGGTTTCGGCGTCGACAAATTCAACGATTTTCCATTCTTCCAGACGTCATCCCTGGCGCAAAGGGACGTAAACCGTAAATTAGCACTAACGAATGAGTGTTTGGAATATCGGATACCCAAAATATTTGGATGAAGTAAATTGCATGGCGCTGCCAGAAACTGTTGATAATTTTATTATACGCAGTAAAGGTCGGCAGCAGGTAATTCAAGTTTGGAATGGTATGTTTTATTTATTTTGAGTAAGTCGGCTAGACTTGCTGCAGGTGTAATGGAATAAATAACGAAAAGTATTTAAGGGTGAAGAAATTAGTATTGGCAATGAAAGCATTTTATCGCCAAGATGGCGCAGTTGCTGGTAGGCGAAGAATATTTAGATTGGTTGGTAAATTTTATGTTATGATTCCCAGGTTGGTAAATTTATGGTTACCATTGGTTGGTAAATTTAATACAGTGGTTCGCAACCCGTGGTAGAAGGATTCCTGTTGGTCCTCGAGAAGATCTAAGCGGTCAGTGTAATAATTTTACAGAAATCAAAATGTTTTTGCTTGCTTTTTTAGAAATATATTGACATTGTTTTTAAGTTATATTCTTTTTATAAAATGTAAATACAAAAAACATGTTGTTAGCCAAAGTTTATGAATTCGAACTTTTATACACTGTTATACATTCGTTAATGTTTTGAGTAATTAAAAAAAATTCATACGGTATAATTTATAATTTTTTTTTGTAAATAAACTTATCATCAAATACCTGAATTGTATTTATTTCATAAATTTGTTTCATGTTATTAGAGTTTAATAAGTTCTTTGCAAAGGCTCAGAATCCATTTCGAAAGGAAGACCCGAGATCAGGCTCTTGTAATTTTGAACTGAGGTCAGATGACAAGAAAAGCACCCGAACTGAAAACCCATTTTCCAAACTGACACACCAAGAATAACATGAGGACGTTTTAACAAAGACCAACTTTTAGTGGACAAGGATCGAATTCGTATCCCTCCAATTACGAACTCTGTTCTTTTCCTACAATGCCAATGAGAGACTTAATAAATTTAAATTAGTATTAGATTAATAAGATGGCTTTTAATATAGAGTTTATGAATACGAACTTTAATAAAAAGTAAAAGAATGTTTCGTTTTATGATTTCACAATTGCTTATTCTTAAACAATTGTTTGACAATAACAATACATAAAAATTATTACTTAATTCCATTGAAAATTATGTGTTGCATGTTGTTATTTACTAAAGTAAATATATTTAATTTGGACACTTAAAACATTTTATGCTTAATTTACGCTCGAAATTTATTTCTTCTCAAAGTAGAAAATCTCTTTTTAACTTTTTAAAAACAATAAAAAATATTTTACTAAATAAAAAATTAGAACATTTTAAAAAATACATGTTCATTATTTGAATATATGCCCTTCTCGAATGTTACAGTTTACATAAATACATTTCACTGTAGAATTTGGGTGATTACAAGTTTACTTAAAATCTCAATTGGATAAGTATTGAAATGTTAAAAAGAATATTTTTAGCTTTATATTCTACTGCATACAAAGATTCGTTTTAAATTTTGGATAACATACGATACAAAAACAAGAAATATTCTTCTACACATGAAAGAAATTCTCGAAAACTTTAGAACAAAAATAAAATCTGCTCTCGTCTGATCCTTGAATACGAAACAAATTTCGCGCATGAATACTTTTCTGAAATACCTTCTTCCTTGGGAAACTCACCAATCCAAATGGCGGAGTCTTGTTTGCGCTCTTCACATTTTTCCATAATTTTGTTTGCTCAAATGATTCTTCTGGAAATCTCTACACTATCTCAAACCCCTGAAGATTGCTTTGAATGATTTTAGAATAAAATTTCGTGCAGTTAAAGAGTGAAGGTTTATTAAAGATAAATATAAAATAGCTCTAGAGAAATTTTAGGTTCAATGTATGTGAATTATAAATTTTAAAACGGCATCTTGTTTGTATCCTATCCATATGTAGTAATCACGTACTGAATAATTTATATTTTAAATGTCTATATATTATAAAAATAAGCGTGTAAATTACTGCACTGTTAAAAATAGGTACTCAAAAAATAAATGAAATGTACTTATTTTTTATTACATTTGATGCTTATCATAGTTCCGAATGCATAAAATTCGTTTTTGAAAATGACATGTACTCAAAAATGCGTATAATAAGTAAAAATTAATAAAAAGAGCAGTAGCTGGTTTACACTTCGAGCATGGATCCTTTGTAGTAGAGGAGTCATGACGTCACTCTTGCTAACATCAAAGTGAAGCCAACATATATAGACTCAGACACGTGGTTAATTACGTCATTCCATTCATAAATTTTCACTGTTACACATTTCCCAATTCATCAGCCAATCGTGAGTATTTTTTAATTCATAATTTTGAAGAGTTGGCACGTGATATGGGCCTTTCGCTCTGAGATGTGGGCTTCACGATTATGACGTCATGTTCTCTCTACTACAGACCATTCATGCTCGAAGGGTCTACATAGATTGCCTTCATTAATCCCTTTCAATAAATATCACAATTACTTATAGGGAATCGAACCCATATCCTTAGGCACCGCTATCAGTGCATCATCCGGTGACGTTAAGAAGTTATAAACATAATAAATGTTAAAAAGGTGTGCCAAAAGAATGGAAAGTAAGATAATTGTATTGTAATAACTCAATTTTCATTTAAGCAATCGAGATCAAATAGTGTGGGAAACCATCTTCTGAACAACTATTTTAAGTTTGTCAGGTCGCTTTGTTACGATGGCTTGAACAGAATATGAAATTAGCAATATTAAATAAAGCTGCTCATTATGTAGAAAGTACAGTTGTTTAAACTCGAGTACGTAATCGCTCATTTACGATGCAATTGTAATCAAAGAAAAACAAGTATATTCAGGTACTCATTTTTAAGTACCTACACTGTCTGTTAGACAGTGTACTATTGGTTATAAAAGACTTAATAACTTGCAGACTAAAACCGCTGTTGTTTATTTATGCTAAAAATAACGAATAGCTATTTATGCTATAATATTCAATTTAAACGTATTTGATAACACAAATAATTTTTGAAATATTATAGATGGGTCAAGATTTTGGTAGAGATTATTTTGATTTTTACTGAAAGTTAAAATCTAAATGATTTATACATGCCTAACTTTTGTTCGAAAATATTATATAGGAAAAAAAGTAACTGAAAGATTTATGTAAAAATAAAATATTTAAAGTATTTTAAATAAATTATTTAAGTTTTCTAAGTTTTTCCTTGTACAGTTTTCGTTGGGTTATTCTTATTGATAGATTTAAAATGTTTATTTTAAATATAAATTATTTGCAATTGTACTGAATTATATTAACGTTACGTTATTGTGAGACTTATTTAATGCGATATAGAAAAATATTTTTTGAATAAATCCATTCTTACATTGCAGCAAATTATTTATCGTTGAAAGAAAACAAAATGTATGAATTTCTTATTAAGATTTATGTTTAAAAGAGTGAAATTGTGTTTACTTTCAATTTTATTATAATAAATTATACTTCACTAGCTACTCAGCAATAAATTTACTTGACTGTTGTTGTATCTCATTAAATAAAGAGATGCAAGTGAAATTCCTAGTACTTGGTGTTCATCTACTAAATTTATCGGTCGGGAAAAGGCTTTATTTCTTGTTTAGCTGGATCCTTTTGGGAAGGCATCGGTTCATGCAAAGTCTTAAGAAGTTAATCCAAATTTATTAACTGAACTGTTTGAACAAAATCATCCACATTCATACAGAGATTGTTGTATTCTGTAATATTTATTACAATAACGTTAGTGTCGCAATAAATTTTAGTTTTTGCATCTTTTAAACTTTCTACTTGCTTGAACAGTAATTGTATGTAAATGTCTCATTGAAGAAATTGTAGGCCATTTATGGTTTGGCTTGATTAATAAACGTCGCACTAGAGCTCCACATTGGACTGTTGGTAAAGGAATATGTCATTTATGAGTTTTTAAAACATGAGAAAAGTATTAGCGTTTTTTTAATTTAAGTTTTGGGGTATTTATTAAAAAGTTTTTAAAAATTTACAAACTTCGAAATAGTTATAATAATTAATTCTTATGTTCTCTAAAGATTGCTATTACTTAAATTGAATTAAAAATAATTTAATAGCTCAAAAAGCTATTTTTTATTAGATTTATTTTCAAAACAGTAGCAAATACGTCACGTGATTTTGTGTATCAAACAGCGCTATTATATAGAACAAACTCTATTTACGAAGAAAAAGGTTTTACAAACCTTTTAGAAAATTACTTTTAGAAACAATCAATTTTTTTAAAAGAAAACTGTATTGCATATTTAATGTAATTACAAATAAAATAGTTGTTTTATGTATTTTAACGTTCATTGATTTAAATTATACATAATTAATACATTTGGAAAGAAAATAAGTTTAATCAAATCCTAATAATTTTGATATCATATAAATACTAGATAATTTTAATAATTAAGTTTTTTTCTAAAAACATTATATCTACTTATGCTAAACGTACTGAGTTCGAATCATGTAAGTACTTGTATGTTTATTGTGTTTAGAGCTCCAGATGAAGTTACATGTGCTAACCAATTTATGTGATTTTATAAAAAATATATACATTTAGCATTATATGGTTACTTATATTTTCACATTTTAGGATCCTGTACCCAGAGTACGAATATCTATTATTATAATCATGAAATCACAATTAAAATATTCAATGTTTTATTTCTTGTCTATTTCAGAATATGGGAAAAAACTATGTCCACTCTTTAACAATTTTAGATAAACTACTCGCCCCAAAAACACAAACAGGAAGCAACGTTTTCAAATCTAGTTATCATAGCGGTGCAACTGAAAAACATAGTAGAATAATGTAATATCAATGTATTCCCAAGATATCAAAATCCACGAATTCTTTTTCCAAAAAGCCAATATCCTTATTCCGATCCTATAAAAAAGCCCTAACAAACCGTCAAAACTTCGAAATAGAAATAGAATAAATGCGCTTTATTTTTGTATCCGAAAATGGACAGGATCATGTTATAAAATAAAAACTAGATATAACGTATGATTACGTTGTATTCTTGTCTACGAAACGGAAATAGTAAATCTTATAAATATAAAGGAACGAGTTGTTTTTAATATTAAAACTCCTAAAGAAATGTCTATTTTTTGAAGCTCTAGAATAAAATACTGTAAACGGATTATGTATTATGTTTTTATATGATAATGCGTTGCTATTGGTAACAAGTACAGCCTTTTAGTTTAAATAGGCTTTAGTTAGATATTTTTAATAACAAAACTTTAAATTTAAAATTTAAAGGGAGTGGTAACAACAAATTATTCAAAATAACGTTTTTCAGATTTTTATCTATTTTATTCTCCAATTAACTACCTTGTTTAACTCCTATTAGAAATTATTTTTTTATCTCCTATTAGAAAGTATTAAAATGTAATAAAATATATTTGTTTACTCTTATTAACAAGTAAAATTTGTCTTCTCCAAATTAATTTTTTATTAAATGTGATTTTTTATATTCGATGTACGTTTATAAAGAAACTTTCCTTTATATATGTATGAAATGTTTTTATATGCTTTACTTATACCGAAGATTATACAGAAATGAGCTTTAAAAGATTATTTTATTTATTTTTGATACAATATTTTAATACTAAAAAAAGGAAATATTTTTACGCTAGTGACTTTCATTAAAAAATATTTTTAAAGACCCATAAGATTTTCCTTAGAAGCTCATGTTAGTAGATTAAAAAATACCTCTAGTTCATACAGAACAAAAAAAAGCAAGTGTACATCTATAACATATTCTGAGAAAAGGTACATCGAAAAATGGCAATTTAACGTTGGATGTATAGTAGGTTCCGACTCCCCCTTAAACTAACTAAATATGTCATTTTTCTCTTTAAAACTACACTAAAAAGATAATATTTTTTTATGAAATTGAAATAAAAAATATAGAAGAAAGGGGGTGGAGGGCATGTAAACATGGAGCATAAATAAACAATGTGTATTACACCCAGTTATTAACAATTTACAATTGTTTGTCTTAATTTTTAAAAGGGCTGATTTTTTAGTATGAAAATAAATAACTGGCGTTTGTGACATTTTCTTTTTTCAAATGTATAATCCATGTGATTTGTGGGAAAAATAGAACTGATTAAAAGTACTCAATAATTATCTATTAATGATACTGGTGCCATATAATAGTCAAACTTACTAAGAAATTTTGAATATCTGCGAATTTTGATTGTTTTAGAACGAATCATTGCAGAAAGTGTTCAATATCTTTAAATAAAAACTTGTTCGAAATATTTTTCAAATAGGATATCATTTTGCAAGATATAGTGTTATTCAAAGATATTTTTGTTATATTTGTTAATAATAATTAATATTTGCAAGTTTGGATAAAATATATAGAAGGGGTAGTTACGAACAACCTATTACATGGTAATAGTTAAAAGTCTCTAATTCAATTTAAAATTAATGTGTTTATATTTCCCAAATTGCATATTTGCTTGTATTTTAAAACTTAGTTATGTTAATGTGTGTCACCACTAAGTTTTAGACGCGTCAAGCAATGAAATTGCAATACATTCAAAGTTGCCCAACAGCAATTTTGATGATGATATCAAAATAAAAAGATATTTAAATTCATCAGAAAAAATTAAAGCGACAGTTTTTCTAAACCAAATTGATCCTTTTTCATATTTTTACCACCATGTGTACATGTATTTACAATTACCCCATCCCTACAATACTAGTAAACGATGAGATAATTTTAAACCAACCATTAACATTTAACAATGCCTATAAATAAACCTAACTCAAAATACTTCTAAAAATGAATATAAATATTTATATGAATATTTTTTATTTGATTATTTCATAACATTAAGAAACAGTAAATAATAAATATTATTCACATGACCCTCTTTTTATATAGCTTGTAATCTTTACGGTATATAAAGATAAAACACATGTTCCGTATGTTGAAATAAAAATATATTTCTTAATGCAATATAATTATTTAATTAAAATGGTAATGATAAAACTAGTAAAGCAAATGAAACAGGGCTACAAGAATTTAAATAGATTTCCGGATGGTGGGTTACAGTTACATTATTACTCATCGCATCGGGTAATCAAGAATGGAATGCAATCATTATGCATAGTGGGAGAAATAGTTAAACCCCAATATTATCGAGCATTTGAAAGTTAATTGCAAATCGATCCAGAATCGAAATTTTTGTGTAGTTATGAGATTAGAAATAAAAAAAATGAAAAAAAGGTAAGCTAAATGCAATCGATGCACAAAAATAAAATTTTCTAACTTTCAGTTTTTTTTTAAAGTGTTAAAATATTTTTTTATTCTAATAGTAAAATAAATTTAACTAGCAAATAATTTGAGAAATATAACTAGCAATATTGATTATAATATATTGCTATAACTTATAATTTTAAGTGCGCGTTGTGCATTTCCTTTTCGCATTTTTTTTATTTAAAACAAAATGTGTGGTTTGTTATTAAAATCATTATTTCCTTTAACATTATACGAGGTCTTTATCAGAAGTAATGAACACAGAATGTTTTTTTTATAATCATGTTTAATGGAAAAATAATAATAAACTAAAAATCCTACATCAATATTAGTGTACCCCCCTATTATAAGTATTCATTAAATGTGTTATATCAATACACAATCAGGACTCAAATTGATGAGACTTATTGGGTCTTATTTTTGATTTTACTAATTACATTATTTTCATTTTTTATTTTTTTCCTATAATACAAAAATTATTAGCTCGTACTCCCAACCGCATAACCTCGAAACCCTAGTGGTACAAGTACCGCAGGTTGAGAACCGCTACTAGATAAAGTACCAGTATTTTGTGAGGCTCTTTTAAAACAAACTGTCAGCAAGAACATGTTTTCATGGCAAAATGAACACCATTTGATTTATTTGTTAGAATTAAAAAAAAACTTTATGTTAGATATCAATGCCCATTTTCCCATCACCCCTGCTTGTTTGTAATAGAACAACCCATGCACATAAACTTGTAACTTAGTGGTGGCAACACCCTATCATTCATGTTTACAATCTTCATGTGATCAGTCTTGTGTCGTCCCAGTGGGTCAATCGCGTAGGCACCCACTTAAATATTCCTATCTTTAAATGTTATCTTAGCTTGAACCTAAAGTTTAAATATATTTTAATAATGTCATGTCTACCCTCTTGTATTCATTTCTTTGCTAAAACACCCACACTTTATTACTATAGACCACATTTATGTGGAATATTCTCTATGACCCCCGACAGTAAATTTGACTCCAATTCAATTTCGTAACCTATGTTATAATAAAGAAATAAATTAAAACTTTGTAAAAATTTACACCTAAATACACTGTTGAGTTTGACATTGCACGCCGTAAATGCTGGGGCCATCATGACAGACGCAGCATACATTTTTTTGTTTCTATGGAACGTTAATTCATTTATGCCAATCGTGTTGTTTTTTAGGGAGTTAGTAACGACATAGATTTCGTTAAAAAAGTAACATTGACGCTTATATGCAATCTGATCCCCGTGCAACCGTCTGGTTTTAAAGACGTTTGATTTTAAAAAGTAAAAAGAACTTTCTTTAAATATGTAATTTTGATAACCATTACAACTCCGTAAAATTCCCACAACAACGTACGTATAAGCCCAAATAAACTGTAGAAACGCTATTTATAGTTTCAAAAGGCTAAACGGTCTTTCTTCATCAGTGATGCGACGGAATGGGGACACTATTTTAAGAACTTATTCCATGCACCACGTAATCAAAGATCCATTAGTTACATCAATTAAGATGCAAGCAGACTTGAAAAGCATAAATAAACGTGCATGTTGCCTTTAATCACTGCTTGTTGATTGCGTGAGTTTGATACATTTATTCAGAATGGTTACGTTATTAGGTTCTATTATTAAGGTCCAGAATATTTCCCTCCTTCTTGCATGCAAAACGGTAATTTTCTTATTTATAACCATGCTGTTACCTACTGGTGTTCTTTTTGTTGTTGTTGTTGGTATAAACTGAATAAATGAAATCATTCTAGAAAAATTATTTATTTAGTAAATTTTGTTTTTTTATATATTCATTTCTTGCAGAATAATCTAATATTTGGTTATTGCACGGTTATTTTAACCAGAAAACATTTAGAGTTATTTTTTAGAACATCTCATTTGAAGAGCGAGTTAAATTTTGTAAACGTGTTCAAGTAATGTGAATAACTTATAGAATAATGTTCAATAGTTTAACGTTATAATAAGGTACATAGAACTAAAACAAAGAAATAAATTTATTTTGTTGTATTTACTACTTACTCTTTTTTTCGTGAAAATCGAATATATGCAGTGAAAGATTTAAATAGCCAAAACAACACAAAGAAAGATGTATTGGGCATGTGAAGACATATCTTACTATGTGTTTTGGTTTTGTGTTAATAGTCATTAATTTTCATTTTGCTTGCAATGCATAAGTCAAATTGAATAAAATGTTAATAAATTAAATTTAGTAGAAGCACGTTATGTAAAATGAATGAATGTGTTAGATGAGGTTCCTAATTTTACAGTTCTAAAATGACAACTGTAAAACGGTTTTGCTCAGTTATTGGTTATTCACTAGTATTTTCTGCGAAGCTACTCTCACGAGAACGTCTTATTTTTCATATTTTCAATTAAGCATAAAGGCTGTTCTTAATTCTTTATATTCAAATACTAATTCTTTTGTTCCATTGGGAATATTATTTACTTGTTTGATATCTTTATTTCCCTCGGAAATTCGATTTGCGCTTGATATTTTTTTCAGACAGACTCGCGTAAGTCTATTTGTCGGAGATGACTTTCTCTGGGAAGATAATACGACGACTTCTGCAGCGAAAAAGAAATTGTGGAGCGCACTTCCATTTTTTTTTCATCTTTCGGGCACAATTAGATTTCCGAAGCTTCTGGGGAGGGGGGGGGGGGGTATTTTAAGAATTTCCATTCAAAAATTCTCTGAATAAATAAAACTAAAATAGGAAACACCAGCTGCTCCACTGAAAATCTTAGAATACTTATAACTAAATTCCTTTTTTTAAAACTCATTTTTAATACTAAATGTGCGAGTATTGTGAAAGTAATAGTTTATGAAAAGTTGCAGAAAAATAATCTAATTGATTAGATACACTAAGAATTATTTAAATATTGAAGAGTCGTTTGGCGCATTTTTAAATATTTTTTGAAAAAATAAAGCAGTGTTGGAGTTATTTTTATTCATGTAAGCTTTTGAATTATAAAAAGCGGGATTTGTTTTTAAATTGTAAACCGGGTTTAGTTTGAATTGATTTGAAAAGAAATTAGTATATGGACATTTTTTATTTATTATTTGGATAGTGTTTTTAAAGTATTTCAGGTATTTAAATTTATTCTAGTATAATATTATTCAATTAAAAAAAAAATACTTTTGTTATGTTTAAAATAGTTATTGAAAATAAAAGTGGTTGTGCAGTGCAAGTAATTTTCAAGAATAAATTGATTTTTTCTTTAAAATATGAAATTTTTATTTCAAATAATAAACAAATAATAAACTATAAAATAGGAAATATCACTTCCAAAATGCTACGTTTACAGAAATAAAAAAAATTCAATTTGGAAATATAATTAGAATTCAAATGTCTTTATTTACATATATTCGAACTTCTATATGTTTCAATTTCTACCTTTAGTTGAATGTTAAATTTATATATAAGATTTTCTCTTTAATATACGAATGTGAAATGTATTTTTTTGAAAACACTAAATTAGTTTTTACAGGAATGTGGTATGATAAACAAATGCAAATATAATTTGTATATTTATTTGTTTTATTTATGTGCTTTGTTAATTATTTTATGACTAGACTTTTTATGACAGAAAAATTATTACGTTACTCTATTTGATCCCTCGTTGCCGGGGAAACAGCTAAGTCATATATATTAAAAAAATTGAGTATCCCCTGTCGGGACACGAACCCACGACCTAAACTACAAAAGCGCGTTCTAAATCTTGCAAATATTTTTTTAAAGATTATTTAAAGAAGTGTTAAAATCATTTAAAAAAACTTAAGTGAATTAGACAAATACTAACCTCAGATCCTCTTACAAATGAATAGTATTTACATATATACCTTTTTGAGGATTTTGTGCGCAGAAGAAGTATGTGGTTTTTGCTATCAACAGACAGACTCTTATTATTACATACTAGCATGCCCGTGCGATAATTATTACATAAACCACCTCACACATATTCGTTGTAATGGCGAAATATATTAGTGTATTTATTATAACTAAAAAAATCATAAAGTTTAAAGCGTCTGCTTATTCATAGATGGCAGCATTGTCAACGGTTTGTTTAAAAAAAAACGTTTAAATAAACTATTTTAACCGACTATTAAAAAAAAAAAACGTTCGTATTTATGAGATGAACGTACGATTCGTCACGGAAAATTCTCTTTCTTTTGAACCCTCATGTGTTAAGATCCATTGAACGTATCTTTACTAATGAAATAATATATATGATAGAACAAAAAAATAACATTTTAAAACAAACTTCAAAAATGAGATTTTAAAACAAACTTCAAAAATCAGATTTTAAAACAAACTTCAAAAATTAGATTTTGAAACAAACTTCAAAAATCAGATTTTAAAACAAACTTCCAAAATCAGATTTTAAAACAAACTTTAAAAATTAAATTTTAAATCAAACTTCAAAAATCAAATTTTAAATTTTTTTTTAAAAAATCAGATTTTAAAACAAACTTCAAAAATCAGATTTTAAAACAAACTTTAAAAATCAGATTTTAAAACAAACTTCAAAAATCCGATTTTAAAACAAACTTCAAAAATCAGATTTTAAAACAAACTTCAAAAATCAGATTTAAAAAAAAAATTCTAATATTAGATTTGAAAAAAAACTTCAAAAAATCAGATTTTAAAACAAACTTCAAAAATCAGATTTTATCGCGGACTTAAAAATCAGTTTTTAAAAAAATTCATTTGAAAATGTAACGAGTTAGTCACATTTACTATGTTACGGGCATGTAAAGTAAATTTTTAATGTAACTTTATGAAAACGAACTACAAGTTATTAAATTTAACATATAAACTCAGCCCAATTCACGTTATTTTAAACTAACCATCAATTCATTTTAAAACATAAAAATGTTTTTATTTTTAAAAATACAAGTATTACCTTACAACTATAATGTTTTCTTTTACTTCCAGCCAAAGATTATCTCTTACCTGAAAAGAGAAATGCTTACATTCAGTATTTCAAATATCATATTTCAAATTAATCATTCGTATTATTTAATTATAGGTACTAATTTAATCAGTTGTTAACTAATCAGATTCCTGTGAAATTTTGCAAGAGCTACACGCTAACTTATCTATTCCTAACAATGTTATATTTTAGTTATAATATAAACTCTCTTTCAACGGTTTTCTTTCCTGTATTTCTCAAATACTTGAATGAATGCCATAAATTTGTTTAAATGGCACCTTTGTGGGCTTTAAATTCGCGTGTCTACAAGAAGGATAAACTATTAACAGTATACTGATGAAATGGCTCCCAGCTGTATTTCGGGCTAAAGAAAACAAGTTTGCAGAGTTGTGGTTGTTAAAAGATATTTCTAGCTCCCCTGATACAAAAGTTTGTCAATTACTTTCAATAATATTTTACCCTTATAATTTTTTGACAGTGTTTTTAGTTTATTTTATTGAATGCTTATTATTTAAATCTGAGGATAGTTAAAATTTATTCGGATATTTTAATTAAGATTAAACTGTTATTATTGTAAGATATATGTCTGTAATTAAAGTAATTGTGTGTCACCTTGAGTTAAGTGAACTCATATAGATAATCCATACTAAAATAAATATCCATAATAGTTGTGAAATTTTACATTGTATGTTTTGAATGTTTTTTGTATGTTTTTTTGACTTTATGAATATTTTAAGAAATATTTGTTTTTATACATGAAATATATAATTTTTTTTATAGCGAGCTGTAAATATTGTAAATATCAATTACAAAAAGCATACTAGTTGATTTAATATTTATAACTGGGAAGAGGGCTGCTTCGTCATGGCTATTTATTAACCCGTCCACTTTTGACCTTTATACTTTTAGGAAATCTTCTAATCTTTGGGTGGTGGCAAGTGCGTTCTTAAGTTGAAGAAAATGATAAGTTATAAAATTCCATTTGACTAGTGGACTTTTTTAAACAATTTAATTTAATATGGCGTGGAGTGGCATGCGACACTTTGCCAAAGTTTTCGCTATAGAACCAAAATATCACTCGAAAGTTCAATTTTGGCATAGTACGTACGTTTAGTATAGGAAAAGTGTACAGGTTATAAGAGCAGTTTAACATGAACAAAATACCTGTGATAAACCTGTGACAAGTGCGGAGAGATGTTTACTGTACAGTGCTATGCACTTTTTGGCTGTCATTCGGAATCGAACCGAGGACCTTCTGTATGCTAAACCAATACTCTACCATTAAGGCTAAAGTGATAGCATTCCTCTCTCAGCGAGACGGAGGAGGAACGATTAATTGATGCGCATGAAGTGCTGTCACGTGCGCAGTGGTTGAAGTTGTGGTAGTTGGACCTATAGTCAGGGTGCCAAATGCCAAAAAATAGGTCAACCTTGTTTTGTCGTACGGAGAAAATGTTTTCGTGGTTTCTGATGTAGTAGATGGTGTAGATTTCAGAATCGATTGATGCCACTCTGTAAATCTTGAGCATTTTGAAATATCCAAGATGGCGCCTGCCACGCACCGTTCGCGTACACTTGATAAGCTTATTTTGGCGTACGGAGAAAATGTTTTCATGGTTTCTGATGTAGTAAATAGTGTAGATTTCAGAACCGATTGATGCCACTCTGCAAAACTTGAGCAATTTGAAAAATCCAAGATGGCGCCTACTGCGCATCCTTCGCGAAGTGTGGAAAACTTGGTTTTGACAGATGGAAAAAATGTTTTCATAGTTTCTGATGCAGTAAATAGCGTAGATTTTACAACTGATTGATGCCACTCTGCCAAATTTGATAAATTTGAAAAATCCAAGATGGCACCCGCGAGATATTCGTCGTTCATTTGAGTGACGCTGTGATCGACGAAATACATCAGTGTTGCCCAAATCGAAAAGCTTGTTTTGGCGCAGGGGGAAAATGTTTTCGCAGTTTTTGATGCAGTAAATATCGTTGATTTCAGAACCGATTGATGCCACTCTGTAAATCTTGAGCAATTTGAAAAATCTAAGATGGCGCCCATGATAGACATTAAAAAGATGTCCACTTTGGAGTGTGGTAATAGTGGCATATGATACGTTTTTCTTAATGGGTTTTGATTCAGGAATCTGAATACAATGTTATTTTTTACATAAAATAACTGTGGGAACTAATTTGGATGTTATTCCAAGATGGCGCCCAAGAGATGGCCGCTTTAAAAATGTCCACTTCAGAGTGGTAGTAATAGTTGCATGTAAGACATCGTTTTAAATGTTTTGGGGTCAAGGAATCTGAATACAATGTTATTTTTCACTTAAAATAAATCTGGAATACAATTCAGATGGTATTCCAAGATGGCGCCCATGATGACCACTATAAAAACATCCACTTTGGATGTAATAATAGTGGCATGTGAGACATAGTTTTAAATGGTTTTGGATCTAGGAAACTGAAAATATTGTTATTTTTCACTTAAAATAATTGTGAGAACTAATTAGTACTGTATTCCAAGAGGGCACTCATGATGGCGGTTTAAAAATGTTCCCATTGGAGTGTGGTAATAGTTGTTTTTTATGTTCTCAGCAAAAGTGCAACTGTAGGAAAAATGAACTCCAAGTAGTTTATTTATAAAATAATTAAGACAATATAAAAAATAATGTAACAAACTATATAAAATCACATTTGTTTCAGGTTAAGGAAGGAACTAATTGTAAGTTGCAATGACTTTTCACTTTAAAAAAAATCAGGTACGCATTGAAGTAAAATGAAGACTTACGCAATCACGAACCAAATAATCCATGGTTCATCATTTCATCCATGCTGACAACATCTTTCTGTAAACTGTCATATAAACCACTTGGAAGGGTGTCTTTAAACTTCAGTACACATTTACCACCCAAATTAAAAACTATTGTCAACGTTAATTTTTCTGGATGCCATATTTCCAGTCACAATGTGTACTAGGCATTTTGTGCTCTGATGGATTTAAAAGCTGCATGCATAATTTCAGTTCTGCCACTTTGCAAAAATCTTTCTCTGGCTGATTCCTCACAAGTACACTTGAAGCCCATCGCTTGACTCCAGCACTGTTTAGTGTAAGACCCGTCAAAGAAGATCCTTTTGCAACATGTATATATCACATAATATTGTTATCTATCATCGTATCGGACCATATCACATTCCAATAACGAGTTATATATCACATAATATTGTTATCTATCATCGTATCGGACCATATCACATTCCAATAACGAGTTCTATATCTCATCCCATGTTCTTTTTTCAAAAAAAAATTCTAAACATCTTTGTGGCATCTTTTCTATGAATATCACATAAACAGTGGCATACTTTTAATAATTATAATAGACTGCACATGCAAAATATGGCCTACTATCTAAAGATAAGTATATAACTTATAGTCTAAGAAAAATGCACTAATTAACTTCCCTTTCAGCTCTCACAAAATTCATTATTAGCTGGACAGATTTGATGTAATATTCGGTCCATAACTTAGTTGTGCGGTTTAAATAGCATTCATCCCCCACTTTAGCCATCATTTTGTCAATACTAGTTGCACCAATGTAATTTAAAATAGGTCGCAAAACTTCTTTGGGCACTAATCTTAGTGAACGAATGTTTTCAGTAAACTTCTTTCCTGATAACTATTTCAACATACCTGCAAATGCTGCTTCTGGTATTTCCACAATTCCATTTCCTGCCGTTAGTGAACCTACAGCTCCTATGAAGAGCATCAGTGTATTCATCCTCTCAAGGCGAGGAACAAAGTTTGAAAACTGTTTGGGAAACATTCAATATTATATCAACCATTATTTTGTAAATAACCTGATCTGTAAATAACCTAATACAACAAACGGCTGCTCACAAACTATGGTAAATTTCCTGACTTCCAACGTAGAGATTAATACTGTATCATAATTTGTTGGAGATAGATCAATTAATGGCAGGTACATAATTTGTGTTGAATTCATAAGTTTACCATCTAAATTAGTTTCTACAGTCATTTTAAGTGAAATAAATAACAATATATTCAGATTCCTTGACTTAAAATATTAAGAACGATGTCTTACATGCCACTATTACTACACTCTAAATGGGACATTTTTATAGTGGTCATCATGGGCGCCATCTTGGAATACCATCTGAATTGTATTCCAGATTTAACTTTAATTGAAAAATGACATTGTATTCCGATTCCTTGACCCCAAAACATTTCAAACGATGTCTTACATGCCACTATTACTACACTCTAAAGTGGATATTTTTAAAGCGGCCATCTCTTGGGCGCCATCTTGGAATAACATCCAAATTATTTTCCACAGTTATTTTATGTGAAAAATAACATTGTATTCAGATTCCTGAATCAAAACCCATTAAGAAAAATGTATCACATGCCACTATTACCACACTCCAAAGTGGACATCTTTTTAATGTCTATCATGGGCGCCATCTTGGATTTTTCAAATTGCTCAAGATTTACAGAGTGGCATCAATCGGTTCTGAAATCAACGCTATTTACTGCATCAGAAACTGTGAAAACATTTCCCCCCTGCGCCAAAACAAGCTTTTCGATTTGGGCAACACTGATGTATTTCTTCGATCACAGCGTCACTCAAATGAACGACAAATATCTCGTGGGCGCCATCTTGGATTTTTCAAATTTATCAAATTTTGCAGAGTAGCATCTATCAGTTGTAAAATCTACGCTATTTACTGCATCAGAAACTATGAAAACATTTTTTCCATCTGTCAAAACAAAGTTTTCCACTCCTCGCGAAGGATGCGCAGTAGGCGCCATCTTGGATTTTTCAAATTGCTCAAGTTTTGCAGAGGGGCATCAATCGGTTCTGAAATCTACACTATTTACTACATCAGAAACCATGAAAACATTTTCTCCGTACGCCAAAATAAGCTTCTCAAGTGTTCGCGAACGGTGCGCGGCAGGCGCCATCTTGGATATTTCAAAATGCTCAAGATTTACGGAGTGGCATCAATCGATTCTGAAATCTACACCATCTACTACATCAGAAACCAGGAAAACATTTTCTCCGTACGCCAAAACAAGCTTTTCGATTTGGCACCCTGACTACTAGGTGGTGTCCACTGAACTGTAACTGCTGGAAGGCTAAAACTTTGTTTCCTCTACGGGCGCGTTGAAACCAATTGAAAGCTGCCATACTGTGCCCCAACATTTAAAAAAAAATTATTTAGTGGTGTTTTTTATTATCAAAGCATTGTAGAAGTATTAAATATATATAAATATTATATTTTCTTCTTATAGAATTAATTTTTATATTGCCAAACAGATAGTTTTTGCTCATGCTTTTTAACTACTTCTACTTTGACTTGCAAATGACTTCCTATTTTAATAGCAGATTACATTTAAAATGGGTTTAAAAATAAAATTAAAAAAACTTACCCAAAAATAATATATGTCGGCGTATTTTAACATGAAAAATATACGAAATATTGTGGTATCAAGAAAAGTGTGCCCCATCATGGCGGCCTCCATATCGGCTTCAAGTCAACAAAATGTCTTGCCCTATCCATAAGTTAGAGTTAGAGATCAGTGGTGGTGTCACAAGTGTTTGTTCGACGGTTGTGTTGAACTGCAGTCCGTCACTCGGAATCGAACCTAGGACCTTCGGCATGCCACGCCGATACTCTACCAATCAGGCTAAATGATTAATCAATCCCAAGTGGGAGTATCGTGTATATGAAGTGACCCACACAATTGCATAGGTGAATGAAGATGCAAGAAGGGGCTGGTCAAGCATGCGCGCGTACAAAGAATTTACGAATTAAGCCTTTTATTGGACCGTGTGTACCCGACTTTCTCAAATAAATTTAATTAGAGTTATAATTTTTTTTAAATATCTCTTTGGATTCCCACTTAAGAGATGTTGTCCCTTCCTCGTCACTTTCTAAATCACGACACGAATCTCTTTTCGTCACAAAGGACGAGGTAATTAAACTCAATTCCAGATCAACCCTCAGAAAACAACCTCCGGCCCACCATGGCGGGGGAGGGGGCACTTAATTAAATTTTCTTGTCGTCCCTTCACGAGATGACACAAGTGAAGAGTTTGCGGGATTTGAATCTTAATGAGATTCAGGTTGGGACACTCATCACTGTTTGCTTTATTTAAATGAAGATAGCAAAGCATTCGCTTTGTGCTTGTTTTAAATACCCCCGGTCGGATTTAGTTTTGGGAATGAAAATGAAGTCTTTAGATGGTAATGGAAGATAGAGAGATGGGGAATGTAAATTAGATTTGAGGAATGGACGCAAAGATTTAAAGTAATGTTAATTGTAAGAAGATAAAAGCATGACTACTGATAATTTGAAAAAGTTAAATTATAAATGGAATCAAGGAAATACGTTTTTAATTTTTATTATGCAATTACCGAAACGTTTATGAAAACCCAAAACTTAAACAGTACTTCTTTATTAATCCATACATTTCAATAAAAAAAATTGATATTTTAATACTCTAACGTTGATAAGTGCATTTGCTAAGAATAAAATTTTAAATATTGTTTTGTGTTTATTATACTCTTGAAAAATATTCTCTTTACCACAATATTTTTATACCCTGTTGAAAAATAAATCGCGTTGTAAATAAACCATATTTCAAGTTTCTTATGTTTTTGCATTATATATTAGATAAATTTCAGACTATTTTGGAATTATTGCTAGCCAAAAACAATCAGACAGGAAAAATACAACATTTGGAATTGCCTAAACCAAAACTTATAGCTCATCATTCTAAAATTTTTGTTTTGGAAATCATTGTTATATAGTTATATACCAGATTACTTTGATAAAAAAAGTATATTTTTCACATATTTGAAAAAGTATAAGATAGATAATTAAATAAAAATAATCAAGCACTCTGTGTGCGTAATAGCCAAATTCTGACTATTTCCAGCACAATAGTCAGTCTCTCAACTATAGAATTACCAAGGTAAATAATTTACAAAGCAAGCAAATTTCTCAAAAATATTATCATTAAGATAATTTTAATTAATTGCAGATAAATTTATAGCAATGCATTCGATATTAAAACCTACTGACGCTCAATCAGTTTTTGCAATTATAGAATTGTTTTTTCCTTTGTGGAGCTACAAACTTATGAAGCTAAACAAACTTATTTTAATTGTTTTTATTAATTGTAAAGATATAGTGTTTTAAAAATGTACCCCACATCTTTCAATTAAAAAAATATTGTAAAATGCAGAAATTAAAAATTTTTAAACATTGCTGGAAAAAAACGAAGAACTCTGGACGTGATATCACGTCAGAGGATCAAAGCTATTTTATTTGTCATAAGTTATTTTGAGTAAAATATCACATGCAACACTAATTTTTCCCTCTCTTACAAAACTAGACATGTGACAATGTCCGACCCTTGCAAGCAATCTTTGGATTTTTTTAACATCCGAAAAAAAATGAGTAACATTGCACACTAAGTGTAGCGAGATTACGCAGAACCGACGATATAACTTAGCCAAGTGCAATCACAAGCCGAAAGGGAAATGGTGGGAGGTATAATTAGGCTCATCAATATTCGATAATGAACGGGTATTTGGGTTAAGCGAAGGTGCTATCTATCTGAAAGGGATTGGTTAAATGCGAATACATCTGGAATTGTTACGAAGGGACATCCACTTTATCAATTAACACCAATATTGGAACTTTGACTCAATCTATAAAGAACATGCTTTTTATGTGTTTTTAATGAACAAATACCTTTTATTTTTTAAACGATAAATCTTATTTAATGTAACAAATTTTCAATTATTTGGGGAAATTTAATTGTCTTAAATTCCAATAGAAACCAGTTTCGTTAAGTGGTTACGAATTTTTTTTAAATGTACTTGCAACACATTTACTCCATTTCTGTCAATTTAAGTTAGTTTCAAAGTTATATTGTAGCTTTTTTTAAAAAAACATTTTATTCAAAAAATTTATTAATTTTTACAATTGAAAACTATAGTTTACATAGAAATATTTTTACATCATAATAAAGATTTATAATCAAATTTATTCACTTAAAATAGAGAATCTCAAACAAGTTGAACTAGGAGAAAAGTTATGAGAGAAAACTAAGTTAATGCAACTCCTAACGTGGAATATTGTGATTGACAGTTTATTGTTATTTTTGTTTTTCTAGACAAGGAACTGAATATAAACTTATATCGAAAATTTTCTCAGTTTCTATTTGAATATATATTTAATAAAAGAACTGTCAAAATTCAAAGTCTTCTTTATAGTCTATAAACACATAATAACGTTAATGCATACGTATAGGAAATGTTTGTTTTTAAAATCAAAAATTTAGTTAAAGTTAATAAATAAATTCATTTTTCTAAAAGGGTAGATTATGAAAATACTTTAAAAATGTTTGTTCAATCTTTAAATCAGAACAAATATTTATTTTAGTTTTACGTTCAGTTATACTTTATTTTAAAAAACGAAAGGTTTATTTAATTAAAAGACAAACTGAATTATTACTCATATATTTTTAAACTATATAAATTCGACAGCTTTAAGTTGTATTAACGTAAATTTTAATTCCTAAAATAATCTCGGTTTTGCAATTTTTTTACTTGAAAGAATAAATACTGAAAATTTTATATTAAATTATTGAGCATTTTAATATAAAGAAAGTTAATTTAACTTTTATGTTAATTCGAACTTTATTTATAATTTAAAGCTAATTTAATTTAAAGACTTAATATTAATTACTATGAATGAGAATTATTATTTATATATTTTTATGATACCTTATAAATTAGACGGCTTTAAATTGTATAAGAGAATTTTTTTAATTTCCGAAAAATTCTTAGTGTAATGTTTTTACGAAGATTTTACTGGGTCAAATGAGAAAATATTAAATGTAAATTACAATACAATCATGTCAAACATAATGTAAAAATAGGAAGAAAATTATCTTCAACAATTGCTATATTTCTTCTATAAATATTTAATAGATTTCCCTTTCCTTTACTGAGAATTAATGCAACTAATACTATATTCGGAAATGAAATCATTCGAAGGAATTGAAAATGATGCTCAGGCACGAAGTTAATTTCAAAAGGGAAATATATTTACTGAAAATGTTATGTCGACATTTAAGAGTGTTTCATAATAATCTTGAAAACATAAATTACAAATAAATGAAATTCTCCAGACACTTAATGTCGTTTATAATTTCTTTTGAACTGAGTCTAAGGAATATATTACAAAAGAGTTCGTTCTTTTTCGCTGAAAGAGAAAATAATGTGTGTTTTTTAAAAATCTAATTAAACATTTCTTGCTCGCATACTTCAAATATGTAAATTATAATTAAAATAAAAGAAATATTTCTGTTGAAATGAAATCTTGTTTTATAAAATAAATATTTCATATATTTGGAATGATTTTTTATTAAAATTTGCTGAGACATCGCAAGGAATGATTTAGTTTATATTTTATGGAAGTTATACATAGGAATATTAAAAAACAACGATTGATTCTGCTTTTATATATATAGTAAAATTAACTGTTTAAATTAAATTTTACAACTGTTAAATTTATATAAAACTTTATTTATATATTTTTATTTAATATTTAAATTTTAAAATATTTAAATGGTAGCGATGAAGTTTGTGCGGTTTTCTATTTAATTTTGCAAAAATCCAAAAAGTAAATTATCTCCCTAATATGAGCGTTAGTTGTAAAGTAAAAAATTCTGGTATTATAATGGCTACTAGCATAAAAGTCATTTACATACGATTAATTAAAACAAATTAACAAAAGGGTATGGGAAAAATTGCAATTTGTGAGGAATTATTTGTTTAAAAACTTTTTAGCATTGATTTATGAAAATTTTACTTTCAAAATGAAAACATCAAAAACAAATTTAAGATTTTGTATTATAAAATTACTTAATAAGTTATTTTTATTATTAAAATTGTCTCTTAATAATAATTTTTTATGATATTGAATATTTTTAAAAAATACTTTGCTTTGCTTAAGTATATATATATATATATATCAATTTAAATATTATTAAGTTACTGTAATGAATTCTCAAATAATACATTTATATATATAATTTTTAATTTACATACACGAAGTTTAACATACACATATATTAGTAAAATATATATTTACTACATCTTTTTTGAAAATATTTATAAAGTCAGAGTTTAATTTTTTTTTTGTTTCAAAGTATATCTTTAAAAATACAATTTTTTAATTCACAAGTTTATATCAATAAATACTCAGTAACATTATCTTTATCCTTCGGTAGATATTCAAATGATATTTTCTCCCATTTGATATTACTAAATATTTTAACTATTAAATAATAATAAATGTATATAGAAATATAATAGATATAAACTCTCTTTGATGGTATTTTTTGCAGTTTAAAATAAGAATAAAATACAGTATATAAAGTTTAGAAATACACGCAGCGACAAATTTAAAATCAGGTGCAGTTTTTAAATATAACAAGCAACCATTTAACCTGTTTTGTCTACAAATATTTTAACATCAAAGTAGTATGGTTTGCCGATTCTATTGTTAAACTTTTTTAATAGTTGAATGAATACTCTCAACTCAATACTTCTGTAATTCATTTAAAAAGCTGCATTCAAACGAAACTTTTTTTAAAAACTTTTTAAAAATAAAATACAAAAAATAACATCAAAACTAGATCTTGCAGGAAGTATAAAAAGATACTTCCTAAATAAAATACAAAAGATGCAGAATTGTTCATCTTTTTCTTAACTAATATTTTTTTTTATAGAACGGCCTCCAGTTCTTTTCAGGAATACAGTTTTTTATTCGCATCGATGAATTCCTTCTCTAGTTTGTTACAATACTATTTCTTTTAATGTATTCATGTAAAGAACGCTATTATTTCAATCAAAGACTTTTCAATTTGTAGAACCTTATAAAAACAGATCGAAACGAAAAAAAAAATTGTTGCCGTTGAATAACTTGATTATTGAATAACTATAAAAAAAGCAAACTACATATTTCAAATGTTTTCCTTAATTATTAAGGAATTCTGATTTTAAAAAAAACAACAAATTTTTATTATACTCATCGAAATAAAAATTTGACCTCTAAGTTGAATAATTTATATTTTTTTTATTTGGATTCTTTAAAAAAAATTAGCATAAAAATGTAGTTATGCGAATGCTTAGATCACAAAGAAAACAATGATACTTTATACATAAGTAAACTACAATAGGCGCTCTGCTATTCTGGTAATTGAAATTAAATTAAAAAGGCCTGATAATCAATTAAATTATATTACTTATTATATTGTTATGTTTCAATTACTACCGCGACTCTGAATATGTACCATAAGATTTTATTAATTTAATACTACGGAAAAAAAATCCAGCCAATTCCAAATACATACAATCACAATAAAAAACTTTTTTTAATAATAGCGTTACACTTCCCGCATGGAGTATACTATAACTAGATGAACACCTCCTTGGTTCACTATTAAACAATATTCATTAAATGTATGAACACTTCAAAGGATTATTAAAACACTACATACAAAATATTATTACAAACAGGTCACACAAAGGTAAATATCACTGCAGTCAAATACCTATAGTTTAATTTCAGTTGATAGAAGGGAATTTATATCGACACCCATACTTCATTCCAGAGCCAGTTTTGAAATTCCATGAATACAGTAGTGGAAAGGAGCAAAGGCAGACAGGGCTGCAAACAAAAAATCAAACAGGGATCGCGGGAAGACCACGACGCCCACTCAGAACTTGACACAGCTCCAGGGGCGCATTGACAACTCTCACGAGAGGCGTAAACCAAGTAATACACACGCACTTGTAGACCTCACGAGGGCGTATTCATAGCAAACCGACGCAATTTCACTCTTTCAGAATCAGGCGCTATTAGTTACCAGCGGCCTCTTTTTGTTTTATTTTCTCTCCTTCCAATGTAATCCGATATGTATTTTTACCAATGCCCAAGACGTCGATTTGCATAAACCAACCCCTAACCTCACCAAAATTTCAACGGCTTTCCTCTAGTTCAACATATCCCTAGTGCCCAATGTGCCATCCCAATGACACAAAACCTAGAACAGACTCTCAGAACACCTCAATTTTAAATTTATATACTGAAACATTTTATAGATTCTTTTTATATGTTAATAACATTATAATTTTTATTAATAAATCTACAGTTAGAGATACATTTTACAAAATTACCAATTATTATTATTATTATATACGATAGAAATGTATAAATTATGTTTATACCCAGCAAAAAAAGTCAGCATAAAACCTTCATCAAAATTTTGAAATTGAAGGTTTTATGCAGGAAAACTGCAGTTTTTTTTGTAGATCTATAAAATGAAAGGTTTTTGTTTCAATATCCTTCATAAAAACTGTAAAAAACCTTCATAAAAACTACTGTAAAAAACCTTCATAAAAAAATCTACAAAAATCCTTCAATTTTTAATCATGGAGGGAAAATGTAGATATTTTAAACGTTTTATGCAGGAAAATTAAAAACTTAAAAAAAAACTGCAGTTTTTTTGTTTCAATATCTTTTATAAAACTTTCAAAAAACCTTCATTTTGACAATTTTGATAAAGGTTTCATGCTGACTTCTTTTGCTGGGTACTTGTTTATAATATACTTCTTTTGCGAAAACTAATTAAATTTTGTTATAAATGTAATGTTTGCATATTTGAATATAACTTTCACAAGTTCTGTTGAATAATAGCTGTAATTATGCAGAAAACATACAACGTGAGCTCAGAGTGTTTAATTAAAGAACTCCAACAAGATCTAACTTATGTTGTCTAAAGCGAGTTTAGTGGAGTAAAATTTATACATGTTCAACTAATTAAATTTAAATGTACCTTTTCTCTACATTCAAGCTAATTGGAATGGTGTTTTGCATTCATAGTCTTATCTTTACATTTGAGAACATAAAGCGAAATTTAATAAATTAACTAAATTTGAAATTAACTGTTCCATTTTATCGTTATTGTTTGCTTACTCGTATCCAGGTTGTAGTTATATTTATCATGTTCTAGTTTCAGAATAATTATGTTGAATATAACAGTGATATAATTAGGTACATGTATATATTTACATTAAGTGCACATTTAAAAGTTTGAAACATATAAATATATTTATAGTAGTGAATGGGTCTTATCGTAAGTATCTGTTATCTTAATAGCCAATCGTATTTTAAACACAGAAGAATAATGAAATTACCTAATTTATTATATATTTAAATAAGGTAGATCCTGTAATATGAAATCAATAAAACTTTAATGAGAACTCAAGGAAATCCAAATATATCCATTGTTTACAATAGATAATTTAGAACAGAAAAATACGTAATATATTTCTTAGAAATTAGTTACGAGTATATTAAAATTAGCGTTTGTATATAAAAATTGTTTTGATTGTCAGTTTAAAACTTTAAAAGAAGTGGGTGGTGATAAATAAGGTATTAAAAATAACTTATAATAATAACTTTATTTAACCTATGACAAAAAAAAATACATCCAATTATATTACATTTTACATCCATATCTTACCCTGGATTCGAACCCAGGCTCAATGTGTGGAAGCCCGGTGTACTACAACTTACACTTTCAGAAGTTACAGGGAATATTATATAATCAATATTACGGATTTTGAAGATTTTTTAAAAAATGCAATTAGAAATTGAATATATTCTGCATTATGTGGAAATGGATTCAACAATATGACGAAAGCAAATAGCCAAATTTGTATTGCGTACTAAAGCTAACCTAATTTAAATTGTAAAATGATAAATTTTAAACAGATTATACTAATTCATGCATTTATGAATCAAATTTGAAATACATAAATACATTTAAGTTAAACATTTAAAAAAATAGCTGAAATAAATTATTTTAAATTTAAACGCAGAAACCTTAATTTTTTTTTGAAATCAAAACCAAATAAAAATAAAATTGATGAATGATCAAATTTAATGTTTATTCAATAAAATTAATTATTAATTTCATGTTTAAAATGAAAAACTTAGAGTTTATATCTTTTATAGTGCAGCAATAATTCTCCGTTTGCTTGAGTCGCCACCAATATCTCTTAGTAATCCGAGTCTAAAAGCGAAAGAGTTTAAAAGAGTCATTTATGTTCATTTTCGCAACAATATCGCCATCCTTTATATTTAACGTTCATTTTCTCTACTCTTAACGACCCTTTTTTACTGCACAGAGGAAAAAGTTGATTCTTTGTGTTTAGTGAAAGCTGCGAGCGATGAAATAACGGTCGTATTTTTGCAAACAGCAGAGGAAATAATGAAATGCAACCCGCTGTTTTTATGAAAGGGACTTTTTCATTTCGCCAAATCGTCGGTATTTATTATCAAGGTCCCTCTTTGTTGCTTCTTATGGGATGTTTTTAATAAGTTTATATACTGTAAATACGCGCATGATGTGTTATTAAGGAAATAAATCTTTGTGTAAGGGCAATAGTTGGATGATTGTATACAGTATATTACGCCTAATGTAAAATCATTTGATACATTATCACACTGCTAATGATGATTAATGTTAACATGGAACATTAATCATTAAAACATTTATCAGAAAATGAAATAATTATATTTACTTTAACATTTACGTATATTCTGGGACAATATTTGTCCCGTTGATTTTATAGTTCTAGCGATGACCTTGAGACAATTTTGACCATGGAAGGGAGGGTGGGGAGAGAATTGTTAAAGCACGTGAGGTCTGATATATGTTGTTTGCAACAGAACAGGTTATTACATGGTTTCTGAAATGTGACGGTTGACTAATTATTTTTACAGATCATCTTTAGCTTCGCTTTTCAGTTTTTCAATCCTTCAAGTGACATCTGCGAATCCACCTGCTTTGAGGAAGAATTGTTAAGGATCCGTTCGTCAGACAGTTACACGCCTCCTATGGTAAAGAATGTCGTCGTTCCACAATGCTTTGAAAACTTTTTTTCCTGACTCCCAAAGCGACATTTTCTCTACCCGTGTAGGAACTAGCCCACAGGCAGGGCAACATTTTTTTAAACTTAGCCCACATTAAAAGGTTAAATCAAGGCAAAAGGAAATTTCTGTTTATTAATCACATTAAAGCTGTAAAAATCAATCTTCTGTTCAGAGTTACGCTTTCTTGAACTAGATCTCCGCCATCGGTTGTTATTATTATGCAATATATTATTATTAAATGTCGTTGAAGAAAGTTTTTTTCATTATTTCATTTTCGCTCCCTAGAATCCCAATTAAAACTGCACAAATGATTTTTGTATAGTTGTGGATATATATATTCTACTACTTTGAAAAATGCCTTCTGAATATGTTATATAAACTTTTGAAATAGAAAAAAATGAACATGATACATGTACGATATCTCAAATCATTATTTTTTTTTTATGATATACTGATAATATAGCTATCAATATTAAACCATTTTTTAATAAATAATAAGCGAATTAATCTATTTGTAAATAATAAAAATCATGTTTTAATATCAAATTTTGCAAGAGATATAATATTGAAAAAATGAATATTGAAATCATTTTGTATCTGTAATTAATGTTGATTTGGTAAAAAATAATTTTGAGTATTCATACCATTGGCTTATTGAGTAAATGGACAGTTTTAATATTAATCGTTTCAATATAATAAATGTTCAATTTACCTAATGGTGCTATCGGCATATTCAGAGGAGTAAAATAAAATTGAATGTGAAAATATTGATTATAATCTCAATTGCAAATGACCATTTCTAACTTCTTAAATTTACGTCATTGTATAATTGTATTTATATTTAAAATGACATAACAAAAGAATACAAATTCACATTATATAATTGTATATTATACACTAATTAATGTGACTTCATTATTTTTTAATAAAAAAATACTAATTTGTTTTTCATATATTTGGAATTTGTTTATAAACTCTTCTGTAAGCCTTTGGTATTAAATATACTGTCACTGACACATTTACAGCTTTACGAAACTTGACAGAAATGACAAGTTAGTTTGATCGATAATAATCAATAACATGATCCTGCATCATGTCACAATATTGAAATGTAATTACTCAAATCAAATAATGCATGATATAGTGTAGATGTGATTCTTATTATAAATGTTTATAAAAACTAACCAGGAAAGAACAATTCGTTAATGAAGTATAATTTATTTTATAATAAATATATAAAATAAATTATACTTTTATAAAAGCTTAAATATTTATTATTTTAAAACAACCCGTGTAATGTTTGTATAAATTTATGCAATTGAAATTTTCAAGTATTGTGGAACGTTTTGTAACGTTACTTCTTCCTATAGAATCCAAAAACACAAGTTTTAAATATAATAAAATAAGAAAATTTTATATGGAGTAAAAGTCTGGTATCATTTTTCTCTTTGTTAAAATTTTAGTAATATCTATGTAATATTTCATATATATTTCCTCAATATATTTTATATAATAATACTCATACATTTAATACTTTAATCTTTTACAATTAACTTAACACTGAAAATACAGCAACTTTAATTATTACTCTATGAGGTACTGTATGATAAATCTATCTAACTAAATATACACTATAAACTGCTACGTATTGTGTACATTATAGACATTGTAAAAACTTTGAATGAAAAGGTAGAAAATTTATATTTTCATGGTAAAGTTAATAAATGTTTACTGTCCATTAAGTATAAAGAAATCTAAAATATCACATCTATCTACTATAACTACTATTATATTTAATACTATAATTACTATTATATTTAGTTTTAAACTTTATTATAAAACGAATGTATTTTATATAATTAAATTCAACGACAATAAAAAGACTTTACATTTATATCGTATTTTTTTAGCTGTATAAAAATCGTGCTGTTATTAATTGACAAATTATGAATGAAATCTTTGGTGCATAAATTATGTTCTCTTCTATCTAACTCTCGGCGTTATATTTTGCCATACTATAATTAAATTCAAATTTTTCCAATAAACAAATAGTCTGTTTGTTTTACCAATAAACCAATAGTCTGACACCTGCACTGCATTTGCGGTTGTGTGGGCACTCTCTGGATACGTTGATATACTTTTCTTGCTAGTGTTTCAGGATTTAGTTTTTTTTCTAAGATGCGATACAATAGTTTTGCTATCTTTTTTTTTACTTATGTAATTATTCTTCAACGAAAATACTAATTAAATTGGCTTTGAAATTAGATACTTAAACTAATAAAGATGTTTAGATGTAAAAACTAAATTGAACTTGAAGAGTTTTGGAATATTTTAGTTCTAAAACCTTGTATAATCACTGTACAAAAAAAGGTACTTAGAACGAGTACTTGAACACGTTTCGTTTTCTTTGGTTTTCTATGAGTACAAATGCATCGTAAATGAGCGATGATGTACTCAACTTTAAGTGATCATACTTTCTCAAAAATGAGCAGTGTGATTTAATATTGTTAATCTCAGTTCCTGTTCCAGCCATCTTAACCACGCGACCTGACAAACTTGTCTTCCTTCCCATTCGTTTGACACACCTTTTTAACATGTTTTCTGTTTATAATTTCTGCTTCACGACGCCCTGGTTGTTTCACGGATAAGGCTCTGCACTGCGGTGCCTGATGATCTGGGTACTATTCCTGGTAAGTCTTAGTAATATTTGTCGATATTAATTGAAAGTGATTTATGAAAGACAGCCTATGCAGGCAAACATCTGCTTTTTTTACTCATTGTACTCATTTTTGAGTAAGTATTTTTCAAGATTGAAACATATGTATTCGGATAGCTATGATAAGCATCGACTGTACTAAAAAAAGTACATTTTACTTATTGTTGAGCACCTATTTTTAGCAGTGATGTTACAAAACTGTGTGGTTACAAAAATATAGCACAACATTTGAAATTTTATCTCTACAACTAAATAACGAATAGGCATATTATACACATAGAAGGACATTTCAAAATTTAATTTGATTGGTAATAAATCTCGGTTGGAACATTGTTTATCTCACTATAAAATGGTTTGTTGTCTGTTTGCATTGAGGTGAACAGTACAACAAGAGGCGTACTGTGAAATGTAATATAATCAAAGAATCGGTTAAGACTGTTCAAAAGTTCAACGGAAGTTTTTTACGTAAATATAGAATCTGTCCAATAGATAATAGGACTATAGTATTTGGGTTTCGTCAGTTTAGTGAAAAACGGAGCTTTTACAAATTCAAAAGTTCTAATTGAAAATGTAATAAAAAAAAGCTCTTAGCAACGTCTCTTGCCTATCAAATGAAACTTCAAAATATCTTATTTAAACTCCCAAATATAACAATCGTCGATCATCATGGCTACTTTCGTTGTATTTGACTATTGTTTCGTCGTTGAATCTCTTGACTTTTGACGAAACAGGAATCCTCAAATTTTGAATTTAAACCAAACTCATTTACTTATTCCTTTTTGGCCCTTTTTCGGGTCATCAGCCCATGTTTGGTTCTAATACTTATATTGTCAGAAGTCATTCGAATGTTCTTGGACTAATAGTTACAGAGTTGGACTCTGGAACGATAAGTTTGCTGTCAAGTCAGCTCGTCGATATTAAATTATTATATTACTTAAAATCAACCTCAGTTTTGACGAAATAAATTTCGCTATAAAAACTTCAAAATGAGTATTCTTAGTTGGAAGATATTTAGTCGAAGCATATATCAGGCGTCTGTTTCGTTAAAAAGGAATCTGACAAAAGTTTCGTCAAATATGAGAAATCATTTTTAACAGGTACAATTATATGTAAAATGACACTTGATTGATTCCGGAGATAAAGCTTTCAAAGTTGTGATATTATTTTACAGTTACCTGGTTTTTATATGTGAAGGAATAAAATTATATAAAACTAAATAACTAATTGGAGGAAACCATGTTTTAGTGACACCTTCAATTTTCTGATTTGTTTCTAGATCAGAAGATTGCATGGCCAAACCTTATTACCACGAAAAACCGATAATTTACCAACAGGGTTATACCATAGAAAACGAAATTAAATGTTATAATATAATTAATCACCACAAAGCTACATTAAATGATTAAATTTATTTTAATAAACAAATAATTAGTACTCAAAAGATGTGTCGGTTTAAAATATTTACAATTACTGGTAAAGTAACTTGTACAATAATAACAGGATGTCCTTAGAATTCCAATTTAGTGATTTACAGCAAACTATAAGGAAAATGTGAAAATAAAATTGGCAGAAAGGGTTAGAATAAAGCTTGTTCCAAAGAGACGCTAAACAGGAAATCGAGTTAGATAAGTCTCAAAGTTAAGAAGAGCATTAAAAATAAATTTTGGGAAAGGAAACTAATTTCAGTTTACAAAAACAATCCGGAATTTAGGAAAGATTACAATAAAATTTGTAGAAAGGAACCAAATAAATAAGATAGAAGAGCTATTAAATCTAAGAGAAGGAAAGAGAAACATTTATTCGAGTTCGATTATAATTGAGATAAATATTTATATTTTGCAATATTATTTATGGAATAAATATTTAGAGGAACAGTTCAGTAAAACTTAGAATTACATAAATTAAAGAAAATTTGCTGGCACAAAAATATCCACGCGACATTTAAAAATCGTCAAAAGGCGTTAACGGGCATGTGTAAATATTTCCACAAAATATATTTTATGTTTTTACCTTGGCAAGATTATGCTACTAAGCAGCTGAGTAGCAGCTATGTGATGTTTTCTTTTTGTGTAATTTTTATTTTAGCTAAACTGCGAAAATCAATTTGGTTAAAATAATCAAATGTCACATTTTTCTAATAGTTATTTTGTTATAGTAAATAAAAAAATATGGGCAATGACACAGTGTAACCCAAAGCGATGCCCATAAACAGTTGGTACCTCCTAGGAATTGTCGTTTTCGCTATCCTATCTCCTTTTAAGCACCTATTTTGTCTCCGGGCAATGGCACATTGCTTTTAAAAAAAGATGGTACCTCCTTAGAGCAGACATTTGAGGCTTCTCAACGCAATTCCCTTTCGGGCAGTCGTTTTGAGAATTTTACAACAGAATATATTTTTCATGGGAATTCCGCTTAATTTAAACTTCCAAATAATAAAAAAAATAACATATTTTCTAACTTTATATACACACGATAAAACAATCAACGGAGGGTTGCCAAATTTGGCACAGTAATATATTTGGCTACAACATATTGGCGGGAAAGAACATATAACTTTTGCGTTGATTTATACTTACCGATTTAGAAAATAGAAAAAAAAATGCGGCGATGTTTACATATTACAAGATTTGCAATGAAAGAGAGTGCTTAAATAAAAAAATAAGTTATTTAATATTCCGTAAACTTTTTATTTGCTTGTAAAATGTTATGGCTTTTATCAAGAAAGATAACGTGATTAATTAATTTCATACCAGAATTTTTCGGAGCTCTTAATAAAACATTTCGAAGTATCTCAAATGCGAGTCACTATAACATATTTGCAACAGTAACTATTAGAATTTTACAGTATATTACTCTTACAAATGTCAGTATATGCGCAAATTCTTTCTTCTAATTCATTGTCAGTTTGTTTTTTATATGAATTATCAAAGCTTTTTTCTTGGCAACTAAAACGCATTTTGGTAATAAAATTGGAAAATGTTCCAGACCTTATTTTAACTCTTTTATAATAACCAATAAAATGCGTTCAAAAGTTTCAATTTTTTAAAGTAAGACAATGTATAAATGTCCATAGTAACAATTCTTTATGATGTACACTTTTCACAATTTTTCCCATGTTTGTTTCGAGAAAAAAGTTACATTTCGAGAGAGAATTTCTTGTCTTTATATAAAAAAAAAGACCATTTCAATAAAATATAACTTTCCACAATTCACGGTTTAGTTTCTTTTGGCCTCAGTGCTCCGAAAAATGGAAATAAAAGATTCTATTCGTACCACCTGCGACACTTTATTTAAATCTAAAAGAAAGTTACTCGGACCGACACTTTTAGAATTCGCTCATTTCGCGTTTTAAATAGAAGACAAAAGCGAAAAATAAGCTTCTCAAGCTCAGTCCATTAAAATCATTAAACGAAAAAATGTCCGAAATATATTTCCTGTAAATGATCATGGAATAAATTACTAAAAAAGCGGTTTTTATTAATATGGAATGAAACATTACTCTATGCATATTTTCTCATCGCAAACTTTAACTTTCTTTATGGTATTTAAGATTAGAAAAATGGCTGTAATTATAATTTATTTTATAATGATTTTGTTACTCACATGAAAGAAAATAGAAGAATTGTTAAATGTGCAAGAATATTTTGAAATATAAAAAAACGAAGTCGCAGAAAGGTATTAGTTTTACCTAATCGATGGCAAATTTATAAATTGCAGCATAAAAAAAATTGCAAAATTTCACATTTTTCAACAACTTTAAAGGAACCTAGATTATACTAATGATGTTTATGTTCTTTGTACAATATACAGCAACATTATATTTCAATGATTTCTGTCTTAAGGCAAGGTTCGGAATTAACAGATGCACGTATGTATTGCACATCTTAGTAAGCCTTTTGTAAAATTAGATATGTAAGCACTATTTGTTTTTAAAAAGCTCTATTTACAAGAAAAAAAATTTGAAATCGATCTTAAAATCCCTTTTTATTGTTTGTAGTAAGTTTTTTTTATTAAAAAGCGTCCTTGTAAAATTTTGAGTTTTTTAAACATTTAGATAAAATACAGGTGTATAATAAATGGTTCTAGACTAAGTAGTCATTTAAATGTTTAGAAACGATAGCATACAACATTTAATTTAGACATAAAGATGATGAATTTATTATGAAGAATTTTATATTTGGTAATGAAAATAAAAAATACATCAATGTTCTTGCAAGATAATTGCTTGAAACCAAAATAAAGCCATCCTTCGGTTCCATTTTTGTACAAAAGAATGTCCTAGTCGCAAATCTAATTTCAAATATTGGAGCTGCCCTTGCTCGATTGGCCGAATCTTTTGCTATTCACAACGGTCGATAAAGTGCTTGGACTTGTTTTGTCGTCAGTTGACGCAATGGTAATCGAATTGTGGTGCTGGCGACACGGCCACAAGTCACTGGCTATTGGTTTCGGATGTAATCTATTGAAGGGGTATTTTCTTTTAGTGCCTATAAAACTATACGAATTTCTTAATTAAAATATATATCTACATATATATTAAAAGTTCCCGTTATTTTAACTTAAACTTCGCACTATAGAAATAAACAATTCTAGTCGTAATTAAATGGAAAATATACCTTATAGTACCGGTTTTAACGGTTTTCTAAATTTATTTATTTGTTGCAAAAAATCTGGATTTCCAAGAAAAATCTATGGTATGCGACCACCATAGTATTTTCTTCTTAATTAAGAAATAAAAATAAACCAGATGCAAACAAAACTTACTGTAATGATAAATATAACAAAGTTTTTGGCAAAGAATGGGGGAGTAGAGAATGTAATTTGAAATAAATAAGATCCCATTCACCAAATAAGCCTAAAATAAACGTTAATACCTTCATTTTAACTAGTATTTTAAGATGGTGAAACGTAATGAAATTCAGTTCAACAGGATCTGAAATTATCAAGACAATTTTTTATTTTCCCGTCGATTTGAAAATGGGAATATTTTTCTAACTATAAAAAATATTATATTAATATATTGCGAAAAATATTCAACAGTAAAAAAGTTTTTCAAGTACAAACTAGCATTTTAGGAAGTCTTACCGAAACCTGACTGTTATGTTCCTAAGCTTAGTAACAAAACCTAGACCATTCAGGTAATTTCATTAGTATATTAAAAAATTAAATACACTTTTCAAATATTACAAATCAAATTAACACTAGTAGTTCTGGAAACAGTAGACCTCGCTGCCAAATAAAAAAAAATTAAATAAAAACATATACGTTGGTTTTAATGACTTCAAGCAACATTCTTGCCAAATTTGAAGAAAATCGTTGGGTCGTAAATACATAACAAACAAATTTACAGCCAAACAGACGAAATGGTAAAAGGTCGTGTTAAAACAGGAACCTCGCTAACACTCTGTGAATGAGATTATAGGAAAACTGCAAACTTAACACAACACTATCAATTCATTTCTATTCGTTTCATAACTAGTAGTTACGGAAATAGTAGACCTTGTGACCAAACAACAAACAAAACAAAACATATACGTCGATTATAACGATTTCAACCTATATTAATGCCAAATTTGTAGAAAATCGAACAACGCGTTTGATCATGAATGCGTAACAAACAAACAGACGAAGTGGTGGAAAGTCGAGTTAAAACAGGGACCTCTTTAACACTAGCTCAAAAAAATTAATGAACTGAGTATTAAAATAGTAATTTCTTTTCTCTATTTCAACAATTTCAGTTGGAAGCCAGAATAAGTTAATATCTCCAGTCAAACTGTCCAGTTAACTTTTGGGAACACTGACCATAAGAAGAAAAACTGTGTCTGTGACGGGGCAATATATAGGTTGATGGATTCAACTCATTTATCAATGACATCCACATCCCCTCCATTTCATGAGATGGAGATAGATGGATAGATTAGAGAGAACAGGACATAGGTTATATCCCTGTCTTGGTAATGTTTATGAATGCGATATAAGGAAATTACTACTCATAGATATAATATCAAAATATGCTGACATAAATATAACAAAAACATTGGATTTTTAATTGTATTTTTATTATTAATAAACTAACAATATGGCCCGGCGTTGCTCGTGGTCCATTTGCGAATCTAAGAGCTACGCGTTGTTTTTTATTTGTTAGCGTAGCCAGTCGCATATCACTCTCTGTACACTATGAAAGTTAAACTTTATCAAAATCTAGATTTATTTAATTACTTTGAGTAGTTTTCGAGATACTTAAACCTAGTACATTTTAATTTTTATGTTCCCGACTTTACATGATATTGCGACTACAAATTAAACTGATGTTTTTGTAAAATTTAAAATTATTTATTGTTATATAAAAATTCCTAAAAATTAGTGATTATAAAAGCTTCTGCGAATATTAGCTTTGTAATATAATGTCGATATAAATAAGATATTCTGCAAAGCTAAAAGTAAAACACTTGGCGATGTTGCTTCAATGCCAATTGGTGTTGAAAACTTATATTATTTTTAAAAGTTTCATATTTTTTGTGTATAAAATTTGACATCTCAGTGACAATAAACGCATGTAGTTAACTTCAAAATGGAAATAATTTATCGTATTTGGCGAAGTTTTTTTATGTGCCAATTGGCGACTGGTGCCTAGATATCTTCGTTATCTTCAGTTTAAGCGTTCAGTTCACATACAAGCGACGATCTATCGATCACAACTGAAGTTATAGTGGTTAAACTGGCCAGAGTACACTTGCAATTTGTATAATTTTCCCTTTCAAACTGTACAAAGGTTTGAATAGAGACTGGATTAAGGGTGAACACGGTAGGCGTTGTCTACCATCCTCTACACAATGGCAAGTCATTTATTGGCTAATTTTTTTTATTGGGCTAAAATTTAATTTAATGTATTGGGGTAAAACTTCTATTTATTTATTGGGAAAAATTTTAATTTTATTTGTTGGAGTAAAATTTTATTTGATTTTTTTAGGGTTAAAATTTAATTTGATTTTTTTAGGGTTAAAATTTAATTTTATTTGTTAGGATGACATTTAATTTGATTTATTAGCCAAAAACTTCATTATTTATATTTTGTGAAATATTTTTTTTTCTTTTTAGAATGTTGTGCAGTTACTGAATTTAAAATATTCAAATTATGGTTTTAAAGAATCTATGGCATTGTTCGTTTATAATGAAGGTGTATATTTACTTCGAGTTAGAGATATAAAACTAAGTAAATAGAGGTGTAGAAAAATGTCAGATAGTTGAATTATGAAAGAATAGTGTAGTGTAAATTAAGAAGTCATTATAGTTCTTAAAAAATTTGGATGCCTTCCGGTGTAATTATCGTTAATGACTTACTTTTTTGATTTTTTTGTCAAAATTACGAATTCTTTGGTTAAAACTTTAAGTTATTAATTAGATAATTTAAATTCCTTTCTATTCGTCTTTTACTTCTCATAGAAAAAAGTTTGTAAAAAGATATTCACGAGTGCATTATTTTTAAATCTTTATAAATTTGTATTAAAGCAATTATATTTCAAACTTCCTAATGAGATTTTCTCTTTATAGTAGAAAGCAATTTGTTTTTCGTAAGCAATATGAATAGCATATTTTTTCATAAATTTATATATATGCATTCTTTATCATTCGATATTCATATTATTCATTTCAATCTATTGTATGTGTGTTCAATGTTCGATGCTAAATTCTACTGTATCGTTTTTTTTTAAATATAAATAAAAAATATTTACAAAAAAAAAATTAAGTCCAATTACAATCATTATAATAATATATTTTGCATCCATTTACTACCACGAATTCTTTCGTGTAAGTATAATTAATATAAATGAATAGCTATTATTAATTAGAGCAATTAAAACTGTTGTATTATAAATTTGTTAACCTTATTACTTGGAATAGTTGAAGTAGTTAGGTGTTCTTTTGAGGATGTGTGAAAATATTGTGTAGAAATAGTTTAATAGAAATAGTTTCCAGTGTTTGTTTCGTAAATTCGTTTTTTATTCTTACTTCTTTTTGAGTTTTCGGTTAGCCATTGATACTTTCACACTTTTAAAAAGTTTAGATTTCTTGGTATCGTTCTGTTGGCTGTGAACTGTTCTTTCAACCAGTTTAAAATTACTATGCAGTAATTGAACTTCAGAGTGCATTAACATTATATATTATCCTTATCTATTAATCATTATCTCTTAGAGTTTTTGGCTTTATAGTCACATAATTTTCCGAGAAATGCACAACTGGTTCAAACAGTCAAATATACAAATCATCATCCATTGATCTTAACTAAAGTCAGTGATTAAATTGTTAAATTGGCCAGAGTACACCCGCAATTTGTATGTTATTGCCTCAAATTAAGTTCAAAATTTAGCCTAGAGAGGGGATTACTTGGCGACATGGTAGTCGTGACCTACCTTCCTCTTCACGATGGTAGCTCATTTATCTCCATAGACTTATGAACACTTATTGTGTTGATCAAGCTACACTCGGATCGATTTCATACATGTAAACACGTCAAAACATGCCCTGCCATTGGTTTTGGGGACCAATGAGTACTCTTAGTATTGTGCTGGAACGAAAGCCTTACAATGGAAGTATTATCTCTTCGTTGGGGTTCGTTTACAAACAATTTTCTCCTTACCTAACGTTGGGGCAAGACGATTGAGTTTGAATGGTGTTGTTTTATAAGAATACTGTACTTCAAGAAGCGAATATCGGGGTTAAGGGGGTCCGATACCCAAAATTCGCAAAAAAAGTCATTTTTTTTTTTATATTTAAAAATTATATTCAAACTTATCTTAATAACTCACAAAAAACTGCTTCAAAAAATTCCTATTACTTTTTTAGTTATGAATGTTTTAATGATGTGTTCCTATAACATAGTTGTATCATATGTAAACTTTAGAAGCAAATATCTCTGTTCGTGGTTTTGAAATTTAATGAACACTAAAAATGCTAAGGCTTTTTTACTATTATACTTAAAATCATAATTTTTGTGTGTATAGCAAGATAAATATATTTTAAATAGATGTATGCATTCAGATTTCCTATTTTTTACCATAATTTGTTTTTTAAAGCCACTTAAAATGGAATTTTATTTTTTTTCGTCAATTTTTTTTCCAAAATTCCTAATATATATATTTTTTTTAAAGTGATGTATCTGAATCAAAATTTGAATGCATACATCTATTTACATATTATTCAAGATCTTAAATAAAAAAAAATTGCTTCAAAATATTGAAAAACAAAAAAGGAGTAGGAATTTTAAAATTGTTAAAAAATTTACTAAAATTTTAATTTAAAAATAAATGTGCAATTTAAAAAAAAAATGGAGCGTCTTAAAATGGTTTTTTATGCATATTTAGAAAGAGAAAAAAAATTGGATTGTACAAGTATAAAAATAAAGAAAAAAATGTCGAAGGTATCGGACCCCCTTAAAGGATTTGCATATTCTCAAAACGATATATCCATTCTTTCATAAGATCCATCTGATTGTTGCATTTTACAGCTGCAGTTATATAATTTTTAAATATTCTAAAAAATCAATTATAACACGCGTGTTATTACATTTTAAATTATATATAGTATAAATATGTATAAATTATTTGATTATTACTTGGGTGCGCAAAACAAATCACGGATCAGAAAAGTTATTTTTGAACAAATTATCTGACAAAAAACATTTTATTGTCAGCATATTTTGTCTGGCGGCTAGGAGAGGTTGCAACTTTTTTTTTTAAAAATATTTTCAATTTTTCTTCTATTTCGGTATAGTATATTTTCGTTTCAGCATCGCTTATCTTTTAAGTAAAACGCCGATGCAAGTATACAATACAGATATATATTTAAACAAAACGCGATGAGAAAAGCATGTTTAAGCTGAGAATGAGGAGGAACAAAATTAACACGATAGTTCAGGAAAAATATTAGCTAACTTCTAATGGTCAAATTAGCCTCATACATCAACAATCGCACTCAATTTTTGAAATATACAATGAAGGCAAAAACTATCAAAAACTCGCCAGACAAAGGGATTTTAAAGTTATTCATTCATATCGTTTTTAAAAATATTTTTGTTATTTAATGAAATCATATATTTTTTTTTCAAACAAAAATCAATTATTGAAGAGATTGTAAGATCTCGGATGTATTTACACAAAGTCAAAATTTAAAAAAATATTATTGACAAGTTTCTTTTATTTTACAGCTATTTTAGCTAAATTACATATTTAAACTAATAAAATATATTTTAAATTTCAATAAATAAAAAATGACCATTAATCAAGCTTTTTGAGTATTTTGGAATAACAAAATCGACATTTTTCAAAAAAGTTAGGCGCACTGCCAACAAATTAGGAAATAGGTACACAGCGCACCCGCTAATGTCGAACCCTGTATTAAAATATTTCGAAATGTACTTTAAACCAGCACAAAATCATGCATCAAAAATCACACACAAGGGAAAAAAAGACGCATGAAATTATATTACAAACCCTTCGCTTAAATAAGAAAATCAATGGTCGTCATATACACATTTAGAAAGTGTAATTACTTTTATACATTCAACAATAAACACTTAGTATTCAATGAATAACCATAAATTGCTTTCATAAAGTTCAATGACACATGAATGGAACGAACCAATGTGTAGAATATAAATTTTAAATATAGGAATACATTCTGTTCTGCAAAGAGTATAACAGTAAAGGAAACATTTTATTTTTCTCTCCATCTAAGGAAGAGTTACAAGGATAAAAGTCCTGTTACATTTCTGTGAAACAAGGGACGAAATGCCATTTCATTTTTATAAATCCTGAAAATGGATTATTCTGGATGGTATTTGAAAGCTATATCTTTTACTGAATAGAAATTCACCTTACTATTCTTTTTATATTTTTATTTTCATCTAAAATATCATCAACTTTTATGATATTTTATATACTGTATTAAAAGACACGAACAGAAGTTTTCGAATATTATTCTATAGTACTCAACCATTTTCTTTACGTATGTGGTTGAAAACCGATTTTCAGTTTAGTATAATAAAATTTTTGAGTGTTATTATTTTTATATTAGTATATTATCAAATTGACTCATGTAAACATCCTCACATATCTTATTTAATTAATTTTTAGTTTAATTATTATTAGTTTCCCGTATGAAGGCTTTTTAGTATAATAATTTATATATTTTTTTGCGATGAGATTATTTGATCTGCCTTTTTTCGTCAAAATTTTGCCGTAAGACACCAAAAACGATTGACAGACACTTTCTGTTGGATCTAAACCCACGACTTTGAATGCCTTTTGTGACTGGATCCAATACCATTTCAATGTAAAGTGCATATAAAAATATTGTGAGAAAATGTGGATCTACCAAGTTTTGAAACTAAACCGTTCATTTGAAATATTATGTAGCATTTTTGTTTGTCTAGTAAATTCCTTCTCCCTTCTCTATTGTTAGATAATGTAATATAATAATTATCAAAGAAGCAATACACGCATTATACGGTTTTAAATATATTATAAAGACTTAAAATACCTTAAATAACTAATGTGTTTATTCAATTAGTAGTAAGTTTTTTTAAATACGTTTAAAATGATGTACACATAAAAAATATAAATATTTACTCAAAAGTGATGCAAAGATGACAATAATAAAAGAATTTTTTTTCCATTATATCAGTTTTAATTTTATTGATAGAACGCTTATGTAAATTACCCATTTAAATATTAAAAAAAGATTGTCTTTAATATTATGTAGTTCATAAATTATAGAAACTAATATATTTTTAAAAAAAATCATACTTGATACGTTAGCATTTTATTAAGAAAAATTATATGTGCCAATCTTGTATAATCTTATATAATTGTAAATACTATAATTAACGAAATAAGAGGAGAAACAGAGAAATAACAATTTCCTTGACTTAGCTTTGTTTTTAATATTATTTAATTAACAACTAAATACGGAGTTTCTATAATAGAAGATTTATTGCTATAAATGGGTAGTTAAATTTCAGTTTTACAATATCAATCGAAAATAATTTTATAATTTAACTTTTAATACCCATTCATTGAACGGAAAATCAAACATATTTATTGAAATTCTCAACTGCTTTTTGTCAGTAATTAAAAAATAAAATTGCATATATGCAGTTTTGACACACAAAATCGACAAAAAACCCTGATAATTATGATAATGTTTAGGAATACTAGTTTAACATTATATTTACCAGGATAAGATGCTATCATATATATTATTTCCGTAGTAAAGATCTCTTTTATCCCCTTAGACGCAACGAATTTTAACACATGAGGCATCAAAAGATAAGAGAATTTCATGGACCAGTGACGAATATTACTTTCATAACAAATATAAATTTTTTAATGCGTTTAAAGTAATTAATTTTAACCGGATTTTTTTTTAAACAAGCCGTTGATAATACTGCCATCTGCGGGACATACCGTTAAACTTTAATTTTAATTGTTTTTGAATCTAACGAATGGGTGTGTGGTAACTCGTATTGTTTTTAATTTATTACAATGGTGTGTGTGGTAACTCGTATTGTTTTTAATTTATTACAATGGTGTGTGTGGTAACTCGTATTGTTTTTAATTTATTACAAGCGTGTTCGTGAGAAAATTATCACAAGGGCATGCTAGTTCTATTATACTACCGACTTGTTTTGGTTGTAAAAGTTGCGATCGAGCTGCAGTTGGGGATGAATCCCGGGCGAAGGGTAAGTAAGGAAAGGGGTGTGACCCTAACTTATCCAACACTTATAGTTGTAAATACATCGATTAAAAAATATTGTATTTAGTTGCCTTTAGCAGTCAGTTCTTCTGTCAAATTTAATTTAACGTAATCGTTAATATAACGTCAACATTCTGACAGCTAATGAGATAGTTCATACCTATTCGCAAATTTGCCTTTAAACTTTTAGCTATTCGGAAAATAAATCGGAATTGTTGCGTTTCTTCAATTTAAAAAAATATTACAATTGTTCTTCTGCATTTTATAAACATTTTTATGCAAATTCAGCCAAAAATGGAGTTATGCAGTTTTAATACTGAAATCTTAATTGTACTGGTAATGTTTATTTTTTTTAATTTATTACAATATGAATATTAAAATAAAGTAGCAAATTTGCATATAGTGAAATAGTCTTTTATCTAAATAGATTTTGAAAATGCGTTCAAGCATCCAAACAAAAAGCAAAGCGATGATATTTTTTAAAAAACATAAACGACCCTACATTCTTCTTTAAAACGTATCAAGATAGAAGAAAGCAAAGATATTAAAAAGATTACAAAGAGAAAAGTTCAATATTTGATGCTATTTAGAAAAGTCGTCAGAGAAACCTTTTCTTACAAAGTTGCAACTAGAAATTGCGTTTAAGACTTTCCAACTATCTAAAGTGTTTTAGTTCTTTTGATATTGTTTGGTACTTTTGAGAGTAATCCTAAATCGAAGCTTTTCTTTGGCTCTCATAAGTGGAATTATACTTATTCTGATGCCGGATAGTTTTAGATTTTATTTAAAGTAATATTTATGCGAGACGTTTTGGGATTATTTTTTGTTTGATACATTTCATTGTATTTAAAAATATATTTTTTGGTTCTCATAGAAGACATATAATATAAATTTTAATTAAAAATAAATAATATACATTTTAATTAAAAATAAATAATATAAATTTTAATTAAAAATAAATAATATAAATTTTAATTAAAAATAAATAATATAAATTTTAATTAAAAATAAATAATATAAATTTTAATTAAAAATAAATAATATAAATTTTAATTAAAAATAAATAATATAAATTTTAATTAAAAATAAATAATATAAATTTTAATTAAAAATAAATAATATAAATTTTAATTAAAAATAAATAATATAAATTTTAATTAAAAATAAATAATATAAATTTTAATTAAAAATAAATAATAAAAAATTTAATTAAAAATAAATAATATAAATTTTAATTAAAAATAAAGAATATAAATTTTAATGAAAAATAAAAATTTTAATAAAAAAAAGTAATATAAATTTTAATAAAAAATAAATAATATAAATTTTAATAAAAAATAAATAATATTAATTTTAATAAAAAATAAATAATATAAATTTTAATAAAAAATAAACATTTTAATAAATAATATAAAATTTAATTAAATAAATTCCAATTAAAATATTATAATAGACATTTGTAAAATACAAGAATTAAAATAATATAATACGAATTCTAATAGAAAATGCATAATGTATATTTGCTTTAAAATTATCAATTCAATTATGTTTAGATAGCAAAAATATAATATTATTGACTAGTATTTACAATAATTTTAGTGTAGATTTGACCAAAAATCGATAAAATGGCTTTTGCACTTTTAACAAAAGTTTTGCTTATTGCAATACTAATAATTAAGATGTTTATTTAAAAATTAGTTTAATGTAATGACCAAAGGTTATTAATTTTAAAATCATATGTAAATTATTTTACTTTAGGACATAATTATTCTTCGCTTTTAGGGCATATGCAAATATTTATACATATGTGTGATATATTACTCACAATTTGTTGTTTTTTAAATTAATATTTCTTGAATTACTATATGAATTAAACATGGGCGAAAATTTAGTTAAAAAAAAATTCACTGTAATTTAATTACCTCAGCAACTTTCGATAAATGCTTCCAAAATCTATTATATTACATCCAAGCGAATCCTGTTCGTAAATGCTAATAATATTACGGAAATAAATTTCTTTGCAAGTTCAGGGACGCATAGTAAAGAGCAGGTACAGCAAACACAGGAAAAACTATTCTGTCGATTTCGCAGCAGCTGTGGTTACACTAATGAGGGCCCTAACGACGTCTGTCATTTCGGAAAACATTTTGGAAGAATCTGGTTTAATGATTAGATGAGAAATAAAAGCTGTAACAATTGAGGAGTTTTGTCCATAGGTCAAAGTTGATGGAAATATGTGGAGTACAGCATTATACAGCTATATATTATTTTAATCATGCTTTTAAAAACGTTTCAATGCACTGTTATAGGTAGTCAAACATAAATCAATGCACTAAAATAGGTACTCAAAAATAAATAAAATGTACTCAGTTTTGAGTATATTCGATACTTATCGTAGCTCCGAATACATAAATTTCATTTTTGAAAAAGACATATACTTAAAAATCAGTACATTAAGTAAAAATTAATAAAAAGAGCAGTTACTTGCCTACGTAGCCTTCCTTCATAAATCATGTTCAATAAATAATAACAATTACAAACAAGACATGGATTCCCGGTAAGTCTTGGTTGCAATTGTTGATATTTATTGAAAGTGATTTATGGAGGCAGTAAAGGTAGGCTGACATTTGCTCTTTTTGTTCATTGTGCTTATTTTTGAGTATATGTCTTTTTCAAAATTGAAACTAATGTGTTAGGAACCATAATAAGCATCGAAAGTACATTTTACTTATTTTTGAGTTCCCTTTTTTAACAGTGCAGACGATTATATAGGTCACAATACCACAAAGGATCTTGCACTATTTTCGAGATTTAGTTTTGATATTTTTAATTTGGAAAATCTTAAACTAAAATTATATTAAATTTTACGTTATAAACTTAAAAAACATACTCTTTTGATTTTGTTTATATATGACTGTATTTTTGACCTTGAACATATTTACACCTGACCTTCAAAAGCAAGGAGAAATTTCACTATCTACATGAACAATCACCTCCGTCCCTCTTTCCCACAGAAATATCGCCAAAATGTCGCCAAATTATTTTAAAATGTCGTCAAATGAATAAAACATTGCCAAATGATTCAAAATATCGTGAAATGAATTACAAAATTTGGCATAAGAATAGAATAAAGCAAATGTTGCCAAATGAATAAAAATATTGCTAAATGAACTAAAATACGGTTATATATGTAAAAATATCATCAAAATAGCGAAATTATTGTCAAGATGATAAAATTAATATCATTTTACACACTTAATTTTCAAAACAAGAGGAATATTACTTTCTACGTGTTATTTTTAAAAACCGCCCCAACACCCTTCACGGCTGTTAATTAGCAGAAATTATTTCTTTCAAAAACCGCCAAATGTCGCAGAAGTCATGAAATCGGCCAATACTTTGTGTAAAGCTGTATACATAAAGAAGAGTGTATGTGGGTTTGTTTTTTATACAAGTCTACAGTTTTATTTCGAGGCAATTCTTTTTTCACAGGCAACGCCGGGGACTTTAATATATTTTATTACGTAAAATTAACATCAAACGTCTCAAAATATTAAATACTGTTTGACTTGATGTATCGAAATCATATATTAAATGAAAAACATTTCAATGCAAATATATGCAATGCAAAACAAAAATCATTGCATAGACACTAGATAAATCCGATTGACATTTAAAGTATATTTCGTACAGTCGATAAAAACACATATAAAGTAAAAGAGCAGATACTCTGAATTGTTTGAATTGCTGTATAAGATGAAAGAAAATAACCAATATTAAACTTTGCTCTGAAAGAGAGTCAGCAAAGGCATTATTCTAATCGGAATTGCTTTTTGATAGAACGATTCAAAAGACTTGATATTATTAAAAAATATTTTACTTATTTTGATAGAATTTGAGTTGTCCACGAATATTTCGAATCGGGAGCATTAGTTAAGAATATTTTCAATATTTTTGAAGTTTAGTTAAAAATAAACTCACTTTTTTATACTGTACAATATTTTATTTAGCTATTAGTTTTTACCACTTTAAAAAAGGCATTTGTGTAGTTTGTGGTTGGATTAACGTAGACACTATATCTGCACAATGTTCGATTGACAACGGTTCGGAACCTATTTTGAAGGACAGACCCTGTAACATTGCCTTTTAATTTGAAACCATGGTCAGACGACGAAGACAATACCTGATCTGTCACTTCACGGCAGGACATTGAACCACGGTGGATTTAATGCGCATCGCTTCCCTGTACACAAGTCTTTTTTTTTGCGGGTGACGAGGAACTAATAATTAACCCCTCCGATAACAAAACAAAATACAATACAACATGCAACTTACCGATTATAAGGTGAATACTTTACCGTAATTTGTGAATTTTGCAGAAAAATAGTAAACTTTTTTATTTTACCTAGAATGTTATAAGTTGGGCTCTATTATTATTGGCTTGGACAACACAATCCATGGAATTTGGCTCTAACATAGAAGGATGTTTCCCAACGTTACGAAAATTGCATTGAACTTGTGATCGGAGAGTTGCCAGATTCGCTGCGAAGAAACAATCACTGAAATCTAACTGGAACTTCTGGAACGCTCTTAAACAGTATCTTCTATGGACGCGGTTGAAGCCATACTGTAAGCAGCCAAACTCCAGTCAACTAAATTTTAAAAGTGATTTTGTGTTTTGTTTTTTTCTCAATCCGTTATAAAAATGTTAAATATGTTTAGACCCCGAGCTGTCGTCTTAATTTCAAATCATGGTCGACCATGATTTCAATCCATGGTCGGTCATGTATTGACCCCGAACCGTCGCCAATAACCCAATGTGCAGTTCTAGTACGAGCTTAATTAACCAAACCAAACCAACCAATATAAAATTATGTTTTGAATAATCTTGGAAATCCCAATGGTTGAAAAATACGAGGCATTGCTCATAGGTCTTTCTCTCGGAATTGACGCCGAACCGTTGCAAATAGCCCAACGTGCAGCTCTAGGACCAGCTTAATTAACCAAAACAACCTAACAACAACCAACCTAATTTGCTACAACCTAATTTGTTTGTTTGTTTATTTGTTTGTTTGTTTGTTTGTTTAACGTCGCACTAGAGCTGCACCGTGGGCTATTGGCGACGGTTCGGGGCCTATCTCGAAGGAAAGACCCGGGAACGATGCCTCGAATTCTTGTACCATGGTCAGATGACGAGGACAACACCTGAGCTAGCACACGACGCAACCTCAATAGGCGTCAGGCCCGTAACATAGAAGGATATTCCAAATTCTTGTTTAAATAATCTTGTAAATTCCAATGGTTCAAAAATATGAGTCATTGCTCCCGAGTCTGTCCTTCGAGATAGATAGATTCCGAACCATCGCCAATAGCCCACTCTAGTGTGGTCTTAATTGATCAAACCAAACCAACCTAACATAGAAGAATGTTTCAAATTCCTGTTTAAATATAGGGACTCCAAGTTGCCCACTGGATAAAGGGATTAGGCTAGTAATCAGAGGATTGCGAGTTAGAGCAATGGTTTTGATAAAGAAAAGTAAAAAAATGTAGTGATCTTGCAATCGGAGGGTTTTTAGCTTTGCTGCTAAAGTACTAAAACGTCGTCTAAAAATTTCTAACAAATCAAACTCACGTATATACGGGACTGGTGTGCGATATGTCTGATCGTGGTCCAATGTCCTGACGCCTAATTGTTGTTGCATTGAGTGCCAACTCAGGTGTGTTGCTCAGTTGGTAAGGCGTTCAGCTACTAATCAGAGGCTTGGTGGTTCGAATCCGGGAAATGGACTTGACATAGAAAAGTAAAAAAAAGTAGTGATCTTGCGATCGGAGGGTTGCCAGCTTCGTTACAAAAATACTAGAAAGTCGTCCAGAATATCCAACAAATTATACTGGCGTGTATACGGGACTGGTGCACGATAAATCTGATCGGGGTCCAAAGTCCCGACGTCTATTGAAGGCGTTGGGTGCCAGTTTAGGTGCTTCTTCGTCATCTGACCTTGGTTCTAAAATAACGAGGTGCATGTATGAATGTGTGTATGAATGTGTGTGTGAATGTGTATGTGTTCCCGGGTCTTTCCTTCGAGATAGGCCCCGAACCGTCGCCAATAGCCCACTGTGCAGCTCTAGTGCGACGTTAATTAACAAAACCAAACCGACTCAGGTGTTGTCCTCGTCATCTGACCATGGTTAAAAAATACGAGGCATTGTTACCAGGTATTTCCTTCGAGATGGGCCCCGAAATTTAAAAAATAACCTAATGATCAGCTGTAGTGCGACATTAATTAACAAAGCTAACATAACATAGATTGGTTTTGTTTGGTTTTGTTAATTAACGTCGCACTAGAGCTGCACAGTGGGCAATTGGCGACGGTTCGGGGTCTATCTCGAATGAAAGACCCGGGAACACATACATATTCACACACACATTCATACATGCACCTCGTTATTTTAGAACCATTGTCAGATGACGAGGAAACACCTGAACTGGCACCCAACGCCTTCGATAGACGTCGGGACTTTGGACCCCGATCAGATTTATCCTGCACAGTCCCGTATACACGCCAGTATAATTTGTTGGATATTCTGGACGACTTTTCTAGTACTTTTGTAGCGAAGCCGGCAACCCTCCGATCACAAGATCACTACTTTTTTACTTTTCTTTTGTCAAGTCTATCGCGCGGGTTCGAACCACCAATCCTCGGATTAGCAGCTGAACGCCTTAACCGCACGGCCACGGAGGCCTCAACATACTATAGTTGGTTTGGTTTTGTTAATTAACGTCGCACTAGAGCTGCACAGTGGGCTATTGGCGACGGTTCAGGGTCAATCTCGAAGGAAAGACCCTGGAACACATACACATTCACACACACATTCATACTTGCACCTCGTTATTTTAGAACCATGGTCAGATGACGAGGAAACACCTGAACTGGCACCCAACGCCTTCAATAGACGTCGGGACTTTGGACCCCGATCAGATTTATCGGGCACCAGTCCCGTATACACGCCAGTATAATTTGTTGGATATTCTGGACGACTTTCTAGTATTTTTGTAGCGAAGCTGGCAACCCTCCGATCGCAAGATGACTACTTTTTTTTACTTTTCTATGTCAAGTCCATTTCCCGGATTCGAACCACCAATCCTTTAATTAGTATTAAAATACAAATGCAACGTTAAAATACGCAATAAAAGTCCGTAATAATCCGGACATGTTTCGGGAGATACATCACCCTTCATCAGCGGAAAATATAAAGTCTGTGTGTAATGAAATATAAATAAACCCAAAGAAATCTAAAATGTTGCCAAAGACTAAAAAACTAACTAAAAACTATTACAAACGGTTGGAGTTAACTATTGTGTGCCAACAAGCGGGAAACATTGGGACCGCAAACGTTTCATTGACAACCGAATCAATATTACTAAAAATATGAAACGCCTCCAGGAAGTCAAGTTCAAATGGAGATTTAGGTTTGCAAATTAAATGTGAGTTAGAAAAATTAAATATATGACCATGTTCCCAAGAGTGCTTGGCAATGGAGGACTTCTTTATTTCTTGTTTAACAGTATGTGCTTGGTGCTCCTTGATACGAAATCTTAATGCTCTCCTTGTTTGACCAATATATGACATGCCACATTGACATGAAATACTGTATATGCCCCAGTTATTAAGATCGTCAATAGGGTCTTTAAGTTGTGTGAACGTGATCTTATTGATAGGTGAAAATATGGAACGTATGTCGAACCTACCGAGAATTTTAGAAATTTGATGGCTGATCTGGGGATAATATGGTAAAACAACTAAAGACTTAGATCGCTCAGATAGACTAGAATTTTTAAATGGATTTTTAAGTTTATGTAGGGCCTTATCAACGACGTTGGGTGAGAAACCTCGATCCACGGCGACGGCTCTCAAATAATTAAGTTCAGTCTGGAGTGAATCGGGTGTAGAACAGATGTTAAGAGCACGATTAACAAAAGTGTAAAATGCAGCCATTTTTTGTTGTATGGGGTGGCAGGACTTAAAATGAGGGGGCAAAGAAACTGCGAAGGGTTTTCTATATACGGTGGTGGATAAATGGTCATCTTTACGAGTAATTAAAACATCAAGGAAAGGAAGAGTATTGTTGGATTCGGATTCGGCAGTGAATTGTATTTTAGGATCTATGGAATTTAATACAGGGAGAATTCCGTCAACTTCTCCGGTGGAGTTGTTTAATAGGGCGAAAGTGTCATCAACATAGCGGATCCAAAGGGGAAATTTAATAATGGTGAAAAGTTTTTCTTCAAAATAATCCATATATATATCACTGAGTATGGGTGAAAGAGGGCTTCCCATAGCCAAACCCTCCGTTTGTCTATAAAAATTACCTTCAAATACAAAAGTGGTTTGCCAAAGACAAGTCTTTGTAAGGGAAATCAAATCATCTATTTCAAATTGTGTGAAATGAAAAACTCTGAGGCGACCTTCAAGGCACTTTAATGCGCCTTGAATAGGAACGTTGGTAAATAAAGATTTTACATCGAAAGACACCATGTGGAGATCTTTGGCGTTTATGTCTTTGATAAGTGAAACGAATTGCATAGAGTTTTTAACAGTATATCTATTGGATTTCAAAAGAGGTGAAAAAATGGTGACAAGATATTTGGCTAGTTTGTATGAAGCCGTACCTATATTAGACACAATAGGACGAAACGGGATATCAGGTTTGTGAACCTTGGGTAGAGCATATAACCTGGCTGTATTGGATATGGACGGAATAAGATAATTTTTAGAGGAAATAAAATGGCTGTCCTTTATTATTGATTTGATCACCTTAAGTTCATTCTGTGATGTGTTCTGGGTGATGTATCTCCCGAAACATGTCCGGATTATTACGGACTTTTATTGCGTATTTTAACGTTGCATTTGTATTTTAATATTCTTAACGCAATGCTCTATAAGACGAGTTTTTACCTTTAATTAGTAGCCGAACGCCTTACCAACTGAGCAACTCAACATACTATAGAAGGATGTTTCGAATTCCTGTTTAAATATTCTTGAAAATCTCAAGAATACGAAGCATTGTTCCTGGGTCTTTCCTTCGAGACTGGCCTCAAACCGTCGCCTATAGCCCAATGAGCAATTCTAGTCTTAGTGAGCAGTACTAGTCTTTTGTTTGGTTTAATTTACCAAACCAAACCTGGATATTTCAAGCAAAATAAATCATAGTTTATCACTGCATTAGTAACACCCGTCAGAGAGATGGTACTTGCATTGGAAAAGCATTCGCGGCGGGACTATGTTACTAATGCAGTGTTAAAATCACCTCATGAGTTAATCTCCATTAGGTCATTAGGTTCATAAATAACGGGATCTGTTGTAGTCTAGCTGACATGGCACCGACTTGGGATTGAAAGGGTTGCGAGATTTTAGATAAGCCTAATGGAAGGCTTGATATAGAAGAGAATGTAGCACATCAAATCCGGCATTGCTCAAATGTCCACACTTTGATCGTTGTATGGTTTGGTTTGGTTAATTAATTTCGGAATTGAGTTGCCCATTGGGCTACAGGTGGCGGTTCAGGACCTACCTCGAAGGAAAAACCGGGGAACAATGCCTTGTATTTTTTTAACCATGGTCAGTTGACAAGAACAACAATGGTGCTGGTATCCGAAGTAACCTCAACAGGCATCAGGACATTGGCTCCGATCATATTTAACGTGCAGCAGACCCGTATAGACGCCGTAGAAATTGGAAGTAAATTCGGACGACGTATTGTTACTTCGCAGAGAATCTTAAAACCCTTCGATCACAAGTTCATTGCATTTTTAAAAAACATTGTCAAGTCTCTGATATCAGCGTATTCGATCTCGCTACCCTCTGGTTGCTGGCCGACGACGGTACCTCGAGGCTAGCAGTGTGTGGTATTTAAACTCTGGTATTTTTTGTCCTTTTCATCATACCGCGGCTTTATGTAATAAGGAATTCCGGATATTTAGTTAGGTTTGTGGAAAGAACGTCGCACCAGAGCTACACAGTAGTCCATTGGCGAGGATCATCCGAAAGGATTGGGCTCGGCCTCATATTTATGAACCATGGTGACTAGATCACTAGATTAACAACTGAGCAGCTTTAAATTCGGAATAAACTTTTAAACGACATCAATTGTCCTCGTGTGTAGTTGCAGAGATACTATAATGTAATAATTTATAAATATTAGTTATAATTCTTAATAACAATTTATATTTAACCAGCTGTAGCCCAGTAGAGAAGTATTTGCCTCATAAGAGTGGGTAGAATACAGGGAGGAGAGAGAAAGGAGAAGCTCTATAAGTGACAAAATATGAAATATTGCTGATCGATTCTGAACAACAATATGTTTCCCAATATGCATTGCAACAATAATTTTTTTGTGCGCTCCGACCGGTTTTCATGTTCTACGCATAACGAAACTGTTGACTGTATCCCAAGATGCATTGCGCTGAGGCCTTATTTTGTGCGCGAATGCGATGTACTAGGTCCTATCCTTCTCCCTCCATTAACTTTGGTTGAATATCGTTTTGGATAGTGTAAAAAGTTCGTGGTCGGAGGGTTTCCAGATTATTTGTTTGCCGGTCGCAAAAATTATCCGAAATATATATTTTTTTTGTTTTGTTTTGGCTAATTAACGTCACACTAAAGCGCAAAGTGAGTAATTTACAGGGAACTGGTGCATGTTTAATCCATCGTGGTACAATGGTCTCACTCCTATTCATATTGCGTGAAATGCCAGTTCATGTGTTATTCTCGTCATCAGACCATGCTTCGAAAATGTGAGGCAATTTTCGGTTTTTTTTCCCTGAACCATGGCGTATAGTATATTGTGCAGCTTTAGTGCGAAGTTTTTGAAACCAACCAAAGTGAATACTTACTTTATAAGAATGGAAATGTGTTAACGTAATATATTTAAACCTTCGAAAAACCTTCGAAATATATTTATTTTTGTCATCGAAATACAAGAGTCAGACAAATTTTGAAAAAAATAAATTGCGCAACAGAAGAAGTCTACAATTTTTCCAAGAGCTTTTTTTGCACATTTATAAAATTCCGTACACAAATGAAAACAATTGTCCAACAATGTTTAATCTATTACTTTAAAGATTACGTATGCGAAACAATGTAATTTATACTTAAAAAGGATTTCTTTAAGCAAAGTAGGTGCAAAAGAAGAGATTCAAAATGTCAGGCAACGACTCTAACTAAAAAGAATCAATGGTGACAGGTAAATACCTAGTGAGTAATGAAGAGAGACGGTTAAAGATAGAAAAACAAAAGAATCGTTTCAAAGGTAAGTAAAATGAGACTGGAGTAGGTTTTTATTTTCCACACTTTGCATGTTTTTTTTTTATTATAATAAGAAACTTCACATAAAATTGAAATGCGCATTTCGAATTTATACAGTAGCTTATTTTATTTCCATGTATTTTTTATTACTTGTGGGATAAATAACATACTATAAAGTATTAAAGCTAACGAATCGAATATAAACTTAGTGTAATATTTCTTGCATTTTAGAAAATAATAGAAAATAAATGTAAAACTCAATAATTTGTAATAAATTAATTAGTTGGTTTTAATTGGTAAATTCAGTAACATTTCCACCATCCTAAAATTCACAAAAAATAATATATTGTTATAATAATTAAACAATCTCTGTGAATTGATAATCCAAACTATTCGGTTTGTATTCTCCATTCACAGAGCCATCTGAATTAACTCACGCGCGTTTTTCTCGTTCGTGAAGAATGAAACTCGCGCAATTGAAATCAAATTAATAACTTCCTATCTCGCGTACATTTTCTGAATGAAAGCAAAAAGTATAATGAAAGCAAAAAGTATAATGAAAGCAAAAAGTATAATGAAAGCAAAAAGTATAATGAAAGCAAAAAGTATAATGAAAGCAAAAAGTATAATGAAAGCAAAAAGTATAATGAAAGCAAAAAGTATAATGAAAGCAAAAAGTATAATGAAAGCAAAAAGTATAATGAAAGCAAAAAGTATAATGAAAGCAAAAAGTATAATGAAAGCAAAAAGTATAATGAAAGCAAAAAGTATAATGAAAGCAAAAAGTATAATGAAAGCAAAAAGTATAATGAAAGCAAAAAGTATAATGAAAGCAAAAAGTATAATGAAAGCAAAAAGTATAATGAAAGCAAAAAGTATAATGAAAGCAAAAAGTATAATGAAAGCAAAAAGTATAATGAAAGCAAAAAGTATAATGAAAGCAAAAAATAATTTTAAAAAAAACGATATTTATGTATTTTACATATAAGAAGTATTAAAATATTTTTTATTCAGAAAATATATAAGATTTAAAATCCGCATTGCCAGGTTAAAAGAGCGGTAGGGTATTAATCACAGAGTTGCGTATTAGATCCATTGAACTCTTAACTGTAACTTTTGGATTGCTCATAACCGTTTCCTTCTATGGGCGAGGTTGAAGTCATGCTGTAAGTAGCCATACTGTACCCCAAATAATTTTGACAAGTGATTATATCGATATTTTTCTTCTGAAACCCTTATAGAATTGTTAAATATGTTTAGATATTTTAGTTTCTATATATAGAGCATATTTGTATATGACCGAAAATATAGTTTTTCTTTCTGCTGCTTATCCACTTATTATTGGTTGAAATGGATTTCAAAGAATAGGATAATTCAAAATGGGTTTTAATAGAAAATTATAAAAAAAATAGCTAAAAACACTACAATTCGCCATATTTTAGCATGAACAACATACAAAATAAAGAAGTAGTAATGGAAGTGGGGTACAGTTTTTTAACCTTCCATTGGATTAAAATCAACAAACTGCCTTGTCCAATCCAAAATCTACAGTTGGAGATCAGTGATTAGATTTTTGTTGCTCAACCTAACATATGCATGCACAGCAGACTGGTATACAATAGGGCCTCCGTGGCCCGAGTGGATAAAGGCGTCATCTGGGAATCAGAGGATTCCTGGTTCGATCCTGTGCGATGGACTTAACAAAGAAAAGTAAAAAAGTAGTGATGTTGTGATTGGAGGGCTGCCAGTTACAAAATTCTAAAAAAGTCGTACACAACATCCACAAGGTGCACGAAAAATCTGATCGGGGTTCAAAGTCCCGACGTGTATTGAAGGTGTTGGGTACCAGCTCAGGTGTTGCCCTCGTCATCTGACCATTGATTCAAAAATACGCGGCATCATTCCCGGGTCTTTCCTTCAAGATAGGCCCTGAACGATCGCCAATAGCCAACTGGGCAGCTGTAGTGCGACGTTAATTAATCAAACCGAACCAATTTGATATACACTAAATTTATAGTGGTCCAAACGTCAGAACGCTGTTTATTGTGTGAAAAATATTAAAGTGGCAGCTCTGGTGTTGTCACCTAACCATTGTTTAAAAGTACGAGTCAGTTTTCATTGGTATTTCTTTTAAGATTGTTCCCAAACCGTAAATAATAATACAATAACTCTAAGAAAAAAACTCGTCTTATAGAAACATTTTGTTAGGAATTTTAAATCCAAATACAACGTTATAATACGCAATAAAAACCCAAGAGATCTGGTTGGGTTTGATTTTTGTTAATTAACGTCGCACTAAAGCTCCACAGTGGGCTATTGGCGACGGTTCGGGGCCTATCTCGAAGGAAAGACCCGACTACGATGCCTCGTTATTTTAGAACCATGGTCAGATGACGAGAAAACACCTGAACTGGCACCCAACGCCTTTAATAGACGTCGGGACTTTGGACCCCGATCACATTTATCGTGCACCAGTCCCGTATTCACGCCGTTAATTTTTGTGGATTTTCTGGACGACTTTTCTAGTATTTTGTAGCGAAGTTGGCAACCCTCCGATCACAAGATCACTACTTTTTACTTTTCTTTGTCAAGTCCATCGCGCCTGGCATCAAACCACGAATCTTCGTATTCGCAGTTGACGCCTTTGACCGCTCGGCCACGGAAACATCTGTAAAAAGTAGTGATATTGCTATCGGAGGGTTGCCAACTTCGCCACCAAAATACTAGAATGTCGTCCAGAACATCCGCAAAAATTGACGGCGTGTATGCGGGACTGGTGCACGATAAATCTGATCGGGGTCCAAAGTCCCGACGTCTATTGAAGGTATTGTTCCAGCACAGGTGTTGTCCTCGTCATCTGACCGTGGTTAAAAAAAAATACAACGCATCGTTCCCAGGACTTTCCTTAGAGATAGGCCCCGAACCGTCGCCAATAGCCCACTGTGGAGCTTTAGTGCGACGCTAATTAATGAAACCAAAACCTTTTTTTTAGATAGACCCCGAACCGTCGCAAATTGCCCACTGTGCAGCTCTAGTGCGATGTCAATTAACCAAACCAAACCTTCTAGGTAGGCCCTCGTCATCTGACCATGGTTCAAAAATACGAGGCAGCGTTCCCGGGTCTTTCCTTCGAGATGGGCCCCGAACCGTCGCCAATAGCCCACTGTGTAGTTCTAGTTCGACGTTAATTAACAAAACAAAACCAACCAACCGACCTTCGAGATAGGCCCCGAACCGTCGCTAAAAGCCCACTGGGCAGCTCTATTGCGACGTTAATTAACAAAACAAAACAAAACCGAGGTAGCCCAGAACCATCGCCAATAACCCAATGTACAGCTCTAATGCGACGTTAGTTCAACCATTTAACCATTAAAAAAATTGTTATGTAGCGCTAGAGGGGCCCCAGTTGCCCAGTGGATAAAGGTGTTCAGCTAGTAATCAGAGGATTGCCAGTTCGAGCATGACTGAGTGGACTTGACAAAGAAAAGTAAAAATGTAGTGATGTTGCGATCGGAGGTTTGCCAGCTTCGTTACTGAAAATACTGGAAAGTCATCTAAAAATATCCAAGAAATTATACTGGCGTGTATACGGTACTGGTGCACAATAAATCTGATTGGGATCCAATGTCCTGACGCCTACTGAAGTTGCGTCGAGTGTCAGCTTAGGTGTTGTTCTCGCCATCTGACCATTGTTGAAAAATACCAGGCATTGTTCCTGGGTCTAACTTTCAGAATAGATCCCGACTCGTCGCAAGTAGACCAATGTGCACCTTTAGGGCGATGTTAATTAACCAAACCAGTGTTGCGCTTATTTGATGTTTCTTTAATCAGAAATCAAATTAGTATTTATAGCAATTCATGCAATTACACAATAAGCGTTAAAGTGATTGAGAAGTATAGGATTCGGTTCGAATCGGCATGAGGATTTAACTGAAGTTAAGATGTAGCATAGCTTGGTTTTGGTTAATTAACGTCGCACTAAAGCTACACAGTGGTATATTTAAGATGTAGCGGTCTCGTGATCGGAGAGTTGCCCGACTCGCTATGAAATTTCAAAAGTCTTCTTTAATTTTACTGTTCTATTCTGCTATGTACTGATGCCTGTAGAAATTGTGTTGGGTGCCAGGTCATGTGTCGAACTCGTCCTCTGACCATGGTTCTAAAATTACTAAGCGTATGGTTGTGTTAAAGCTCACAAAGTTTATGTCAGAAATAGGCAGCCGTAAAGTAATTCATAATCTAATCCAACACACAAATAAGCCAAATAAAAACGTATGAATCGCCTTAACGTTAAACGCATTTTGCTAATTAGTTGTGTTATGAAAGTAGTTATGATTATAATTGTTATGAATTGTTCTTTTATTACAAAAGAACAATTTAATTACAGGGCGATGCCCATGTTTAAATAAACAACTAACAATAAAAGCGGAAAAAGTATTCTACTAATTTCGGATGCAACAGCTGTGGCCGGCACTAATGAAGGACCTAACGATATTTGCCGCTTCTGGAAACATTCTGCATCTTGTATAAAGCCTTAATGGAGGAACTGCATCTGAATTAACGGTGAGTTTTGTTAAAAATTAATTTTGAAAGGCAAATTGTAATAATGATATTTAATTTAAGTCAAAAGTATAAATCTTTGTATATGAAGTAACTGCTCTGTAATTGTATAAAATATGTTTATAATCTGTTGGAAGTTACTTTAAAACCGTAAAAATAGTTTGCTTTCTTATTTACTAAAACACAATTTAAAATTGTATGCATAATTTCTCTGTACATTTATTTAATTTGCTGAAATGAATATTGTCAATGCGGAATTACGATTTAAAAAGTACGGTAGTTCTTGTACCCAACAATTGTAAACTATAATTTTAAATTCAAATGAAATGCGATATTGTAATACTACTTACTGCTAATACTTTTAATATATATATATAAACTATTAAATATTATTCAAGCTATAAAACATAGTTTTTATTTTAAATATCTTTATGTGGTTGATAAATAAAAGCTATGTTTTAAATGAATATAATCTATGAAATCTTAACTCGGATTTGTTTTAATACGTAGTTCAAATTATTAATATTGTCAGGTGCAGGAAAATAGGTTTTAGAACTAGATTTTTAATTTTTAAGATCTAATTTATCACAGAAAAATTACAATCTAATATATAAAGCCGAAATTTCCAAAATCTGTCCGGATGTGTGTTTGTTTGTCAGTACTTTATAGGCTCCGTAAATACAGAACGCAGAGCTTTGAATTTCACAGAATAGTTAGTTCAAAAAATAAGAATTTTAACGCGACTATTTTCAAGTCTCTACGATGTTCCATTCGAATGTTATGACATTTTTTAGCGTACGTCATCAAAGTTTCACGAAGTGGCAACAGTAAAATCAGTTAAAATCAACGGAGAAAAGCGAAAATATAATATAGCAAAATTATAAACCAATTAGAATGCCGATCTTTACACGGAATACTCCATAACTACAGAACGTAGCTTTATAAAATTTACAGAGTACATTACTTGAAAAATTAGACATTTTTTGTGATAATTTTTAAGTTTGTACGATGTTCCATTCGTATGTTATAACTATTTTAATGTATTCCATTGACTTAACATGGACGAACATATCGTGTGCAATTTAAAATAAAAATTTTCGTTATTGTTCCTATAAAAATTACGTCATAGGTTTTGCTTGATTTAATTATTATCGAAAAACGTCTGCACATTGGGCTTTTTGCTACAATACGGAACCATTCAAAAATTAAAACAACCAGAAGTTTATCATAGGGAAATGGTTTAGAATTGTTTTAAAATGTTATAATTGTATTTAATTTATTTGTATTTAATTATCTTGGATCGAACTTTTAGAACAATTCTTCCAAAATGTGAGTAATTTGTGTATGAACGTCGATTTTATTCATTTGAAAAATATTTTATGCAAGTATATTTTTTTTAATTATACGAAGTTTAGTTTCACTGTGAATTTTCAACTCTATATGACTTTTTAATGTTATTAAAAAATAAAATTCCACAGATACCAAATGATAATTGAGAAAATAAATATTTTTTTTAATGTGCCAATGAAATGGCGATCATTAAGAATTAAATGTTCTGAATGATTGAAAGTATATGGTGAGTTTATAATATGCTGCACCGTTTGCTAAACCTTCGTCAAGTTATAACAGTTTATTATTTGGATAAAATGCGTTTTGGCTTTAATTTGCTGTGGAAACTTACTAAATATTTATATGACAGGTATTTTTCGATGCGATTGCAATAACAATAGAATCACAAAATAAAATTCTTATGAAAAATGGTTTAACGAAATAAGTAAATACGAAATTTTTAATACATTCATACGGAAATAAAAAAAAGTTCTTAAAATTAAAATAGGTGGTTATTCTTCTGTAATAATAGCATTTATGGATAATCTTTAAAACATGGGCATTTGGACATAGTAAAAGGGGCGGGGGGGGGGGGTAAAAATCGGCACGTAAAAAACGTCTGACTTTCGTTTACACGATAGTATATTATTTATGCCCATCAGCTGATTTCAATTGGAGTAACGGATTTTACAAATGTAGTTTTTTTATTATGAGATTTCATGCAACTATGTACCGAAGTTACCCATACCGATTGGAAATTCCTATTCATTTCTAAAATTATTTTCGTGCAGGAATGTTTAATTTTTAAAACTCCATACCTTTTGAAAGATAAACTAGAAATTATAGAATTTTTATCGGTGTATTAGCAACCAGTAGCATAGATATATTTTTACTTTATTAACTTCTAATTTATAAAAAAATAAAATATTTAAAATTAATAAAAAACCGCTTTAATTTTTTTAAGGAGGACTTCTAAAATGGTATATGCGATTATCCCAGGGAGGAGAGGAAATGTATATATTTTCAGTTATTTGTCGTTATTTTATTTACCTCCGTGCGAAGAGCGGGTACTTTTGCTAGTTATTTTATAAAAACGATCACTTATTTATTTCAAACATAATCGTATATTTTTTTTATTCAATCTAAGTTTTTTAATTAATTTTAATAATTTTTTTTAAGGTAACCTACTTTAATTAATAGGTGGGGTGGCATGGGTCACTTGTGGGAATCATGGAATGTTTCGTTTGAAAAAGATCATTATTAGAACCAACTTTTAAGTCAAATCAGTAACTTTTCAAATAATTAATGCTACATAATAGGAAAGTCGTAAATATTTAACTATATTCAGTAAAAGTACAATTATTCTACAAAAATATGAATTTCGAAGCTTATAAATGGCATGAGTTAACTGCAATATATTTAAGACTGTTTATATAATAATATAATGTAGATACATACCTGTTTTGTTTCTAAAAACTGTTAACAAAAGAACATCTTATATAAGTTGAAAATTCCCAAAATATGTCCGGATGTTGGTTTGTTTGTTGGTTTGTCAGTAAAAGAAAGGCTCCGTCACTACAAAACGTAGAGCTTTGAAATTTACAGAATAGTTCGTTTAAAAAATAAGAATTTTCACGTAATTATTTTCAAGCTTTTAGCTCCTACGATGTTTCATTCGAATGTTATGAAATTTTTTATAGTGTCCGAGCGAAGTTTCACGAAGTGGTAACTGTAATAAGCAATCAACAACAATCATATCAGTTGAAATCAACGGAGAAAAGTGAAAATATATTAAAAATTATAAATCAATTAGAATGCCGATCTTTACACGGAATGCTCCATAACTACAAAACGTAGCTTTAAGAAATTTATATAGTACTTTACTTGAAAATTAGAAATTTTTTATAAAAAAATTTAAGTTTGTACGATGTTCCATACGTATTTTATAACTATTTTTATGTATATCATTCGTTTAACATAGATTACAATATCGTTTGCAATTTGTTATTTTTTTCGGTTATTGACTGTTTGGAAATGACGTCATAAGTTTTATTTAATTTGATAATTATTAAAAAATGTCTGCACATTGGGCTTTTTACTACAATACGCATTCTTACAAAAATTAAAAGAATTAGAATTTTATCTTATGGAAATGGCTTATAATTATTTTAATAATATAATTGTTTCGCGTCTTTTGTTTTGTGTGTATGTAAGTTAATTGTAACTACATTTGATTATCAAAGATCGAACTTTTAGAACAATACTTTCACAATTTTCTTGACTCATTGGAATTCAGTATAATGTTTTAAATCAAATAAACTAAACAAATCACCAGTGCACCAAATTAAAAATAAATAACTGCAATGCTGCAAAGATTCATGAATCAAAATACACAAAAATTATACTGGCAGGTGGTCTATAATTTGAAGATTTCAAATTATAATAAAGTCGATTTTTCAAACTAATGGATTAATGGGGGCACAAAAATATTTAAGAAGCTGTAACAATAACAGACACGTAATAATCAAATAAACTGAATTTTAAAAAGTTGAGAAAACATTTATATTTATTCAATTTTATTCAAGTTACTAATGTGACTAAAAATAAAGATAATTATTTTTTGTTGTTGTAGTGAAACTATTTTATACCATAATTATTAAACAACACGTCAACTGCAGCATCAAAATTTTTTAAAGTGCCTGTGGAGTCACGCTAATTTTTAATGCATGTTATGTGAGTTATATGTAACTCACGCGTTGTATAAGCCTGAAGGACAGCAAGTTATATTCGCGCGGTAGTCAAAAGTATTAAATATAAAGACAGCTTGTTTATAATACTAGAAGAGTTACTAACCTTAAGTAACTGCTTCAAAAACGTCTAACTATACTGTTATCTAAATTTCGATCTTGCATCCTTATTTGAAGAAGTTTTAAACCAACCTTTCGCTGAACCATCAAAGTAGAAAATCGCATTATTAAAACCATTACCGATAAGGTCCTTCACCCATAACTCTATAGGAAATCAACAACCGGGAAAATTACATATCTGGCCAGTAAGCAAGTTATAAAGAATGCATCTCAGTCCAGATGACGGGATCAAAGAATCGTGATTCAAAGAAAAGGAATCGAGAAAATCCGATTATTCACGCAATCGGTTCATTTCCCTCTCTTCCTGTGTATGTCGAAAGATGAATTGTGAGGAAGACGTGAGGAAGTCAGAAAGCGTGATGAATGATGGAGAAAAGCATCAATGTTTGTTCTGTATATCAAGACACGTTCGGGCACTTCTCGATGTCTTCTTGCCCCATAATCTTATCTAACGTTGTTTTAGCGTCGTCGTTTCTTGGGATTTGGTTCTGTGTCAGTATCTTATAGTCCATTTATTCAAGTAAATGAGGCTTTAGAAAGGTTTTAGAACAAAGTTTTATTTACTTGTGAAGCGATTTTAGAGAATTGCGGATTACTATTGTGTCTACTGAAATTGACCACCAAAAAAAAATAGTTGAAGTGGTATATTTTACGTGAGTTGCCTGATCAAAGAATCATTTATCTCGTATTAGCGATTTTTTAAAAAGCTTTTATAACAAAGGTTTATTAACTTTTAAAGCGATTTCAAGGAATTACGAATTACTATTGCGTCTATTGAGATTGGCCACCAAAAGTATAATAGTTGAAATTATATATTTTGCGTGAGTTGCCTGATCGAAGAATCATTTTTCTCGTATAGGCGATGCTTTAAAAAGCTTTCAGAGCAAAGTTTTAATTACTTGTGAAGCGATTTCAAGGAATTACGAATTGCTATTGCGTCTATTGAAATTGACCACCAAACGTATAATAGTTGTGACGTTATATGCGTTGAGTTGCTTAGTCGCAGAGTCATTTCTCTCGTATAGGCGATGCTTTAAAAGGCTTTTAGAACAAACCTTTAATTACTTCTGAAGCTATCTCAAAGAATTACGAATTACTATTGCGTCTATTGAAATTGACTACTAAAAGTATAATAGTTGAAATGATATATTTTAAGTGAGTTGCGTGATCGAAGAATCATTTCTCTCGTATTAGCGATTCTTTAAAAAGCATTTAAAACAAAGTTTTATTTACTTCTAAAGAGATTTCAATGAATTACGAATTACTATTGCGTCTATTAAAATTGACAACCAAAAGTATAATAGTTGAAATGATATATTTTACGTGAGTTGCGTGATCGAAGAATGATTTCTCTCGTATTAGCGATTCTTTAAAAAGCATTTAAAACAAAGTTTTATTTACTTCTAAAGCGATTTCAAGGAATTACGAATTACTATTGCGTCTATTGAAATTGACTACTAAAAGTATAATAGTTGAAATGATATATTTTACGTGAGTTGCGTGATCGAAGAATCATTTCTCTCGTATTAGCGATTCTTTAAAAAGCATTTAAAACAAAGTTTTATTTACTTCTAAAGCGATTTCAATGAATTACTATTGCGTCTATTAAAATTGACCACCAAGAGTATAATAGTTGATACGTTATAAGCGTTGAGTTGCTTAGTCGCAGAGTCATTTCTCTCGTATTAGCGATTCTTTAAAAATCTTTCAGAACAAAGGTTTAATTACTTCTGAAGCGATTTCAAGGAATTACGAATTACTATGCGTCTATTGAAGTTGACCACCAAAAGTATAAAAGTTCAGACTATATATCGTGCGTGAGTTGCTTGGTCACAGAGTCATTTCTTCCGTATAGGAAATGCTTTTAGAATAAAGTTGTATTTTCTCTTCTGAATATACTTGATGAAATTAAGAATTATTATTGCGTATATTTAAAGTGAATCGCCCAATTCCAAAACGTCTTTTATCCACTTTAGAGAATAATCCCATCAAATTTTTAATTAAACATTTTCTGTATGAAATTCTATTTCTACACCTGTAATTAAGCAAAATAATTGTGTAATGTGTAAAAAAACATACTTTGCTTAATTCCAAGTGTAGAAATAAGGTGTAATACAAAACAATTAGATTTAAAAATATTGTGATGGACTTGTTCTCCAAAGTGTATGAAAGACTTTTTGGATTGAGCGACTGAAGTATAAACTTCACATTTAATTGATGCGGTATGTAATGTGTGAGCGGCATAGTCGCAGAGTGATTTCTCTCATATAGGGGATAGAATGTTTTCTCCAAGAACCTTTCAAAGCGGAGTCTAAAACTTTACCAAAATGTAAAATATCTATTGTTGTTGAAGAAGTGTTCTGGATATATGATTTGACACTCACTTTTTGTAACACACATCAACGACTAGGTGAGGATTTGTAGAAGCAAATTGTTATTTAAAGTATTTTATGATAAAAATGTATTCACACATTACGAATAGCTTTGAGAAAAACGGGCATTCAAAGTTCTAAGTCTTTATAAAAATTAATTTTGCATAGAGGTTCAGTGTATCGCTATATTTTTACATGCTTTTATTTATCTATCACTCAATTAATCTATCGTAAAATATATGAAAAATATATTTATTTTAAATTTATAGAAAAAGTAAAAATGGGTTTGATCGAAAATGCTTCGTTGCCCAAACACATACATATAAATTATTAATTTAGAAATAATATTCCTATATTATGCCTATATTTCATATGGAATTCTTATGTTTCGGTGTGGAGGCCCTGTGTAGCATTTTTGGGTCGTTGTATAACTTTCTAGTAGAAATGAAATAGTTATATCAATATTATGGTTAATTTTCAACATTTAATTCAGAAATTTTAACATCTCACTTGATTTTGCTTAAATAGGCAAAGAAAATATACATTCTAGTGTTTTATATATATTAATAAAATAATAAGAATAACTTTAAAATATTTGGTAATATTTTGAATATATTATATTACTTTACAAATTTAAAGTTTATTGCTGATAAGTTAGATATAATTATAAATTTTAATATTTTTTCACCTGTGTGTAAATAACTGTACTTACTAAAATAACAATAATAAATATATTTAAGACATTGAGGAAATTAGGATTGAGGATTTAATTAAAATAATAATTAGATACCATTAATTGTCTTATGTTAAATAAGTTTAATAATAATATAACGACATAGATGGGAACGAACGTTTCATTTTCACTAGAAATTCAACATGAATTAAATTAATGCGTTTATGTAATAGGGGTACGAATAAGAGGGGGTATCTTTGGCTTATAATTAATCTCAAGGAAACCAATTATTTCAAAACGGAAAAGCATCAGAGAAAATATAATAACTAATGTCATATTTGAATTTTTAAGAATTTTAAATGTCAGTGGTTGTAAACAGCGATGATTATTGCATGGTATTATATTTGCTTTAATCTGACAGTTGTTTATTATTTTAGAAATAAACACATATTATAGAATACTCATTCATTTGGTAATGTATATTTTTGATTGATAAAGAACAAAAAATAAGCAATCAAATCTCATAATTCACACAATAAAAAAGTAAATAAGAATGAAAAATAAAATATAAATTGCTTTTAGTTATAAATATAAAATAATTATTTAAATTTTTTATGTATGCGTGTTAGCACAAAATAATTAAATTTAAAATTGTTTGGTTTTCTGCAAAAACAATTGATATTTTACAGGCCACATATGTATATTTTTTATATTATCTCTTATTAAAGTATATTAAAAGGTATTCCTTTTATCGAAATGAAGTTTCGAATAATCTAAAATGCATTTATCATAGTTACAAACAAAATTATGTAGCTTTTATTTAAATATTTTCTAATCAATTTTGTATTTTTAGAAAAACGTACTAGTGTTTTAAGTTAATTGTTTCATAAACAATTTAGAGTGTTTCATGATAAGCTGTTTAATGGTGCTAAAGTTTAGGAGTCTAAAAAGCAATAGACTCACATTTTGAAATAATTTGATTATTTTTATATTTTGTAAATAAAATTTAGGAGAATAACGATGCAGGCAATTAAGCTAGACTGTGATAAAATCACTGATTAATATTTTTTTTAAACCATAAAGTAATAACAATTTTCTTTAACTACTAAGTATATATTTATTGTTGAGTAGTTTATTACTTGAAACAAAGAAGGGAAAAAATACATAAACATATTTTTTAATGCGAGCCACAATTTTTGTTAGTAAATACGACAACTTTGTCCGTAGATTATTCGAAACTTTATTCCTTAAAAGCAAAACTTTAAATAAAAATTTGCAAAAGATGTGCAAATTCATGTGCCATGTAAAATACCGAATATCATCGCAATAAACTTGGTTAACACTTTAAAAATTTTAATAAATTTTTATCCACCAAAAACATAATTTTTTCAAAAACGAAATACAAAGTCTAACATAGTTTTGCAGATTTAATTTTTTTTTAATTTTCAAAGAATATTCGTTGTTTTGAGTAAATCTATTATCGGAGAATAATATATATTTTTTTCTTTATTTTAATTATCCAATTACGACAGTTACAAAAGGTCTAACGTTAACCACAATTATTCGTCCTAACAAGTATTAAACAGTTACAGATGCAGCAACACAGAACATAAATCTAAGAATAAGACTTATTATGTTAACAATTTGTAATGGTTGTCCATTATTTTCAATTCCATTCAAAAACTCAAATAGGAAATCTAAAGTAAAACATTTTTATTTTCATGGCATTCCTTCTTATCTTTATTTGCAAAGTTCATCTAACTCGAAGTTATCTCTTCAATTCCAGACAGCCCTCTTACATTCCAGACAGCACGTTTTCGTAAAACCCATTAGCAACTGCAATTATGATGTATGCGAAAAATATATCTGGTTGTTAGAATAAAAAGTATAGTAACATTAATGTAATGTTATTTTTATCTGTTTCCACATTAAGAATAGTTATTTCAATTACCATAAAATGGCCGTTTTTTTATGTTATTTTCTATCAACGTATATATTTTATAACAGAGCATGTATTATTTATTCTAAGAAGTACACAATAAAAATGTTTAAAAAAACGTGCTTAATTTGTTGAAAAATTGCTTTTGTCCTATTTATAAACGTCAAACCTGATCGTAAAAAAATAAATGATTAGAAATTAAATTATTTATATTAACAAACTAATGTTATATATATTCTCTAAGAATCAATGGATTATATTTTAAAAACATAACACAACACAAAATGATACAATAAAATCGGGTTGGCATACTTTTCGCTGTATAGTTCAATTTTGTTTGTTAATAATTTTAGAATTTGCCTTCTCTATCTTCTCCTGCCCCTTGCGTCTTCAGTAAGCTCTAGATCTCTCCGAACTTGTCATATCTTTACACTTTTTGCTATCGTTTTGTTGGTCTTAAACTGTTTTCTTTTACACGTTACAAGTTTTCGATTCCGTAATTGAGCGGTAATGAGATATTTTGCCTTCAAAATGAAATCCTCGACATATCGTCCCTTTCAACACCACACAATTTTCACACAAATGGTAAAAACACAGCCAACTACTTAAATGGAATAGCAGAACTCGTTTTATCTTCAGTTTAAGCAAATATTTGACACGATCCGTCGGTTAAAACTGAAATTACAGTGGATGAACAGGTCAACGTAATCTCTAATTTTGACTTATCTCCTCCCCTAAATGGATTAATGGCCGTCCTGGTTGACATGGCCTCTCCACACGTTACTATGTCAAATGCATGCATGAACGAAAATGCAAAGTGTTTAACTATTATTTACAAATGATTTATGACTTTATAACTGCACGTATGAAATCGATTCCTTTTTCTAATGACTGAAAAAAATGTGAGAATCGTAAACAACAGCAACATAAATGCGTTAAGCAGTAATGTAGAAATGCGTTAAGTAGTAGTAGAAATACGTTTTGTATTTAAAAAAATGTACATACAACTAATATTATACAAACCGCCTTACACGGGGGTATATAAGGTTGGCTGTGTAAAAATAATTCTTAAAGGGTCTACTCAAGGTTTGCTCTGTGGTTTACTCTGTGGGGTTCACTTCATCTACCCGATACTCCTGCTTAGGTGAGAGTGATCACTTTAGCCTGACTGGCAGAGTATCGGCGTAGCAAGCCGAAATTCCTCGGTTCTATACCGAGTGTAGCCAAGTAGTGCATAATGCATCAGTATTAGCATCACGCTACATGTAGTAATGTATAAATGTGTTAAGTAGTAGTAGAAATACGTTTTGTAGTAAAAAAATGGTACATACAACTGATATTATACGAACCGCCTTACAAGGAGGTATAGAAGGTTGGCTGTGTAAAAATAATTCTTACATGGTCTATTCAAGGTTTGCTCTTTGGTTTACTTTGTTAAAAAAAGGGCTATCATCTGTATGAGAGTGGCATATTTTTCTCATAGTCTAATATATTTTTCCCTTTTCAATCAAATATTACTTATCCTTCTGTTTTCGTAATTTTTTTAATATATAATTTTTAAATCGTACGATTCTTTCTACAGGGTGGTAAGATAACCGGGAAATCTGGGAATTATCATGGAAGTTTTTTATTTCAGAAATATCAGGGAAAAGTCAGGAAAATGTTCAAAATTTCACAAAAAATCAGGGAATTTTTCAAATTTGGATCATTAAAATGTCAATTATGGTCAATTATGCCCTCTATTCTGGGTAATTTAGTTGTTAATATTTCCTTTTAGTTCTGAAAAATATATTTTTTTAAAAATAATAGTTATGCACATTTTCATATTTCATTTTTATTTTTGTAAAATCGTGAACCACTGCTGAAGGGAGCTGCAAAAGCAAAGTGCATTGTACCTTGAATTGTAAGCTACATGTGATGGGATAATGAATATGTGATTTATTGAAGATTGGATTAGGAAATATGAAGCATATAAAACATTTAAAATTATCTACAAAAGAAATAATTGGAAAAAAATTGCTTTTTTTTGCATTATCTGCTTCCAGAGACATGTTTATTTACTATTATGCCTGTCACAATTACGTAATTTGTGTTGTATTCATAAATTATTTTTTTGACTGACAATAAGTATTGCGTATAATTTTTCATTTATAAAGCAATATATTTATAGTATTATTGTAGCGTGGATACTTTGTTTCTATACAAAGCATGTATTGCAACATTTCTTAGTGTAATTGTAAAATCAGGAAAATATTTGTGACACCATCGTGGAACTCAGGGAAATATCAGGGAACTTTTTTTCCAGAACGTTGCTGCCGCCCTGTTCTAAAAAAACAATATTTGAAACTAAAAAATTTCTGTTTTTGTAAAATAATTAAAAAAAATTGTTTGACTCATATCTTTTTCTAAGCAGTTAGAAAAAGAGCAAAGTTGTTTTCTCTGCGAAATAGTTCACTTTATATTTTTAAGGCGTTTATATTATATATGTATTTTAATTTTAATATATATAGCTGAAAAAACTCCCCAATGCTATAGGCTTGATAAATATTCCGATGTAGAATAGTTCTATTAATTAAAGTTTATGTATATTGGTAGAAAAACTGGAAATCCATGGACTACTTGTTCTTCAGCTCCGTCATATGGTTAAAGTGGAAGTAAAGTTGTAATAATTTTAAATTAGGATAGTTGAAAATTAGTTAAATCGGGTCTGTCAAATGCGCAGATTCCACATCATTTGACTATTCAATCGCGACGTTCTGGTTCTTGTTACAGTTTGCGTATTTGCAGTGGAAACTGTGATTTCGTTCATAATTCAATTGAATTGCTTTTATCTTTCAGCTGTTAATCAGAAAATCACCGAGTGTTTCGCATTTGTAAAGACTTTTTGAGAGTTTTCTTTGATTAATTTTTTTCAATAAATTAAATTCTTTTACTGCTATGCATAATTTAATAATCCGATAAAATTCATATTTATAATTAAATAACACTATTCTGAACTACTACATTCAAAACTTAAGATCTGATATTGTGTCTAAATAAAGTATATTAAAGAATTTTGAACTGAAATGTTTTCACAAAATGTGCGTATAACATAACATACTGAATATTCCTTTCGATTCCAAGTCTCGCATATTCTTTTTTTTTTATTCGAAAAATCGGACAGAAAAATCCCAAGCAAAAAATCCGAGTGAATCCTATTTCAATAAAAACACCTTTCTCCATCCCTGAAATCCATTCCCAAATTTCATCGCAGGATGAATGACATCGTCTCGGGCAAAATAGCTACTCTGCCCGGGCAATTCATTCTGTGGAAACTGAGATATTCCACTTGAATTCTTCGTCTGTGGATTGCCACGCAAAGGACAATGGACAGGACTTTTTGGCGATGTTCCAGGAGTCCTATTATCGCCGCGGCGCTGATCTCACGACAATTTCTCTCGCCAACATTAGCATTTTGAAAAGAAGGGGATATCGTCGTCTATTGCCTGCATAATAAACTTCAATGTCCTGTTGGGGTATTCTTTTTCTTGTTTGTTTTGTATTGTTAAGGGATAAAAAGGCTGTTTTTCTGGTTGGTGGTTTTGGAATATTTGTAGAGGATGTTGAGCTGGGATGGTTTTAATATCAAAAGATTTTTTTTTATTCTTACGGTACAAATTTTTAAGAAGATTAAAATAGATTTGTCTTGGATTTTTGTCAGAAAAACTATTAGAAGAACAAATTATTGTGTTTAAATATTAAATATATATATACATACAGACATACATACAAACAAACCGACAGGCACACACACAAATGCACAAACATACACACAAATACACAAACACACACACACAAGTACACAAACACACACATTTAAAAAAAAAGTGAACCTTCTTTTTTATTTAAAAATAATGATATTCATTTAATAAAAGCTGAAATGAAAATGTAAAATTATTATGTAAAACAAAAATTTAGACGTTTAATTTTTAAACATGTGTAAGATTTGAAATAAACATAGCTAAAATTTAACAAAAAAAATCTTTAATTAGGCTAAGTTTAAATACAAACATATATGTCTCGAGAGGAAAATATTTAAAAGATCAAACATTTGTCTCGCACAGACAAAACTAACACTTTTTGAGAGTTCATAGTTTTGATGCAGAACCAGATGATGATGGCATTCTTAATTATGGGTATTTTGAAAGACATTACGAGATATTATGTGACCGTTACACATCTAATTATTAACACTGATCAAATAATTGAATGTAATTTTAGGATATTTCAAGACGTTTCTAAACTAGTTAACTAATAGATGCATGCTCAAATATTTACTAAGATTTCATAATTTAATTAATATTTTAATAGTAGTTTTAAAATGCCGAACGTAATTAGTTTGTAATCGAATGTTTATCTCATCTTTAAAAGATATTCTAATTGACAGTTATTTAATCGTATGCTGTTGAATCTGTTATAGTTAAATTAACTATTATTTAGCTGTTATATGAATGAGTAGCACGTTAAATTTGTTAACTCAAATTATTTAAATAGAACGAAAAATAAGTTTTAATTTCTAAAAGATAATCCAATGTAAAGTTGACTATGGAATGCATCCTTTATTATGAACCTATCAGCTTATTGAAATTACAAAATTTTCAATTATAAAATATAGTATAAATGCTTGATTAGTAATATATTCAGTAAATACAACATATAATTATCATATAAGTATAGTATTGCAAGTATAAATAATTTGAATAAAAGCAGAATTTATATTTTTAATCACATGGTTTGAATTGCATCACATAGCATTTTCCCAATACTTTCAATTCACCAGTAATGTCCTTATCAAATTTTTTCCAAATTAGAGAATATAAACAACTCAATTGGCTTTTCCGATGCATTTTTCTAAATTTAATTTATCTCCACGGTGTAAAGCTTATTTACTTTTTAATTTCAATGATGCTGTCAGAACCTTACATTTTACAATAATAGATAATACATAAAATATTTAAAGAATCATATATCAGGCATTGTAAGGGTTAGGTTAAGTTTTGTTAAAGAAATTAAGCATATTTTCAGGTACATCCAAACGTTTATCAGAAGATTCAATTACTTAATCAGTCTAATTACATTAATTGAAAGCATTATATCGTTCAATATTATAAGTATAAAATTGTAGACATAAACATATAAATAACACATATACATACATAAAACGATAGTAAGAACTTGAGATACAATATAAATATATAAGAAACCGTAAGTATTACATTCCCATTTTATATGTTCGTTTAAATTAATGTCTGCTTTAAAAACATAACATTGAGAATACCTGCATTTTTATAAGTTTTTATGGATAATTTGGTCCTCTGGGAAAAACAAACATGTCCTTTTCTTACCTGTAAAGAAACAAAAAGTTAGTTTCATATGCGTTAGCTTAAAAATAAAATGTTATTGAAACAGTAATATAGTTCGACTCTGACTTCATTTTGGTGATATGGTTTTGAATAAGTCGATTGATTCCCTGAAACTTTTTTGTCAATTATCTTAAATTAGTATTGATAGGCATTACCAAATCTAATATTAACCAAAGACAGACAATATTATTAAAAGTGTTTACATTGTTTAATTTTAATATAAAATAACGATTTCCAATCAGTATCCCGTCACGTACCCCTTCCTAAACCTAAAATAAGACCGAAGACCTTATTTTTTGCATATATGCTCATGGAAGTCCCCCCCCCCCGTTTCATGAGCTGGGCATGTATACACTGTAAAAAAAATACTTAAAATAAGTATCTGAACGTAGTCCTCTTATTTTGAGTAAAATCGCATCGTAAATGAGCGATGACGTACTCAAATTCAAGTAATCGTACTTCCTCTAAAATGAGTAGTGTGATTTAATATTGCTAATCTCAGCTTCTGTTTAAGCCATCTTAACAGAGCGACCTGACAAACTTAAAATAATTGTTCAGAAGATTGTTTTTCACATAATTTGATGACGATTGCTTAAATGGAAACTGAGTTATTACAACTGAATTATCTTACTTCCCATTCTTTTCGCACACCTTTTCAACATTTCTTCTGATTATAACTTCTTCACGTCGCCCTGGAACTAGACTGGATGGTAGGCACTAGACTGCGGTGCCTTATGATATGGGTTCGATTCCATGTAAGTAATTGTTGAAATTGTTTGAAAGTGCTTTATGAATGTAGTCTACGTAGGTAATGCTCTTTTTTATTAATTTTCACTCATTGTACTGATTTTTGAGTTCGTACCTTGTTTGAAATGCATAGAATGTACTAAAAAATAAGTACATTGAACTTATTAACTGAAGTACCTATTTTTAACAATGTGCGTTTGAGTTTTGTTGAAAATAATGATGAAGAAATGAACAAAATTCTTAAATTAATTTTATAATATTTTTTAATTTTACACAGATTTTACTAAGAATGCGGAAATAAATTTATCCATCAAATACATAGAAGAGATAACAATCAGAACTTTAAAAAAAGGCTGCAAAAAATCTATTTTCACCTTTAAAAAATAAGTGAATTTTAACCAATTTTTAATTGTAACCCCGAGGATCCCTAACGTTGGCAATTGGATTCATGTGGGTCCTCAGACCAAAATTTGGAACCCAATAATTAAAAACATTGAGAAAACAGTACTAAGATAGCGATTCACTCGATGAATATGAATAAAAAAAATTAAATTGAATTTTGTTATTTTTTCACAACGAAAACTATATTCCTCTAAAATAGATTTAGAACATTGAACAAGTTAAATTACTTGCTAAAAGAACATATTTATTTCAGAATTTTTTTAATAAAACTGTAATTTATGTTTTTATTTTTCAAAACGACAAGTATTTCAATTAACTATTATCCTTTAAAGAAAACGTGACATTTTGTTTCATAACTTTAAGTGCTAAGTAAAATATGTGTCAGATGACAACAGAATATAAATCATGTCAGGGGATAAAAGGTATATAAATTCTAAATGATATTTATAAAAGAATCTGCAATGCCTTCCTTAAAGCCAATATTTATTCCTTAAAGCCAACAACCACCACGGAAATTAGAATGGCTTGTTTCAGAACAATTGAATTCAAAATAAACTGTTTACCGAAACTTTCAATTTCTTTTCTTTTGCAATCATTTTCATCACTTTCGTTTTGGGAACATTCTCAAATGTCCCTTCCAATTGCCACAACTGGTTTCATTTTACGAAATTCCTTCTAAAATCCCCCAATCTACTTCTGAATTCACGGACTCTTGAATTCAAGACATAAAATCCAATTGAATTGCATCTTGGTATTCATCTCATCCAAGCATCGATGACATTATGATCCCAGTAGTGGATATCCCAAGAGTGATATTGTTTTTAAGATAACTAGAAGCCATATTAAAGTTATTTGTCAATTCATAACATTCAGCTCTTAATATTTCTTGCTATTCATATTTTATCTTTAATATTTTAAAAACAGTTGAATAATCAGTTACAAACTATTAGAGAAAACCAACTAGACATTTGTCTGTGGATTTGCCACAAAGAATAAATTCATCGTGTCAATGTGGCATGTTATGCATCGGTCAAACAAAAAAAAGCATTAAGATTTCCCATTTAGTAGCACCAAGCACATACTGTTAAATAAGAAATATAGAAGTCCTCCATTGTCAGACACTCTTGAGAACATAATCATGCATTTAATTTTCTAATTCATATTTAATTTGCAAACCCAAAACACCAGTCGAAATTGCATTCCTGGAGGTGTTTTACATTTTTAACAATATTGATTCGAGTGTCAATGAAGGCTTTGCTGTTCCGGCGTTTCCCGCTTGTTAGCACAACATAGTTTACTCTAAGCGATTGATATAGTTTTTGCTCTTTGCCCTTTCACTTATGGGTTTATTTTCATTTTGATGTGCATACAGACTATCATACGGATAATCTACAGACTTTTTATTTCTGCTAATGAAGGGAGAGGTATCTCCTGATACAACAAATAGAAATCATATATGACATACAATGTCTTATAAATTTTGAACAATCTTTATAAAATTCAATGAATCTTCTATGCGCTCCTCAAAGTCAATATTTATTTTGTCCACCATGTAAATTACAATGGCTTGTTTCAGAACAATTGTATTCAAAATAAACTCTTTCGTTATAATAACCATTGCAATCGGTCTCATAAAGGGGTTCATTATATCAGGTGTTTAATGTATCATCTAATATTGTAATTCGAATTTAACCCCCTCCCAAGTACCGTGAAAGTTTTAAAATTGTAACTCTTATGTAATACCGACGGCATTACGAAACTTGTTTGTTGTATTAATTAGCAGTTAATAGTTTATACTGATAAATAATGAGTTTTGTTTAATTTTAAAATTAATTTGTAAGGTGCATCAAGGAAAACGGATTTACAGATACCATCGTTAAGTAAATGTATGTGATTACATTCGATAAAACTATTTGATTAGAAATCTTACTTTGGAAAAAATGTATAATTTCGTAAAATATTTTTATGAATAAAAATTTTAATTTAAAATTTATTTTCTTGATATTGCTATCGACAACAATTTACTATTGAAATCTATCATGTAACTTAACTTTACAAAATAAATAATAATCTGTTACAGTATTACTTACAGAAGCGTACCAATCTACGGATATAGATGTTATCGCAACTTCTCAGACTCCAAAGGTCTTTTCGTTTAGCCTATTCGTTTATATTTCTTCTACCAATTGTGCTTGGAGAGGCTGGGAGGACATAGTCAACGTATTCTTATTTTTCACGGTTTTAGGAGTTGTCAATTTCCCGACAAATATTATTTCCTAGACGTTTTCATCAGACTGCAAGGTCACCTTGAATAGTAGCCGGAAGATTTCTTATTGACCAAGGCAGATAAATAAAAGTTTCTGTCGAAGAAGTAAAGCTTCGACTTTTATACATACCTTTCACTTGCAAATGTCAGTTGCTACAATGTTTCTTCCTTAATAGCATTTGAATGCAGTCAAGTGAATGTAATAATAATGTACTAAAGTATAATATTATTTAATCGTGTAAGCATGAAAAAAAAATAACCGCTTAAAACCTAATGGACTAGTTCATCAATAACATTTTTTAAATAGTATTAATTATATCATGGGAGCAATTAACTCTGTCGTTTTTTTTCTTCGAATTTTCGTTACATTCAAGAACGAAAAAATGCTATTTTTGTATGTTCTAGGTTATATATGTGTTTGTTGGCTTTTTTTTGTCCTAATTTTATTATAATACGCTTTTTGTGCTCGGTGATGGAATTCAATTGACTTTTTATTTATAAATGATAATCGAAAATACTTCCATTTAAAAGAGAGCAAATCATATTATAATCAGTTAACGGCGTTAATTGGAGTTTCGAAAAAGTTCACTCAATAAACTTTGTTACAAACTCAGAATTATCAACAAGCGATTTGTTATGCAAGACGAAAATATAAGACGAATTCTTAGATTAATGATAATAAATAAGGGCATATACCCTTCAACAGAAATATCAATTAAACGCACGTCTTTTTATTTTAAAGAAATACTAATACGTTCCGATCAAACGTATACCTAATAACTCTAAAATGCTTTTAATAAATTCCCTTATTTCAAAATTGGTCAAACCCGGTGTAGCTGCTTTTAAGATCACCTTCTAATATAGGAAACGATTACTTTTTGTGCTACAGTATGTTGCGTTATTTGACCTACAAGGAAGTGATGAAACGATTAGGAATCCATAAATTAATCCTATGAAGACACTGTTGATGTTTTGTGTAAATGTGAACATAATCCAGATACTAGGGTGTGTAGAACCCTCTTGTTCGTCTGAGTAGCACGAGTGCTGTCAAGGTTTGAAACAAACTTTCATTTGTTCGTCATTCGCTTTAATTTAATCTAAATGGTATGTTTAGCGTAAGAAATGTGCACAATTTAAGGGGACTTGGTACCCCAAAAATTATTTTCTATAATTTGATACAAAATTAAATATTTTTGTGATGACTACATGTAAACTATTCAAGAAAGAAGATGTAGAAGAAAAAAAATTTAAAATTTCTTCAAACTTTTTCGAAAATTAAATTTTTGTTAAATTTTTCGAAGATTTAAGGCATTTTTCAAAATGCTTCTTCTCCTTCAGATTTCATTTTTTTACATCGAATTTTTTTTGTAAGCTGTATTGATTTATGTTTAATAACTTTAGGGATCGGATTTGGCATAAGTGTTTTAGTTTAGGAGAAAAAAAAATTAGTGAAAAATCGGCTATTTTTTTCCAAAAAACTCAAATTCTTAAACATTTTATTTTTTTAAATAAATTGTTTTTAATATTTTTCTTATTCCATCCCTAATTCTATTCACTATACTCTTGTGTGCAGGTTAAAAAAAATTCACAATAATTCATACATATTTACTTGAGTTTTAGTATTTTAAGTAGGTGTATGTTCACGAAAACAGCAAGCTGAGATAAATGCATTTAAAGATTTCAGTATTGAAAATAATTTATTATAAATGTCCCAATTAACTCAAATATTTTTTCACATAAATAACGTATATATATATCCTACAAATTATGCAAAATTAATGACAAATAATAATTATTTTGTTTCGCTCCAACTTTAAGAAATAATGTCACTTTCAGTATTCAATGCATGTAAAATTTCTAAAAACACAATAAAATCGCTCACTGTCAAACAAATTTTTATTCTTGAAATACATTTTTGGCAAACCACTGACTACTGAACATTATGAAACAAAAATTGACTGCAGATATTTATATAATTTGCTTTAATTTTGAGTGTAATGCAGAGAAAACTGAAATTTTTTAGTGGTTTTATACATGACACTCACTGTAAAATTAAGGCACCCTACAGGATAATTCTTTATACTTTATTTATTCTTAAATTACTTTTTATCTTTATGCATTGCAATATTTACAAGTTTGAGTGCAAAATCCCTGATAAGGCGGCGTATTGCAAAATAAGAGATTTCGCAGTACACCGCATTTTCCTCTATTGTCTTTTGGGCAAATCAATTCACACACAGAATTTCAGCAAATTAATTTCCCGTCTGACCCTAAAGATTTTGAAGACTTTTACATAGTATGTATAATTCTTAGTTGTATTCACATACAAAATTTGACAAAAAAAACACTGACGCTCGTTTTCTTTACAAATGTATCTATGGGATACCTGAACTAGATGATGATGTGTGCAATTTCATTGGCATTTTGCGTTTGGCAGGTAACACATCTTTATAACAGTCCTGTAGAAGCAATCCTTTGATACATCGACATTATTTTGCTTAGATGTACCAATTTTTACATTCGGTTTACGACTTTCTCTATGTAACACATTGCATAAGGAGTGAAGAAAACGTTCATAATATGATTAATATTTATTCAATCGTTTTGAAACTTTGGGAAAACATGCTAGAAAGTTGAAGCGTTATTTTAAACCAATAAAAACTTTTTTGTCATTTTCATCGATTTTGGGGTACCGAGTCCCCTTAATTGTAAAAGTGGAAACAAGAAACACGGTTAAAGAAGGCCGGACGACTCTCTACAAGCCCATGTTATAAGTTCCCTTTGTACCTTTTTCTCAATAAACGTGATGTAAAATTTTGTATTATTAATATTCAAACCTTTTACTTACTTTGATTTATGCTTTTGTAAAAGCGATAGCTATTTTTAAATATATTAATTTATTTTTTTCATAAATTTACCAAACATATCTTGTTTAAAAATTTGTTTAAAACTTTTTTTATTTCAAATATCTTTATTCCGATACGTCTGTTTTTTTTGTAAAAGAATCCAGAGTTATCATGTATAAAAATGCAAAGCAAAATATTTAGTAAATTTTAAGATAAAGATATACATTTGCTTGAAAATAACCCCATTTTGAGAAATCGTCATTTAAAGACGTACTGTCATGTTAGTTTCTCCGTTGCAATTTCTTTGTTTAAAATTACGCATCGTAGCAATTCACCGTATCTTTTACAACATTAGAAGGTATAAAGAGCCAACTTCACTTTCCGAATTCCTTATTAGGCAGGTTTCCACCTCCTCGATCCTAACTGACATCCGTGATTTAACCGAAAGAATGAGATAATTAAGTGCAATTCCAACTCCTTCTCTTCTGCCTCCAAGCCACAAGAAGGAGCCACATAATTAATTAATTTCTTTCCCAGAAATACGTCTGCATGACACAAATGAAGAGTCTTCGGGTTGTAACTCCTAATGAGGTTCACGGTCGGGATTCTCACCATAGCTACTTTAATTTAATGAAGTTGCAACCTTTGTGCTGATAGCATTGGGAATTTTTGTTCCGCTTTTTAACGCAACCGAATTCATGAGTTAAGGATATTCGTATTTGATGTTTTTATTATATGTATGGTAATGCAAATAAATTTTACAAATACTGCTTTCATAAAAGTAAAATAGATTATATACTATCTCATGGAAATGTAGTATGGAGTGATTGTAGACATACTAAAAATTAAAAATGGTGTTGCCATGTCTTCAAGCTGTTTATTTAAATTTATAAATTCAAACTAACGTAGCCTAGTTTGCAGAAAAAGATGTTAGCTTAATGGTTGTCCTCTTCATCTGATCATGATTCAAAATTACGAGGCAGTGTTTCCAAGTCTTACCATTTGAGATAGATCAGTGGCGGCTCGCCCACTACAGAAAGTACAGCCGGGCTGCACCTAAATTCATTAGTGTATTTTAAAACTAAAATCAGATATTTTACTAATTTTCTTAAATGAATATTAGAATTGAAAATAAAATTTCAACGGTAGTAAACAAAATCTCCGATAAATAGCACGCACAATTCAGGAGGGGAAAAAACTCCATTCAATCAAACTGCAGCCAAAAAGCGAAATTCGAAATCGGCTGCATCGTTGCCATGGCAACCGCTACGTAGTATGGAGATTCCCCCATGCTAATGCACTGCATTTGTGAGAAGGTACAGCCGAAATGAGTTTTCTTGTTTTAGCTGCACTTGAGGTTCGATATGCTGATTGGCTAATGGGTGAAACGAGAACTTACGAGATTATATTCAAACGGAAATGGTTTTCGTGAAACATTTACTGTGTACTGTTGTTTCAGGACATGGTCCTGCTGTTGTTTCGTTATGTAAATTAATATTAAAATTGACCGATTCGCATGTTTAAAAGAAAGCAGGATTGCTTTAATTTTCAAAAAATAATTAAGTGTGTTCTATTTTTTTCGCATGTTATCATTTCTTAAAAATTAAAAGGAAACTTGATTTGAGTAGTGAATAATGAAGAATTTCCGTTCATGTAAAGTTTTTGGAAAATAGGGGGGGGGGGGGGGGGATTCACATGATTTCGGCTGCACTAACATTTTAGACCACGGGCCGCCACTGGGATAGATACCGAACCGCCGCCAATAGTCCATTGTGTAGCTAGCTGCATGCAGTGTGACGTTTGTTTCAACTATGGCCACCAACCGGATTTTCATGCCCCTATGTAGGTATGTAGGTTTATGCGGGTCCCTCATTAAATAAGCAGATTTAATATGACACAAAATATAATAATATTTCCGTAATTTCAAAAAAATAAACTAAAAAACTTCTTTAACTGCAATTGTAGTTCATTAATAAAGCACACAAATTTGACTTGTACCACGGCGGAAAAAAATTTCCTCTTTTACTTGTACCCCTTTCAATCATTGATTGGGAAAATATTTTGTTTTGACTTTATTTATATTGATTATTTAAATTCGAGAGTTTGAGAATAATTTAAAACCACATAAAGAGCTTTAGAGAAGCTAAATTATCCATATTTACAAAATAAATTTAGAAATAATTAGGAAAACACGCATAAATTTATTATGCAATGTAGAGATATTGTTTCAATTAATAAAATAAATTACTTTAAAATATATGATAACATTCATTGGCTAGTTTTTTTTTAAACTCATTAATATTAAGATTCTTTTTAGCTTAGATAAATATTTAAGTTATTTTGTGTACGTCAAACCTCGTTACCCCGATGTCGACGGGACCAACAAAATTATTTGCGTTAACCGTCCAGAAAACTTTGACTTTAGTAAATATGTTAAATAAAAACGAACTAATTATATTTATATTAAAATACAAATACAACGTTAAAATACGCAATAAAAATCCATTAAAGCTGAACATGTTTCGGGAGATACATCTCCCTTCATCAGCAGAAAATTAAAAGTATGTGTGTAATAAAATATAAATAAACCCAGAAATTAAAAGTGTTGCCAAAGAACAAAAAACTATTTCAAATCGGTTGGAGTTAACTATTGTGCTCCAACAAGCGGGAAATACTGGGTCCGCAAATGTTTCATTGACAATCGAATTAATATTGCTAAAAATATAAAACGCCTCTAGGAAGTCAAGTTCAACTAGAGATTTGGGTTTGCAAATTAAATATTGGTTAGAAAAATTAAGTATATGACCACGTTCCCAATAAATTTTATTACACACGGACTTTTCCTTTTCTGCTGGTGAAGGGAGATGTTTTTCCCGAAACATGTCCAGATTTAATGGATTTTTATTGCGTATGTTAACGTCGTATTTGTATTTTAATATTATTAGCGCAATGTTCTATAAGATGAGTTTTTATCTTATAGTTATATTCATATAAATAAATACTATCGTTTTTATCAAATATGCAAAATAGTAAGAATTAAATTTAGTACAAAAATTAAATAAGTTATACCAAAAAGAAAATACTAATCGATACTAATCATTTAAAAAAAAGTCTATAAATGACTTTTGTTTCAATTTTAGCAGTCTACAACAGTTTTTTGTTCTTTATCGCATTTTCTCCCGAAACACAAATCCACTCTTTTCGTATTTACATCCACTTCTCCACAAAGTCTTCCATGGCTCTTTTCAAATCTAAAGAGCCAACCATTACTGCAAATGAAGTTATCCATGCCAAAAGGGCAACTAACAGTCCTCGTCCTTTTTCTTGCAGGTTTAAACTTATTGACAGCATCAGTTGTTTTAGTCTTTTCCTATTGTTTGGAATCCCAGATAGTGATTTTTTTTGCTTCGTTTTTAACGAAAAAGATTGTTGTTCGACTCATTTTAAGAGAATTCAAAAAGCAAATGTGAAAGAAAAAGCGATATGGTGTTGAAACGAGTTGCCCTTTAAGTGTTAAAATAGAAATTCCTTTTTGTCACACCCAATATGAATTGAGTTGAGTACGGAAGTTGATTCTTTTGAGGTCCTCCCATTGTGAAAGATCCATTTCTTATCCGGTCAGTTCCACCAAACAATAGAACAAAGGAGATGGGTAACGGGAAAAGGAAACAGTATTCCGGGAATATAAATCCCTCCGTAGGTATTTCACCTGTTGTATTACTGTGAGGAAAGTTGTGAGAACCAAGATATTGGGTTTAGTCACAAATTATGAAGAAACATTCCTGTGAAAAGTACTTTTCGGTTATAACACCAAATTTTTTTTCGCTTTAAGTGGGATTTCTTATTATGCGATTTCGTGTTAAATAAATAATTTAGCGTTAATTTCAATTTTTATTGGACGGGAAACCGCATTTTTTTTGCGTTAAATGAAATTTTATGGTAAGCGATTTCAGTTGAAGGGGTTTCACTGAAAATTGTACTTTGCCAAATTTAATCTAATAAAAGGATTATAATTATGCTTTCGAAAAAATCTTCATATCAATTTAAGTGATCATAACTTTTACATTTATCCTGAATACTGTATAAAAACGTTTTAAGCAAAAACAATTAACTAAACTAAACGCTAAAAAAACTATTCTAAATTAATTAATGTGGATAAAATTATTTATGCCCCCCCCCCCCTCCTCCTTTACAACACATTTAGTGTGCACCAGTCCTTTATTTATATACGGAGTTTCATGTTTTTTGTTATTGTGAATGACTAGTTACAAAGCTGTCAACCCTCCAATCACAAGCTCGTTACACTGTCTGAGACGATTATCGAATCCCCCAACCCTCCGATTTTGATCCGAATACTCTACCGACCTTGAAATAAATGTAACTTCAAAAAGAAATCAAAAGAAAGCTTTACTTATAACAACAACAAAATTAACGCATATGTAAGGAGAGCGCTAAGAAAATTTATATTGCTAATCATCCCATTATTATTAATTGCATGCTTTTTAGTTAATTCATTGAAAATATTAATGAAGGAACGCCTTTTCCAAACTTTTTATGCGCCTTTCAATGGGCGCGGCACCCTTATAACTATTATGAATGATTACAAGATTAAGCCCAACACAAAAAACGACTCTTTTTGCCTGTCACATACTTAAAGTAATAACTTTCTCAAGGCATAATTCATGTGCAAAGTCTGACATTCCCTCTTATTATTTGTCACATCAGAAAGACCAGCGGACATTTTCTTTACAATACAATGTTCAAAATAAAACAAATGCAGCCATGCCACACACCAAACAAATACAGCAACATGTCACGGGGAAAAGGGAAAAGGTACCGCCAAAAATGTCGCCGCAGACATAAATATCGTAGTGCTGAGTAAAGTAATAACGGGTGGGTGCTGCTGATGTGGGCGATTTTTTTCGCCAAACTTGTGGCTTGTACTTTATCACAAATCAAGACTAATGGCTTATGAGAGTAATACCAGTCAACCGTTATTTCAACACCAGCAAAGATTTTGAAATATTTTTAGTTTATATAAAGCGAATAAAATTGAATTTTTTCAGCTTGATGAGTTCATAAGAAGATAATTTTCGAAATTTTTTAAAGGATTTCGTTTATATTTATTTTAAACATTTACCAATTTCCAAGACGCTACACTGTTTTCATAGAATATTTTATATAAATTTATTATATTTTATATGGATTTAAAAAAATCATTCACTTGTTAAATAAGAACTATTTTAATTAATCGCTCTAAAGTTAATTAATAGAAGACTATATTTCAATCCGTTATTTCTTATTTTTCTTTAATAAGACTTTCATTTACTCTCTCTTGAAGAATAGAGGGATAACGTATTAAAATTCAGTAATAAATGAAGTTAACTTTTGTTTTAAAACTATTTTTGATAAAAATAAATACTTGGTATAAAAGCGTACTGAATTGAAAAACTAGAAACGTGATTACGTATTACTATTATTGCAATTACTTATTACTAACTCATATGTATATTACAGCTTAACGAAACAGAATATAAATATAGGTATTGAAATATTTTATATTGGTATACTGAAATAAAGAAAACTCAATATATTTAAAACAAGATAAAAAAAAATGATTATTGAAGAAATGATATACTAACAATACCTAGTTTAAATTAATGTAAATATATACCTTACCTTTAAAAACATTTATATAAGAAATAAATTTTTAAAAAAATATCAAAAATATTAATAAAGAAGTAAAATTATAAAATAAATCAAATAAAAGACAAACTTTATAGTTAATTGACTAGTTTTTACAATCTCGCATCATAATAACTATTCAAAAGCAGCTTGTACCACCTTGAAATAGTCGTTCGATTTTTAACATCTCATACCCCTTTCAATTTCCAGAATCTCGCATCATAATAACTATTCAAAAGCAGCTTGTACCACCTTGAAATAGCAGTTCGATTTTAACATCTCAAACCCCTTTCAATTTCCAGAATCTCACATCAACTGTTCAAAAACCAGCCATTAGAGCTTACGTTTCGAGCTCCTCATATCTGCAGAATCCATAGAAAATCTACACATACACTATTACATGTGTGAAATCAAACAACTTTCCGCACTTACACTTATTGGCCTAATATATCTACAGAGAGCATTAGTGAGTCTGCAGATACACAGATTTTTGCATTTACAAGGTAACACATATACACAGAAAATCTCTAAATATCGTTATAGACAAAGAAAAACCTAATTTCAGTTCATTAAAAATTCCAATTTACTCCTAATTAAGAACACAAAATATATTTAAATATACAAAATTTCTGCAGGAATTAAATTACTACTTTTTTTTAAGTATTTTTTTTAACTGAATCCAAGTTCAACCACAGTCAACCTTCCTTATTTTCCAAGAAGAATGCATCTAGCAGACGTTACCCAAAAGTCAGTTTCGAATAGCAAAAAAACTAACTGAAAAAATATCCGAGCCCCAAAAAGACTTCATTTTCTAGGAAGGTCCACATAAACATTTTACCCTTTCTTTCGTCAAGCATACTATTTGAAAAGAAGCTGAAATACCTATATATAAAATTCTCAGCACGAATACAATTCCCTTAAAGTTTAGGAATAAGGCTTCGTTTATGTGAATTTTTCTAGGAGTCTTCTTCTTTTAAAAATAAGACCTTAAACTCATTACCAAGCTCCTCTTTGGGGATATTATTTTTTCAGAAAAGTTTATTCATTAAAAGTGAATTGCATTTTTTTAAAAAAAGAAGTAAGGTAGGGTAGAGGAAAATGGGTCTTAAAACTCCATTTCTCAATGAAAAAAAAATGTAAAATTACAATTTTTTTAAAAAACCGCTCACTTATTTATTGGAAACATAATCGTATATTTTTTATTTAATTCTGAGGTTTATATAAAGAGTAATAATAATTATTTTTCTAATGTAACCTTTCTTAGCAACCTAATATAGCAAGGGGTATAATGGATACCTTGTAAGAATGATGAAATTTTTCGTATAAATTTGTTTTTGACAAAAAAGACCTGTATAAAAAAAACTACGGCCCGAGTTGGAGTTGGCGACGGATCTACTGAATCCTTTAACCTCTAGAAAACGGGTGGTACAGCATATGTACCAGTAAGTTTTTTACCTTTGAACACGGGCTGTGGTACAACAGTTGTACCAGCGACTTCTACCCCCTTCTTGCCCGGCGACGTGTCAACTTTTGAAATATGGAGGGAACGCCCTAATGAGTTCCCGACAGCAAGGCTATTGTTGAAAGTAGGAGAGTAGCTTTTGAGTTATTTTGGCGAAATGTGGAAGGGCAACTATTTCATTTCCTGTGGCCAACATCGCCAAATCGTCTTAAGTAAATAAGTATTTCGCATCGTCTTGTATTTGCGTGCAAGACGCACTTTGAATATGGCGTTTCGGCGGAAAATTTTAACCCAAGATTGAATAACCCAACTTTGAATATAAAAAATAACTTCTAAATGTTTCTAATGATTTTATTGGAAATTGAACTGATAATTTAAATACAATTAGCATAGTCGGATCCATAAAAAAATTAAAAAAATTTCTGGGGAGTGGGGCCACAGTACAAAGAAGTACTCGAGGGAGAGTACAGTACATGTGGATCCGATCCCTTCCGAAACAAATGTAAACAATTTTCTTTTTATAAATATTAGAGTACTAATTATTTAAGTCAATAATATAATGAATTAAATAAGTCAATAATATACATAATTACCCAATTGGCATTATTTTCTCAAAATTCTTAACATTTTAGATTTAATTTTCAAAAATTAATAGTTTTATTAAATGTCGGCCAACATAACCGCTAAAATATGGAATTGTCGATTTAGAATGTCATTTGCCAAATAAAAGGGACCACCAGATAAACACAAGGTGGCTATTTATTTATTTGTGACGTGATGACGCACGCTGGCCTATCTACCCCAAACGTTGATGGTCATCGCTATACGTGTAGGGAGCGAGAGGGGCTGGCATTTAGATAAAGCATTGGGATTATTTGAGAGGAGAGAGAGATCATTGCATGTTAGATTGATTTAGTGGTTGTTGTCTAAAGGTGGTTAAAATGCTCGACTTCCTGCTTGTCTAGAACATGGCAAAAACCGTGCTATTTTTTTTACCTGTATAAGTGTTCCACGATTACAGGAAAAAAAAATAAGTGGACCAGTCTGAGGCGCTAGGGCCCTTGTGCCCCTCCCCCGGATCCGCCAATAGCAATTATTGCCGTAACATAACGATTCCGCTTATGTATTTTGCCCAACACATTAGTGTAGTACATTTTATTTGTCTGTACGGAACACACACGAATCGTTTAGAAGTATTTATGTGTAAAATGTGACAGACGTTTATATATCTTCCTCGCATAAGGTTATAATTATGCACGCACGTCTTTTAAATTGTTTGTTAAAGCTTCTTTTTCATCCATTGTGCCGAATCTGGGGTCGAAGAAATACAATGGTCTACCTACAGTATTGTATTCCCCCTCTCGAAGTTTCTCGGAAGTGACCTATTGAGCGTCGCAGATGCCTTGTAAACCAGTTATTAGGGGGTAATTTGAAGTCTGTATTCTTTCACATACTTTTGTGACAGTGGCACCTGCAGTACAACTCTACAAATGGAACAAACATGCTCCCCTATTCAGTAGACATCTCAAAGAAGCATTTTGAAATGAATAGTCTACAAAACACAGAAGGGGGGAACCATTTATTACTTTCCAGAGAATGTCAAAGCACATATTGTCAGAAGTTTCGAAAGAAAATGTATCAGACGAATTAAGTTCACATCTGGAAGCTTGTAAAGAAGTTTTTAAATTTTAAAATAAATTTTAGCTACCAGAGACGATTTACGGCAGGGCATTCGGGGTACTCGCCCAAGGCCCCCATTTTAAGGGAGCCCTCAAAACGCTTATTAAACTAAAAAAAACTGTGAAAAAGTAAAAAATAAATTTACTAATTAGTGTTTTTTTTTTTAAATCAATAGGGTTTTTTTTTGTTATTCTTTTTTGCAAAACTTCTACTACTTTATTCAATTAAATCACTTTTATGTTTCCTGCATGTTCATAATGCATATCATCTCGTCAAAAAAAAATTATGTTCAATATAACGTAAAATATATTTTCCATATGTATGCTTTTAATTTAAATTCTGTTTGTTTTGAAGTGACCTTATCTTTGCGCATACTTCTTGAACTATCCGGGCATTTATATGAATATTATATTTAGTTGAATATTTTTTAATCTTCACTATTATTAATAATCTTAATTTAAGTTATATGATTTTTACATCTTCATTTTTTTCTGAAATAAAAAAAAATTAGTAATTAAGTATATAAGTTTTAGCAGTATTTACACTTACATTAAAGCAGATTGGTTATGCTATTTTGTGTTATGTGCGTATACATAAATTTAGCAAGTCAAATTTAAGGTACGTCGGCGGGCCCCACATGTTTCTTTGGCATGGGCCCCTAAACTTGTAAATCTGTCCTTGTAGCTCACACAAGAGGAGTTTGATATTAAGACGTATGGACAAAAAAAATATTAAATTACACAAAAGTAATAATTTACCATCGTGAAAACTGAAATCTACTACTTTTACTACAATAACGATATTTTTATATAACGTAGAGAAAGGCTGGGTATCAGAAAAACAGTCCATTAATAATCAAATGTATTAAAGTTTAAAGGTTGTTATTTTATTCAAGTTACTAATTTGATTTAATAGTGTGATCTAATAATGTATTTTATTACGAAAAATTACATAATTTAAAAAGAATACTAATAAACCTCAGAATAAAATAAAAATATAACATTATGTTAATGATTTTGTAAAATAATTGCAATGTTACAATTTTTCTTAATATAAATTGAACTTTTATGTCAAAAATAGAGATTTAAGACTCAAATTCCTCCATCTTACCTAACTTAATAATAATAATAATATTTACATAATAATATTGAGCGTGCGGGACTTCCACTGGAATTAATGGTTGTCATTTACAATATATGCTTTCAACACATTATGTACTTTCCAGAGGTTAAAATATATTTCGCTTAATTCTTTGAAACTAAAAAAAATCGCATTTTTTAAATTTATAATGTTATATACACACTTATAAAATTATTCATTAAAATAAATAAATGGCATTTTCATTTGTAAACGAAATATAAAAAAAGTAAATCAGTTTTCGGATGTCAGCCTCATGGAGCAATATAAGTTAAAACATTGCAACCCTTCAAGTATTCAGCTAACCAAGTAGTAAACTCAGTTTCCTCGGTCCGTGGCTTGGACTTCCAAAAGGGGTCGTTTTCTATGGCCTATTGAGAGGGGTGTGTAGATTGTCACTCAAAGGGGGGAAGGAAATCTTCGCGAATTCCCCGTGTTGAGAGGATTTTTTTTAAAAAATGTCCCCGAATTCAAAAGGTTAATATTGATAGTGGTATTTTACAGGGAGAAATTCTGAGTTCTTCATTATTTATCTTGTTTTTGAATAATTTAATAAAAAAATAGTATTAGAACAAGCTTTAAGTCAAATTATTAACTTGATTAGAATTAATAATAATCTTAAATATTAAAATTAATATATTTGATTATTAATAGACTGTGAATATTTGTAAAAAATAGGAATATTTGTAAAAAGCCTTTTCTAGTTTATATATACAAGTTTTCATTTATCATAACTTGTTTAGTGTACTCAAACTTATCGACATTTGAGGTTTCAATTCAAACACCCAGGAATGTAATATTTTTCTAAAGTGTACTTTATTAGAGAGTTAAATTAACGAAGAAGAACGAGATCAAAACATAAGTCTAACATTGTGTAATTCAATATTTAATTAAAAAAACATTTTACCCTAGAGCCATTTCTTCCCACTTACCTTATACAATTAAATAATTAGTTTAAAGTTAAGAGATGTATATATTTTGAGAAATATTTTATTTCAATCACACATAATTTAAGTTTTCGTATTTGTATTCAACATCGATACTATATATAAATACTTTTTATGGAACTTTCAACATAAAGTAACAAACGATATTTTGAATAGTAAGCGATTTTCTAATATGCTTTAGTCTAAATTAAGCAATATGGCTTTTTAAGTCAAATATTAAGTTTTAACATTTTTAAGTAAATCAGACAAAAGGCAATAATTTCAATAACGAAATTAGAAAAACAATTTTTGAAATAACTGGTTTGTTTAATGTCTTTTTTGCGAGTTGATTGTTAATATATTTAATAAAAATTATAAATATTGCATATTTTGATTATATTTTTTTAAAACATCTTGTATATTTTTAGCATTATGGGTAAAATTAAAATATGTAATAAACCAAAAAAACACCACACTGTATTAAATAGAATTACTTTAACTTTCCTGAAATTTTATTGTATTAAATATCTTAAATATGGATACAATATTTTTTCTAAACTTATATAAAAAAATGTTGAAGCCTAAAATTTTAAACTGTTAAATAAATCTTAAAAATATGTTTTTACAAAAATTTCAAATTGCTATCTCATTATACTTTGAAATGTTTTGTACCGAGTAAGCTTGCTTGTTTTGAAATTTGGGAAAGGAATTATATTATGACTTTGATAAATACAGATAATTTAGTTCCCTCATAACTACTAGTAACTGCATGCCATATTTGCCAGGCCGAAATTTACTAGATTCAATAGATTCGCATTCAGTTTAATTCGGCAATTAATCAGATTACCTTGTGACTACTAATACAGACATGTTGTCCCTACCCACATACAGTGAAATCTTGTGGACTGCACACATTAAATTCCAATGCAATCCATGCGAATCTAAAATCATTTCCAGAAATTGCAAATGATTCCTTGAAGTATACCTATTTATGAAATAGGCACTAATAAAATTACATTGGGTTGCGTTTCATTACGTATATTTCGGAAAAGAATTTTTCGATTTTATAGAGACTTTAACAATAACACGAGGTACAAGAGAATATACAGTCAATGCATGTGTTAAATGTATGTGTAAAATTAACGGAATATATGGGGTAACGTTCAAGTAATGTCACTGACACTTAAGAAAATTCATCTTAGACGGGATACTAAAAATTTTGAATTTTCTAGAAACTAAACACTTTTCTAAAACGCTTATCAAAGCAGATAAATGGTACTAAAATACATATAAAAAATAAAATCTTTCTTTTATTATACTTAGACTTGTGTCTGTAAACGTCAATAATTCAACAATAACACGAGGTAGAAGAGAATATACAGTCAATGCATGTGTTAAATGTATGGGTAAAATGTATGGAATATATGGAACAACGTTCAAGTAGTGTCCTCACAATTAAAATAATTAATTTTAGAAGGGATACTGGAAATTTTGAATTTTCTAGAACCCTATTAAAACGCATATCAAAGCAGATAAATGGTACTAAAATACATGTAAAAAAATATATATTTCTTTTGTTATACTTAGACTTGTGTCTGTAAACGTCAATAATGCAATATTGTCATTTAATGTCAGAACTGAAATATTAGTGTGTAAAGCAATGGGTGACATCGGGTATCTAACATAATTGGACTTCTAATCGTTCTTCAAAATTTATGTAATCGACGTGTTGGTTATTGCAAAGCTTTCGTTCATGATAACGTCAACATTACTAACTTTGATAAAAGCCCTTTACAGTGGTTTATGTGTCGTTTTTCTAAAAATAATGGAAATGATTATTTTCCTGTAACATTGAGAAAAACTACGCTAGTTTACTTTACTGACGCCGATGACATTTTGGAATCACATCTTCAGTGGAATCATGAAGAATGTTTCCATCCTTCATGATTTTTTAACGTTTGTTAGATATTTTGCTTTAACGTTGTTTAGATATAACTGATTTTTCATAAAGCATAGATGGATTACATGTAGCTACTTTTACGTCTGACTACTTTTTTTTTATTTTTATTTTAATTAAATGACATTTTTTGTTTCTTTATTATATTTTAAAACTGAAACCATAGTTATGATGCACCTATTGATACTAAAAACTAAAATCTTATTTCTCATGTGTTTGGATATAACTGCTTTCGAATTTGGGGTATTCATATATAAAACATCCTATAATTAATGTCATAACTAATTGACATAATAATTAATGTGTTAATATTATGTTATCAAAAGGGTAAACAATACGTAGTATTTGAATAAAAATATTCATTTAGAGTTTTCTCTAATCACCAATTTTTAATGTTTAATTTGCATGAAATTTTTTTTAAAGTTTAACACGCTCTACGTTGTTTTCATTAAAAATATTTTAAATAAGTATAGATATTACTCTGAATACATATTCAACGATTTATTTTAAAATCCTTACTTCAATCTCAGGCAGTTAAAAAAAATATTTAATCCCCTACTTTACAAATGGTACACATCATTGTCCCAGAAAGAAAATATAAGTTTTTTTTATTCAAAAAGTTTTTTATCTTGCTTTAGTCACCAAATAAAAAACACTAGGGATATGTGTGTTTAGGCAATAAAAATACTGGGTATCAAAAATACTGCATTTCGAAATTGTTTAAAAACTACACGTAACATGCAAAGAGACTTTCCAAAGAAAAACACTCGTGATGGGGCAAATCATAATGAAAGAATAAAAAGTGTGAGTTTTAAACCCAATGTGTTAAGCTGCTTAAAAAGTAAATGAATGAAAAACGCAGACTTAAGTAAAAAATTTTAATTTATGCGTTTCTTTTAAAGTACTAAAATATAGCATATTTCTCAGTATTTTATTATTTGAAAAATAAATATTTTATTATTTGAAAAATAAATATTTTATTATTTGAAAAATAAATATTTTATTATTTGAAAAATAAATATTTTATTATTTGAAAAATAAATATTTTATTATTTGAAAAATAAATATTTTATTATTTGAAAAATAAATATTTTATTATTTGAAAAATAAATATTTTATTATTTGAAAAATAAATATTTTATTATTTGAAAAATAAATATTTTATTATTTGAAAAATAAATATTTTATTATTTGAAAAATAAATATTTTATTATTTGAAAAATAAATATTTTATTATTTGAAAAATAAATATTTTATTATTTGAAAAATAAATATTTTATTATTTGAAAAATAAATATTTTATTATTTGAAAAATAAATATTTTATTATTTGAAAAATAAATATTTTATTATTTGAAAAATAAATATTTTATTATTTGAAAAATAAATATTTTATTATTTGAAAAATAAATATTTTATTATTTGAAAAATAAATATTTTATTTTTTTTACTTGTTATGCATATTTTTCAAATATTATTTCAATTGATGTTAAAAGGTGAGACAACAGAGAAGTAAAATTATATCTATAAATTATTTTTCTACATCAAATACATTACTACTATTTCAAACTAGTCGCAAATAAATTTGAACTGTTCTCCGTTTTTACAATTAAAACATGATTAAGTAAATATACAAATATTGCAATCTATTACAGATGTTTACTATATTTTTTAAGACCAAATATGATAAATAGCAGACAACGCTTTTAAACGCATTTATTAATTAATCAAATAAAATTACTTTTAACTGGCTCGTGACACCTAAATGGTAAAATCGTGTTCCAGTGACTTCTAATTTTACGTCTAATTTGATAAAGTAGTATATTTTTTCTGCAGGGTCATTTTATCTCGAACAATATGTGTTAATTAATGCATAATTGAACATGAAACAATATCTACCTTTAATTAAAGATAAATTTTTACATAAAATAGAAATATGGGTCGCATATTTAATAATATGCATTAGACTTATCTTATACCAAATTAGAATAACTCTAAGTAAATAGCGATATTTGTTTTTGAGTTTGTAAATGTGTTTATTTCGATGAATTTGCTTAAATACTATTAAAAAATATTATTCATTATTTAATTAATTATTATTTTATTAATTAAAATGTATTCAATCTTTGATTTAATTTACTGTGACAAAAAGTAAATAGTTTTAAATATGTGAACAAATAAATGTTATGTAGAAGAGTAAATATTGACAATCTACCAGAGTGCTTAAAGTATTTGATTGTTGATTTTAAAAATCTATGTAGGAATAGGTGCTTTTAATATTAGTTATTTGTCTTCAAAAACAAAACTATATCCTTAAACAAATTAACAGTAGGATAGTTGTATTTAAAGTATTGATACTAAATAAGATATGATTTTTTACAGATTAAAATGTTCGAATTTTGACAATGACTGTAATTTTATAAATTTTGAACAATACATTTTAATAATGATATTTAACGTTAACATCGTTATAGACCATTCATTTTATTTTAAATATTTAAAAAGAGAATAATTTCTTTTTTTCTTTATCTTTCTAAAAATTTCTTCTGTTAAAATTTCTTTTCTTAAAATTTCTTAATTTCTTTAGTATATTGCTGAATATACTATTTTAAAATTCTAAAATGTTCCTTATAATTTCTTTCTTTAATGAATTCCCACCAATTTTAAATTTTAACATTAACGTTATGATTAAAATACAAATGCAACGTTAAAATACGCAATAAAAGTCCGTAATAATCCGGACATGTTTCGGGAGATACATCACCCTTCATCAGCGGAATTCACCGCTTCCCCTTCATTTTCCGCTGATGAAAGGTGAAGTATCTCCCGAAACATGTCCGGATTATTACGGACTTTTATTGCGTATTTTAACGTTGCATTTGTATTTTAATATTCTTAACGCAATGTTCTATAAGACGAGTTTTTATCTTATTAACGTTATGACTTGGATAGATGAAGATTTAACAGCACACTAAAATTACGCAATGAACTATTAGCAACGATTTAACGATTTGTAGTTTTGCGGAAAAAATCAGTAATCTGAAAATATACAAATTATAGGAATATTTTTTCTTATTTCAAATTTACAAAAAAAAAATATTGTATTAAGAATAGTTAAGTTATGACAGATTTCGTGATTTTTTTCTAAAACGCTGTTGGTGCTTACAGGCTACTCTTTCTTATAGACTACTACTAAAGTGAGAACTTTGTATATGATAATAAAATTTTCAACTATTTTATTGGTCACAGTTACTTTTTTACTTGTATAATAAACTTGACAACACTAATGATGGTACCCCACTCTCCACATTTTTGTACCATTATCAATGAGCAGACATTTGATCCACGACATATTCACCGTGGACGTATGTGTCGTGATATTCAAATATTTGCTACCCCACCTTTTACCCACACAAGCGAGGCGCCAAGATTCTCAGAATATTCCAGTCTGGGGCCTCCATAAAAGGAAAGTTCGACAAAGGAAGTTCGACTTTTGGGATTTTGGAGCCATAAAGTGTAATATATGACCCTTTCATCTCGTCGGGTCCAATCGAGGATTTCAGGCGAATTACCAAATCTCAGGCGAGCCGAGGAGATGGAGATTATCCGAAGAGGCCAATAGAATAACTGGGGGAAAGTTCGGGACGGTCACTCCCCCCCCCCCCCCCTAGAAACGATAAAAGACACTTCCCTTACGCTAGAGAATGCTCCCTCACGCTTTTATACTTAACTTCTTAACTAAAAGCTCTTATAGACTCTAAATCGTCCAATTTCTCTCTTCGATATGTCTATGTATAAACAACGTAACTCCCGTTTTGGAGAGTTTTTATACTTCGATCGACTTGCCATCCCCATATTCTAAAAGCCACTGGTGAGTCATGTCAGCCAATTCTCAAACTCTTAATAAATTTGTGCAGAATGATTGTTTGACCGTCTTTCTTAGCATAATTAATAGTTATAATTTCTGCATTTAATGCTTCTTCTCCCCGACAGGAAAATTCACGTTCCGGGTAATTTATGGATAATACACAATGCAATAATACTAACTTTATTATATATGATCACATTAAAAGTAATGGTAGATATAAATGTTTATAATCGGTTTAATTCTAATAATATTATTAATACTAATTGTTAATGTTAGCTACCACTTTATCATTTATACAGTATGGACTGTCATAGAATCGTACTCAAAACTATAAAATCTCCTATTTCAATATGGTGCCAACCAGGATCTGACCCCCCACACTTTGTAAATAAATAAATTGATTTACATCAAAATCAATTTAATTTCTATTATATTTATTGTATTATATTTGAATTTTTAAATAGGTAACATTTAAAATAAATACAGAAAATATATATGTTTTATCCACCAGCATTATTTGGGCTACATTTTGTTGCACAGACCCGGGGTATGATGCTTCAACTTCGTATTCATTCTTAAAATCAATAAAACAATAATTTGTAAGAATATAGAGTTATACCTTAAAATTTTATAGTTGTAAGCACGTGACATACTATTGTTACACTACACAATATTAAGCTTTTAAACTGATCTGGTTACAATGGAAGGCTCTAGTGTGAAAAGTACGCTTTTACATTTTCTGTAATTGCATATATGATTCCATTTGGCGATATTTTCACTTGGCTCACCTTGGTTACAAAAAATTGTTCCCAATCCCAGTGCACAGTTATTTGTTTTTTAGAATTTTGCTTTTAACATCAGTTACTCGAATATAAGATGGGGTAAGGTAAAACATCAACAAACAGAATCACAGACACAAATACGGCAGATGTATTTATATAATGTTGGCACTAAAGTCTCCAATTTAACCGTACTTTTGACTAGATTAGACTAAAAAATCGCCCACTTCAATACAGTTTTCACGTTGTTTATTAATGGAGCCAAATTTTATAATTATTTGATATTTTCACGTAAAATTAACCCTCTCACGGAGCTAAAAGATATGGGAACAGATGTAGTATAGCACATTTGGCGCGTTTTTGTTATTGGCGACGAAAAATTGCCTTTAAACAGCGCAATGACGTCATAGGGTTGATAGATTGAAAGTCGCCACAACAATCGGAACATACCAACAATGTCAGGTGGAGTTGCCATAATGTAAATTTATCGCCCCTATAAAACACGCCAAAAAAAAACCTCGCGCGCCAATAGTGTTATACTACATCTGTACCAACATATGTCTTCTTTCATGGATTTCCAGTTTTCTTATCAGTACACCTAGACTTTAAATTCCTAAAAATATTCGTTGTTGAAATATTTTTTTAATCTAAAGCATTGGCGTAGGAAGTTATATCTATTAAAATAATTTTTTTTTTAATAATATGTATAATAATTACGCACGTTGAACGAAAACGAAATGGCGACGCATCCAGCAGCAAAACAAGTTACGTAGAAGTTAAAATTTAGGTTATAACTTCTTCAGTAATCTGAGTTTATACAAATTTTAGGAATAATTTTTCTCATTTCATTTTTACAAAAAAAAAAAATATTGTATTAAGAATAGTTAAGTTATGACATATTTCGCGATTTATTCTAAAAAGCTGTTGATGCTTGCAGGCTGCTCTTTTTTATGGACTACTACTAAAGTGAGAACTTTGTACATGAAAATAACATTTCCAACTATTTTATTGGTTACAGTTACTTTTATACTTTTTTGCGAATTATAAGTTGGAAGATGTGTTCGTTTATGCTAATTAGTCATCGTTCTGAATAATCCTTAGGAGCATGGACTAATTATTTGTGTATTTTAAATAAAAGTTTATAATGCTAACCTATCAAAATTTTGCCTTCAAATATTTAGAAAAGATGCTTTACTGAAATAATTTGAGGTTAGATTATATTTGTTTAAACTATAATTTGAATTGTGTTGTAACGACAACGTCGACATTAAAAACATGAATGTAAAAATAAATTAAAAGAATAATAATTTAGATATCTTTATTTTTGCTGATGTATGGTATTCTCTTAATAATTTAATTGATCACTAATAATTTTTCTCATCTGGATTGCAATATACACTATTTAAGTTCCATAAGTTGTTGGAATAAAATTTAAAAAAAATGTAAGATATGAAAAGAAAACTCTAAAGTGACAAATAATTAATTGAATTTTTTACAGCTAATATGTGAAAACCTTAAAAGCAATTTACATATATAATTTACTTTTGTGCGATAAAAAACATAATTGTACTTATAGTAGCAACTTAAAAATGCAAATTGTGAAAGGAAATTAAATTAGTTTCTTAGATACTTATCTTTTAAGGAAAAGACATTGTTTTAAATTTACTTATTTCTACGTATACGCTGAAAGATATTCACAAAATAAATTCCACAATTAAAATCCACGAAAACATTCTTAAATATACACAATTACTTTCCATGCGAGTAATTAGTAATGATTTATTTTTAAAAGCAAACTTATTTGTTTAAAGTTAATGCCCACTGAATTCTAACAAGTAGATTTTTTTTTTGATTTTTGTAAAAATTAGAAAACATTTTGAAAATTTAGAACACTTGTAGTGAAAATTTAAAAAGAGATTAATCAAAGTCATTTTAAAATACATTTCAAGACCACACGATGCTTTTATTACTTTTCCTGATAAGTAGAACGTTTAAACTTTTTTTTTATTATAAATGAAAGAAAATTTTTACCAGAACAACAATTGGTATGAAAACTATTGTTACAGGTTTAAAATCCCCTTTTAATATACTTTAAAATTATAACGATTTTTTTTTACATTTATTTTAAAAAGAATTATTAATGATGTCATTATATGCCAAACATGTTCGATTGAATCAGTCATATGATAAGCAATCCAATTATACCATGTTCTCAAAGTCAAAATATCCAATCACTTAAAACACTTGAAATGGTCATCCGCTGTCGTTAATTAGTCTGAATTTCGGACATGAGTAAATTTCGTCGCAGTGTAAATAAATTGTGCAGCAAACTTTATTTATCCTTTTCATCGTAAATTATATTTTGACTCTAGACAAGTAATCACAAGTAAAAAAATGTTGAAACTTAGGAAATTACTGCTGAACTGTTTGTTTATTATAGATGAAAAATATCGAATTTTTTGGTAACACGACACGTTAGGCCTAGCGATAGTAATGCAGTGATATACAAAATAGTGTGCGTTTATTGAAGATGCCTATTATGGCACCGGGCATTTCACAATGTGAAACTTATGCAACAAATGCAGAGTTTAACTAAAACAAAATTTTATTTTTTAATCAATTGGAAAAACTGTTAGGAAACAATCATTATTATAAATCGTATACTTATTAATATATCAAAAGAACTCGACACTAAAACTTGTTTCTATGTAAAAATGATTAGCTTTACGAAGACTATCCGAAAGTGAGCAAACAAAGTTTACATATTAGTATAGATACAAAAAGTTGAAGATTTTTTTTAGACAATAGAGCTTAAAAGTGTCGGTACTTCGTTAGGAATGGAAAGTCAAGGATGTTTGTATAGCTTATTTTGTGACATCCTGCTATTTTACCAAATGAAAATGAAAGCTTTTTATGCATATCAAGTATGTTTTGCAGTAATTAATTATTCATTGATTGTTTGTTTTTTTCAAAAAATTATTTACTATCTGTTTTAGGAAATTTATCAAGCTGAAATATTTTAGTTCAGTTTATGATTTAAAAATTATATTACACTATTAATAAAAATAGGTTAAAAATAACTTGAAACAAAACTTATAAATTTTTCATACGACTTTTAAAAATAGTAATAATTTATTAATACAAAATTGAAAAAATATTTTAAAAATTATATACAACCGTGTGATAAGTGTCTGTAAAAAATAATAAAAATCATTCATGGCTTTTTGAACATTAAATTGTATATTATAATTTTTTAAAACTAAATTTAGAAAACATCACATTTATATTAGGCACTGAATTACAACAATTTTTAAATTACACCCGAGCCCCAAATTGTAAAAAAAATGCTAATTGCTGTACATATTCAAGAATATGTGTACAAAATTTCAAATCAGTAGAAGAAAGAGAACATAAGTTTTTTTTTACAAATTTATTAAACATTTACCATTTGCTTACCTATTTTCCATCTGCAACAATTGTCATTTACTCAAAATAATTTTTCTTTTCTTCGGCCATCTTTAAAATTCTCAGGCTTTGCAAAAATATAAACTTAAAACTGAACTGTTAATATTTTTTGAATCTTTAATATTTGTTTTGAAAACGTATGGAGAGGTTTTATAAATTAAGTTATAAATTATTTGTTTAAAAAATAAAGAATATAAAAATATGGAATGTTTTTTAAGCTATTAACATAACATACATTTTTGAAAGCAAATAAATACAACTCTCTCCCAAGTCTGTAATATTTAATTTGACATTCTTTTATCAATTCAAAAAGTTTAAGAAACATTAAAAATTGAGAGAGGTGTCGTGTTTTTTGTAAAGCATATATATGCTTGAAAAAAGCAAAGAAACAGCAAATATTTTTTTTAATATTATTCTTTTCATTGGTTACTGTTCAAAAAGAGATATTGTAATAGTGCAAAAAAATAGTATTTCTGAATTCATTAATAAAAAAATAGGATTTGGGGCTCCAGAATTCCTTAATACAAATGACTCATAAGATGACAACACTTTCATATGAATTAAAAAATATATAAATTATGAAATGCGGTTGAAATGTAATGCAAGCAACATATTTAAAACAGTTGTCATTCCAATGAAATCCCAAGCTTTACATTCGGCCTTATATTTATACGTACAATTTTACAAAAAACCCTATGAAACTAAACTTTTTCAACATTGCAAACCAACACTTCACTTGACACTAGACTCACCTGCAATCAGAGACTCGGTGGTCGAGTCTTTCCTCTCCCCCGACGTCGCAGCCTCAACATCTCGCGGGGGGCCCTCCCCCTTCTCGGCGGGCCTCTTCTCAACTTTCTCACACTCTCCCCCCTCCTTGCACCCCTCCTTCTCGCCTCCCGCCTCCATCGTTTCAAACTTAGCGCGCTCGACAGCGGAAAAAGGAATCCTTCACTCCCAGAGAGTCCGACCTGTTTCCGTGGGTTTTTGGTGGAGCACTTTTGTCGCGTGATCTTCCCGCTCTAACGTCCCATCCCTTTCGGAGAGAGAGAGAGAGGATGGAGAGCAAAAGGATCGATAGAAGGTGAGCGAGCGCCGACTGGTGAGGCAGCCCGTACTCTCGCAGTTGGATTCGCTTCCCGCATTTTTCAAACTCGTTTTTGGTGTTTGTTTTTCCTTGCTGCTACTTTTATGCGTTGCTGTGGGGGTAGGTTTTTTTTCTTGCGCTGCTCTTGTGTGTGGAGGAGAAACTAACCCACAGGTACGGGTAGAGAGAGAGAGAGGGAGCGAGAGAAATGGATTAGTAAAATTTGATGTATCGATTTCGGGATGGGGTCTTTTTTTAGGAGAGGCAAGTAGTATAGGTAAGGGTTCCGTCAAACTAGGTACACGTGACGGAATGAGATTTCTTTTTAAAAAAAAACATCGGTCATAATTTGAAAATGACAGAATTTTTTAAAATAAATTTCAAAGTGGGAAATATTTACAGTAGAGCTTCAATTATCCTGATCAATTGGGACCACATCCTATCTGGATAATCGAATAATAACTGAATAATTCACGAAAAAAAGTTATTTGGTTATTTATAAATAAAAAAAAGCGAATTTGCTTTAATCACTAATATAATTTAATTACTATTTAAAACAACATATTAATCACCAATAAGTAACTTTTAAAATGTGGATTTTAATTGCATTTATTTTCTAAAAGCGATACTGAATCGGATGACGATTCCCTTTATTTGATCCGGATAACTAGAGTCCGGATACAACACGACATCTTAAAAAATAGTAGTTAGAAGTTTTACAAATTATAGAAATGTAAATGGACAGATGTAGCGATTACTTTTTAATTTTTTTTAGCAAATTGAGTTAAAAATACATGTATGCAAATGCGTATATAATGTTTTGGTCACTAATGTGATATTAAAAAATATTTATTTTTTTGTTGTTTAGTAAAAAAAGTAGAAAATATATTCATATAAATTAAGTCTTCATTTAAGCAAAATAAAAAAATTAACAAAATATTTTACTAAAAATAACGTTTAGAACATTATGTCAAATAAATATATGTTCACAAATTTTATATGTCATTAACTTATGGAAAAATGTATTTGTCAAATTATTGAATTGCTTATTTCTTTAAAATATTACGAAATTATAAAGTGTTTATCTATACGTCTTTTTTGTATAATATAAAATTTAAATAAAATTGAAATTTGGTAGAACCCAATTATACTTTTCGGATTATATTTTAACTTGTGTATGTATATCTGTAATAATTAAATACATGCTATTTTAAAACTTATCAGCTGGTTAAAAATACAATAAAAGAAATAGACCCTAAAGAATTTGGTTTCTACTAAAATAGAATACCAAACATATATATTTATTGAAAAATAGTAACCTATATATCTTATAGTGTGAACCTTTATTATCTAATACACCTTATCATACAGATAACCATAGAAATATTCTAAGAACAAAACACAAATATGAAACCAAGATAATTAAGGTTAGTTTTTATTTAAATCTTATAATAGTCTTGACCCTGGAACAAATTAGTATATAAAATGTTTGCACCCTTATTTTTGCATTCACCTTCATCGCGTATTACGTAGTTTTTTATTCATTAAGCACATTATTATATGTTATATCAATCAATTGAACAATTTAAAGAAAAGAATTCACAATTTCTTAAATATCTTATTAATAAAAATTTAATTTTTCTGTCTTCAAAGTATGTAGGCGAAATTATATTTACATTTTTGATAACATCAAAAGTTTAAAAGTAGGATTTGTTTATTATTGCAGTATAACAATATAGTAAAATTCGCATTTGGTAATAATTAACAAATAAATTAATAAATAATGTTTGAGTAATTTATAAATAATCTGTTAATGTAGGTATTTTATTACGTGGAAAACATTATCTACGTTAATTATATGTACACATATTTCTACATCATTTAAGAATTATAAAACAGGTATAAACGTTTTACAAATCTAAAACGGTATTCCTCAAATCAAGTGGGATCAACAATATAGTGTTTTAAACACTTTTCCTTCTAATAACTTACTCATCCATATTTTAAGAAAAACCTAATAATTTCGATTGGCTTATTAAATTATGTAAAAGTTCATCCTTAAGCCTTTAATTAATTATTTTTAAAGAGGAATATAAGACACTTGTGACCATCCTAAATATACAACAAGTTCGTAAATCTTCGTGCTAAATGAGTCATGACTACGAGCTCCAGTTCACAAATTCCTTAAGATCTAATTCATTAATCAAGACACCAGTGAGCGGTTCACTTGAAACTTTGCCAGATCCACGTCCGAGAAAATTAAACTTTTCCCCTCCCACCAGTTATATCAGTGGACAGGTTTTGTAGCGTAGATAATAGCTAAAAGATTCAAAATATTATAACATTTATTTTTAATTAATAAAAAATAGATATATTTAAAGATATTGATACGACTTTTCTTGTCTTTGCTAATTCAATAAATTTGGGTTTAAGCCAAATATGGAAAAGTTAATTACATTATGAAGGTGGGAAACTTCTTGACTTTAGGAAGTAGATGGATTTAAATGAAATTGTTTCAAAAAGAAAATTGTTTTGAAATATTTTATTCCAATTATGTGATTCGTTTAAATTTTTTTTTTTACTTGGGAATTTTTTTTCCGATGGAATGTTTCGCATATATAGTGTTAGTAAACTATTGCACTCTTAATTCTGTGCAACAGGGCTAGACGGTATCTAGTCCATTTCGCGATTTTTGTTTTATTGCAGATTATGTCTCAAAAGTTTGTTTTATATAGTACACTAGAAGCTGAACAATTGAAGCTGCCTTGCTCTTGTACTCAAGTCTTCAATTGTTTTCTGTGTTAAATATGTGGGGTATATTGTTATCTCCGTTAGCATAGCTGAAACTTGTAATCAAGCTCTGGATGTTCTTGTATTAGGTTGTACACTTTTAAATACCTGATCACCTCTGCCGCCATATTTACTTGAAATTTCTGTTTGGAGTTGTTGGCTGGCTAACTTTAAGAAGGGAAGGTTGGCCTATCAAAATTTAACTTTAAAATGATTTTTTAACTTTTGGCAAGAGATATAGAAGCCCAAGTCCAATGCTTTGTATTGAGAGTAAGATTTAGTTTTCCCCCTCTTCCGTAGAGTTGTAAAAATGTGATTCAGACTCGTCTGAAATTGAGATACATTATTCTTAAGTTAAGAAGCCCTGGTAAATTTTTGAAATATAATGTCACTAAGCTACTTTACTTTTGATGTCTTTCAAGTATCCGATTAAACATTTTACTGATAAATTAAATACTACTTCTGAAACCAGTCGAAAAATATCTTATTTTATTTTGAAATGTTTGGGAAATTTAATTAGTAAGTGGTTTCAAAAACAATAGTTTTTATTATAATAACGAAGACTAAAAGCACAATCGTTGTATGTTGACTTTTGTAAACTTTAGGGTAAACGCAAAAATAATATTTAGATCTTGGGCAATTTTCATACTTAGGTCTAACTTTAAACGTGCACTATAATTTATTACAGTAGTGTACCAATTATCCGGATCAAACAAAGCGGAACGCCAATTATCCGGTTTTGGATCGCTTTAAGAAAAAAAATCAGCAAAATATACATTTTAGAAGGTCCTTATCGTTAAACGATATTGTTTTTTCGTCATTAAATTACAATACCTACTAAAGGGGACTAAGAAATAAACTTTTTTACTAAGAAATAAACTTTATTTTTGATTATCAATTATCCGGATATTTGATTATCCGGATTTTGATTATCCGGGTATTTGATTATCCGGGTATTTGATTATCCGGATATTTGATTATCCGGATATTTGATTATCCGGATATTTGATTATCCGTGTATTTGATTATCCTGATATTTAATTATCCGGATATTTGATTATCCGGATATTTGATTATCCGGATGGGATCTGGTCCCAATTGATCTGGATAACTGGAGTTCTACTGCATTTGAAATGGGAGGAAAGAGCTAAACTCCATCTTTACATTGATATAAATGGACATACAATAATTGTGTCTTTTGCCATCGATAAAGTGTAAAAAATAAAATTAAAATAATTTCTAAAAAAAATAATTTATACGAATAAACTAAATTATGCTTACACAACTTTAATAAACCATTAGATCAATAAACATATTTAGAATGAATATGCTGAGTAAACTACATATTTTACACGGAAACTGTTGTTAACAATGCAGACGACTCAAAATTATTTTTCTGTGCAATATAAAACCTCTTAAGGCTTAAATTTTTTTACGCTAATTGATGCAAAATAATCTTTTATATCCTAATTACTCTCCATGAAAATTTATTGCCTAATTAACAAACGACTAAATATCGCCTTGTAAATCGCCAAATAATGAGGACCCTGCCTCTTTGAAAGTAGATCTCTATGAATCACAGCATCCCTAAACACGCCCAAACATCCATCAAGTCTCGTCTGCAACAGCAGGTGACGGACTTGAATCTCTGCCAGCCACCCTCCCCATCAGGAAGTGTCTCTTGTGTCCCCCAAACCACCAGTTGTTTCTAACGGGTCGATGGGTCCTGTTGCTCATCACTGGGAACCCATTTTTTCACTGTTGGCTTCTTTGAAAATGGTCAATTTTTATGGCCCCTTCTTCGCTCGCAGTTGCTGAAACGGAGTCCCTTGGAACGAGTCCAAATCTGATGCTGGGATCTGTCATTCGATGCCTTTTGAGTGTGACGTTTGTGAATTGGCTGTGATTGGAATGATGGGTGGAGATATGGGATTTGAATTTGGTTTCTGTTCAGCGGGGAGGAGCGAAAAGATTGCTTTTTTATTGATTCATGGTTAGAAGGGGTGAGTTATGGTTTTTCGTTTAGAGTAAAAATATTTGTATTTATTATGAGTATAAAAAAATGGGATTTATTGTAACACATGAAATTGATTTAGTTATTTTAGTCATAATCATTACTATTATTTTGATTATTGATTGGTTAAGAGATATTTGCTCTCCTGATTTTGGAGGCTTTATCTCTATGAATCATTGTTTCTGATTATCGGGACAGATACAGACAACAAACACACAGACAACACAACGTTATTTTAGAACTAAATTAAGATGATGGTTAAATTAAGATTTCCCGATGTGGCACCCAACGCAACCTCATTAGACGTCAGAACATTGGACCCTGCTTAAATTTAACGCACAACACTAAACATTTGTCAGAAGGTTAAATACTTCGTATAAGAATCCGTTAAACCATCTTAGATTAATAAAATTGAAATTACTGAGGTCAATTTTTTTTTCCAGTTTGTAGAATAACTGAAATTTCTAAAAATAATAAAAATACACTATGTGTAAAATGCTATTTGATATTTTTAATAATGATAAATTATCTAGACCTCTTACGAACTTAAGTAATTAGTTAAAGTAAATCGTAAAATGTAAATGTAGTATACAGGGTGCGTTCCATAAGTAATGCGACCAAATTCATAAAAAATCATATATTGGACATATTCGTACAATTAGTTAAAAATCTTCAAAATAGCATCCTCCTGCGTCGATACATTTATGGAGGAGGTTTTTCCAAGCCTGGAAGGCATCCTGGAAATCCTTCTCCGGGAGGTCCTTTAGAGCCGATGTAACATGAGCCTGGATGTTTTCAATTGTGTCCCAATGTTTCCCTTTCAGGGCTCCTTTTAAGCGGGGAAACAAAAACAAAGTCTGGGGGAGCCAGGTGAGGCTTGTAGCAGGCTGACGAACCAGTGGGGTATGCGTCCTGGTCAGAAAATCGTTGACAACGAAGGAGCTGTGGCTTGGCGCGTTATCGTGATGAAGTTTCCATGCGTCCTTGATGTAACTTCGACAGCACGTGGCCCTACTTTTTAGCCAGGACCCATACCCCACTGGTTTCCCAGCGTCCCTACAGTCCTGACCTGGCTCCCCCAGACTTTTTTTTTGTTTCTTCGCTTAAAAGGAGCCCTGAAAGGGAAACATTGGGACACGATTGAAAACATCCAGGCTCATGTTACATCGGCTCTAAAGGACCTCACGGAGAATGCCTTCCAGGCCTGGAAAAACCTCCTCCATAAATGTATCGACACAGGAGGGTGCTATTTTGAGGATTTTTAACTAATAGTACGAATATGTCGAATAAATGATTCTTTATTAATTTAGTCGCATTACTTATGGAACGCACCCTGTATACATATAATTAATACATAAAGAGTATTCGTTTAAAAATATTTATATTATTTTCCTTTCATTATTGACTTTAATATTAATGGATACGAGAAACTCTGATATTTGAAAAGATGTTTGATTTTAATATTTTTTCAAAAATAGTTATTTTTGTATGAATGTGATTGCAGATGTTAAATAATTTATTGTGGTTTAAAATAATTTATTGTTATTGTATAAACAATAATTTTCGATTCCTTATTATTAGTAATAGCATTTGTATTTTTCTTATAAAAAATTTCATTTGTTGTTGTAGGTTATCTACATGTTTGTAAAAAACAGCCATAATTGTAATTCTTAATATATTAAAAAAAAACTCTTGATTGAACTCCTTCACATTCATCAATAACTTATGCATAGTTTTTAATTTAAAATGAATCTTTTTATAAGTAATTGAATTATCTATTTTTCAATTGCGAAATTTAATTTTGCCAAAATGAAAGCTTCATTGTTTTCTCGTTATTTTTCTGTTTCAGATATAATTGAATAACATTAATCAGAATTTCAAGAAAATCATATTTTTACAAATAAACTTTTTTATATATTTTATAAACTGTAAAATTTATCCGACAATACTCAAAGTTGTATTAATATTTAAATTTTTATTTTTGTATCAGTATAATCTTTTGCAAGTAAGTTTAAACTAAAGTCAAATTCAAGTCATTGTTAAAAATAAAATAATTGTGTTATATAATTTAATTATGTTTTTAAAATAACTATTTATAAATAGTATTTCTGTTATCATAAAATTGCAGTCGTTTTATGGAATATATTTTAAATATCAGTTTAAATTAATAGTTTTACTATTATGCCAAACATTATAATTATAACCAAATTATATTAATTTACTATTATAACCAAATACTAACACAGACAAAATAATTTTTTTAAATTTCTAATTTGCCTTGCATTGATAATTAACTATATCTATTAGAAATTAAATTCTGATGAATGTATAAAAATTAAACTAATGTGATGCTTGATTGAAATGACAATTTATTATTTTGGTTAAATCATAAGAATCGTAGTAAATAAAGTTATACATGATCACATATTTATTCTTTAAATATTTCTGCAATTAATTATTAAATTACATTTAGAAAAAAAATAGACCCATCCACGATTTTTTCATCCTTAAATACATGCATCTCTGTTGTTTTGTAATTCAATTACCCTACTTTATTTAAAAATTACTATTTTGATTATTTATAATTTGTTTAAAATATAATACTGTCTTTTTTGAAAGAATTCCAAAATTAATTAAAAATAAATTATAGTAAATATTTTTTCCCATACATCTTAACCCTTACATTAATCTTGTAAAGTACAACAGTTAGTTGAATTTTATTCTTATGCTGTAATCTAAAATCTAAGCATATACCTCAATTTTTAAACAAAACAAAATCTGTGTTCGCAAAATATTTTTTTAAACAATCTTTTACTTTATTTTTACTCTTAATTTCACTAAAAATTTATTCAAGGAAAAACTATTCCACTGCTATTGAAATTTCGTAAATGTGATAGTTCCTCGAAATAAAGCACTTAAAAACAAGAATGAATGTATAAAAAAAAAATTAAGAAAAAACGCTAATGTTATATAAGAGAAGTTTTTTCTTCGAGAATAAACACCGTGAAACACGTTTCCTCTGTTATTTTTTTTATCGTCTCATTAGTAATTAACCTTCAGTAGATAGAAATAGCTGCACTGCGCCTGGAGCTCTTCGTTTCTTCTGTGCTGAAAATCTCCAATTAAGATTGTAACGTCTCTCATAAAAATTTACCTTTTTTTATACAAATGGCTATTGCGGATACTTCAACTCTGAAAATATTTCAAAATCGATACCCTTATCACGTAATCATGAAGTTAATATTTGTTTTTCAAAGAAATGAAGATATACTTTTACTCGATATTTCTAAAAAATATTATGGGGATAGTTATGAACATTATTATTTATTCTAAGTTCAGGTACTCATTTTTAAGCACCTTTTTTTTACAGTGACTACTAACCTGTGGTCCGTGAGAGGATCGGAATTGGTCAGTGAATTTATTGTCTACTCATAAAATGGTGGATTGAGATTTTTTAAAAATTATTTTTAATATTTATTCATTAACACAACAAATCGTCATTAGGCTAGTTACGCATGATCAATAATTGCACTATAACTATTTCTCGGCGATAATCAAATGAATGAATGAAAAATAACTCAACAACTGCCCGTAGGTTATATTAATTGCATTTGACTCAAAGCTGCTACGTTTCAGATTTCGAAATCTCCAAAGAAAAGATGAAAAATCGTCAATCTCGTATTATCACAATCCATACGAAATCAAAAAAAATCGATTATTTGCCAAAGTTGTTAGTATATAATTTGAATCTTTCAATTGCATGTTACTAAATAGTTTTATTGCAGGTCCGATAGTTGCCAGAGTGCACCTAGCATTATTATATTACGTTTAAATGAAACAAAACTATACGCATTGGAACCCCATTTTTCTACTTTCATATGATTGAGTTTATTAATATGGAAATAGCTGATAAAAAAAGTATTTTTGTTTAGTGAGCCATTTCACAGTATGTGTCCGCTCGGCAACTTTTTGTTATTATTTTATAATATGTTAATCAACGTAAAAGAAAATAATTTTTTTAAAAAGTAACTAAACTGAAAACTAACTAACCCCACTCTAAAAAAAAATTACTTTAATTAACATATTATAAAATAATAGCAAACTGTCACGGAGGGGACAAACCGTGGAATGCCCTTCTAGTTTTTAGTACTTTTAGAATATTAGTACTTTTAGAATATTAGTACTTTTAGAATATTAGTACTTTTAGAATATTAGTACTTTTAGAATATTAGTACTTTTAGAATATTAGTACTTTTAGAATATTAGTACTTTTAGAATATTAGTACTTTTAGAATATTAGTACTTTTAGAATATTAGTACTTTTAGAATATTAGTACTTTTAGAATATTAGTACTTTTAGAATATTAGTACTTTTAGAATATTAGTACTTTTAGAATATTAGTACTTTTAGAATATTAGTACTTTTAGAATATTAGAACTTTTAGAATATTAGTACTTTTAGAATATTAGTACTTTTAGAAAGTGATGGTCCGCGATTTCTTTAACTGTTAAGATGTGGTTATCCGTATCCACCTAAAGGTTGCTATAGCACTAGCTACCAAATTAGAATCCGAAGATAAATACTTTAGTGGACGTCTTTTTTTCACAGTCGATTGCATGCATGTGATACTGTAAAGATTTTACATTTGTCATTTAGGTATATATACATTATTATTGAATTCTTTTGTCAGTTGAAACGCAGTAAAACGTTTTTGTTCGTGCAATCCATCTGTACCGGCTGCAACAACGGTCTTGAACAAAACGTTTTCAAAACAGAGCTACTTTTTTTGTCAATCATTGTGTTTTTTTTTTCTGTTTTCAACTTTCTCGATACTGCATTTTCGAGAACCCATTGAATCAATGTGTCCTAACAATCATGTCTCATGTTAAACGAGCCCTAATAATAAGTTTAAGATCTGTCGTTTCTACCATTCCGCTCCATTTATCAATAAATAAAAATCACAGCATATTTGATCCTTTATTTTGGATAACGAGTCACTGACATTGTATATTTATCTTGCATAATCTACTTGTAATCACATTTTACAAAAATATTAATAGGTTTCCAATTAATTAGCTTACTGTATATATTTTCATTTCCCCCTGATCCCTGACTTATATGACCTTGACCGTCAGAGAGTCAATAAAAATTGATAATTTTCTAATAGAAATTTTATAAGTGAACAAAATTTAAGTTATAGTTTCTTTTTAGATTAGATACATTTTTGTTATGTTTTTAAAAATAAAAAAAATCCCTTAATAGTTTTCCTGATATTTCGTAGATACATCGATAAATACTAATAATAGTAATAATAACAACTTTAATAACAAAAGCATCTTTGTTCTCCCAGCTGCTTTAATCAAAGTAAAGGAAAATAATATACAGTAGATATTTATTTGAAAACATTATTTCCGGTTTCTTATCTTAAAGATTGATTCTTTCTTTCAAACCTCCGGACAGAATACTTTGACAAGGAATGGGTTGCATTTTATCTCTTTCAATATTGGCACGTTTTGGAATCATGTCTCACTTCTGAAAATAATGTTGGGAAGGAAAAATATAAATGGTCACAGAAAGCGTTCGCCGTCACCAATAGCTCATTGTTTTTCTATAGTGAGACCAAGCAGTATGTACAAACTCTGGATGTTTTAAAGTTATACGATTAGTATTAAAAATATACTAAATTATTGTATTAATATGAATAAAATAAAAACATATACCTACATTCGTATTTATGATATTATATTTGTCTGCTGAATTCGTTGTTTATATTTTAAAATATTCTAGAGTTCACCGAGGTGTAGTTTGTATTTTTGAATTTAATAATATTTTCCTTTTCTATCCTTTAAAATGTTTAAATTCATAATTGTATTTTTGCTTCTAATTATATGAAGACAAAGAAATGAGTTTGTTTATTAGTAATTGCACGTTTGATTTGGGCAACCCAAAAGTGTTGTAATAAGCATTTTACTTGATGAAGATTTTGCAAATGTGTACTTTTCTTTAAAATTAAATACGCACGTAAACTCAGTTTATCCATTGTTTCGCTTAGCATTCATACCACTATTCTCTGCATTGCACAAGAGCAAAACGAATATCGAGGTAAATCCCAAAATCATTTAAAATCGTTGATTGTGAGTGGGAAGCGAACTGTAGTCGAAAGTTTGTGTTTATAACTTATTAATATATTAAGTTCATCTCAAACTAAATAACAAGGCTTTCCAAGCATTTTGAGGCCTTTATGCTTGACTAAAATAAACTGACATTCATGTTATTATTTTATAAGAGCTTTCCCTCTCATAAATTATTTGTATTTAACAACATAAAATAGAGTTTTACTTCAAATGATTTGAAAACAAGGTACAGTAATGCGCTATTTATTGAGAATATGTAGTTTTAAATAAATACCTATTAAATTGAATAAATAATATAAGTTTTATAATTATTTTTAATAAAAATTTCTAAATATTTTTTAGAAATTATAAAAAAAAATACATATATATTTAAGACGGAGTGAATGTCTGTGGATTCCAACATATCTCTTAGTTTTAGTTATTGCATGTATTAAATGCGATTTTACGAATCTGTGTATTTTAACTTTTTTTGTATGTCTGTTTTCTGCCTGTTTGTCCGGTTTTAGCACCAAAACATTTGTACGGAGTGTTATGAAACTTACATCATTTTATCAATTATCTCCGATATTAACATTACCACTTTGTTTCGTGCAAACATCTACAACAGTTAAAAAGTTATAAAACTTTTTCCACTTTTCCATAAACATTGTTATAAGAAATTATGTTTTGTGTATCATTTGTATTCATAACTGTGTGGATGATATTAATTATTTTAAACAGCATTATTAAGATTAATTTATTCAGTATTGTTGGCTACGTCAGTAGCAGCAGATTATACGAATCGGTCGTTAACAAAACCCTTGCCAACCGAAGGAGGAAGGTAAACTAACTGTTCCGTCTGACGTCATGGGTACCCATTCATGACCCGTGTATGCTTTGCTTTGTTTCAATATCTAAACTCGTCAGTCCTAATTTTTTATTCAACGTCACTAACTGTAGGTCAATCGTGCTATTTGTAACATAGTGGAACAGTGCTATAGTTTCATGATGGACCACCATAGAAGTTTAAGTTTCTATATTTATCTATATTATGTTTCTATATTATATATATATAAGGTTATTTATATATATATAAGTTTATATATTATGTAGCCGATTTTAGAAGTTTAATCTCAAAACCATTTCATCAAAAATTCAAAATTGAATATTTTAAAATTCATTTTTAATAGAAATATTGTCAGACGATGTTGAAGTAGTGCTTTCTTAAATTCTATTTTACAATTCTCTAAAATTACAAGGTGAACATTTGCAAAATAAAATAATTCCCAACTTCTTTTGCATCAAAAATAGTGTGAAAACACTTATATAAATGCTTCGGTCGTCAATTCACACCCAAAACACTTCAACAAATACGATAATTTATTTCTGATTGGAAGAAAATACTTTTTTTTCTTTGAAATGCTATTGCATTGTCAATATGGTAAGCCGTGGGAAAATGAGTCATGGGGTGAAATGGGTTTTTTGAAGTTCAATATTAAATTATACACTGTTAAACTTATATTTTGATCTCGTTCTTTTAAAGAAAAGTGTTTCATTTAATGGAGTACATTTTATCAACATATCCATTTCTGGGCGATTTAATTAAATTACAACAGTCGCACAGTGGGGTATTTGACCTCAAAAGCTGGCCAAAAGTCCATTTTTTTAAATTAAGAATTTTGAATTTTGGATTAAACCATATGATAAAAAACTATCTAAAGTACAATTCTGCAGCACTGTTTTTTTATTTTAACTGTATTTTCTGTGGCAACACTGTCGTTAAACTTAGAAAACTTGTAAACGGTGCATATTTGTACCAATAAAAACTAACTTTTTTCAGAACTATTTTATTTAAATTCTGCTAATATTTTTAGTTGACTGCGATAAAAAATGTATATAATATTATGTTTGATAACTTTTTTGTGTACTTTTAAAATAAAATTTTTTATAGTGCATTTTGAATGTAAATTTTTGAATATTTTATAAACACGAAAACATTTGTTAACTTTCTTCACTTCTCTTCACTATATAGAATAGTACAGAGTGATAAAGTAACTATTCTTCTACACGGGAGTACAAAAATTTCCACCACCTTTTTCCCCCTTTAGATTTTATGAGGCTTTTTCTGCAGCGTTCACCAAAATTATTAGAACGTCTTTTTCGAGTGCACCTGGATATTTACTGTGTGACAAAGCGAACATACATTGAATGCTTATCTAAATACTTCACAAGACGTGTTTTACAACAGTACAGTGTAGGGAAACTGTAAGTATACAATTGCGCAAGTGTCATAGTCTGAAAACCCCAACCCCAGAATCTCTCTTCTTTAAATTATCGGTTGTGCGGCTGCGGCGGTAATAAATTAAAAGCTCTAGTTGGGGAACTTTTTCCGACCCCTTCCTTCATGTGTTGATACTTGGAAATTCTCTTCAATCGAACACCAAAAGAAGAATGTGACCTTAAACCCGACACTCCAAGTGTTTATATTTGCTGCCCAAGTTTCATCCGCCCAAGAGGAACGAGTAAATTCGCAGTACTAGCATTGACTTCATTCTGCTCTGTATCTCCGAGAAAAATAGTACATTCTGCTCTGTATCTCCGAGAAAAATAGTACATTCTGCTCTGTATCTTCAAGGAAAACTAAGATCAAATAGCTTTTTGTTTATGGATCCAACATCTGCAGGTTCGAATTTTGATATCTTGTAGAAAATATTCCTTTTATTTGATTGTATGTGAAAATATTAATTAAAGCAAGTTTAAAAATAATAAGGATGTAAAATAATTGAATAATATTAATACATCGTTATGCAAAATAAAAGAATAAAAAAAATACTCTCTTTAATTTTTTGGCTGTAAGAAAAAATACCTTTAATAATGGGAATGCACATAATATCGTTTTTTAATGGCTTACTGGCAAAAAAGTATGACATTGTACAAAATATTGCTTTTATTCGAAAAATATTTTTAATAAAAGAACAACTTTGATTAAAGTAAGAAAAGTAGCACAAAGACATACTAATAGGTCTACCATAACTTTTTTTTTTAATTTTAGGACCATCGGGAATTACATTTTTAACTAGAAAATGTCTTTTTGATATTATGAGAAACTGCCCTGAAAAAGGTATCATAAAAAAAGTTCAACTACATGGAAAGTTATATAATATCAAAGCCCTCCTTTTCTGATGAAGAAAAAGAGCAATTTAAACATAAAACCTCGGTCTTGAAATCCAGATTTAAAAGTAAATGGCTTGCAGTTAATATGTCAGAAGAAAAAATTCTAAAGAAATACCAAAAATGATTGGAACATTCAATCAAAATTCCCACACAAAAAAAATCGCTTGTCGACCTTCGAAATTATTTGATGGGTTAAGTGATCGCAGTAAAATACGCAAAACTAAGGAGCTAAGAGAAAAAGCCAAATCCGAAGAATTAATCTATGCCACTCAAATGAAACTACGTGAAACTGGAAATATTGAGGGTTCAAAAGTAGTAAAGGATATCACAAAGTCTCCCTTAAGAGCAGCCAAATACAGAAAAGCATTTGTTAGCCACACTGCTGAACAAAAAAAGTCACAGCTAACACTAATTCGTGCTTTGACAATTTTCGTGGAAGCTGGGTTATCAAGTAAACGATATGAAGTAGTAAGAACTAGTGACAAAAACCTATTTCTTTAGGTTAAGAAATAATGATATCCTGCTCCAAACACGTATCAAATAATTTCTACTGGTACCGAAATACAACTTCAAGCTTCATACGAGTGAGCGATTAATCACATATTTGTGAGAGGCTTTAAATACGTTTATATTGATGAAATAAAATCGCTAGAACTTTTTTACAAATAGGGATGTGATGGTTCCGAGCAATCACAATACAAACAAAGATTTGAGAATAGTTGCGATTCCGATGCGAATATCTTCCAATCTGCTTTAAAGCCTCTTTAATTAACAGGTTTAAAAAACAAAAATGCATTGCTATGGAAAAATCTTACACTATTGTCACTGCGATATTCCGGCCCATCACGATAAGATTTATACATGAAAGAGTAGATATCACAAATGAAGAAATACAATACATAAAAAATCAAATAAAAAATTTATTTCGAAACCCAATGTTTTTTTAAATTTCTTGCAAAAAATATAATTTTGTATACATAATTAGAAATATATAGGTTGTTTATTATTTTTTTGTAAATATGCGTGACATATAGTTGCAAAAATAGACAACTCCACTTTTAAAAAAAATTATATTTTTTATTATAATTATTTTCAACTAAAACTAATAATTATTAGTGAGTATCTAAAGGGTGGATAAAATATATATAAAACAAACTATTTAAATTTAGAAAGTTTGAAAGTAACGCAATATAAGTACTACTAAAAATTAAGCATTCTTGGTTTGTTTGGATATGTCTTGTTTTGCAGCTGTAGAGGTAACTCGTTTGAATTTTCAACTTATTTCAATTTTTTTTATTTTAATATGTAATTTTAAAATAGAAAATGCAATAAAATAATTTTGGCCAACTTTTTGGGTCAAATACCCCTATGTGAGTCGATTTGTTTGAGTATACAAAAAAATTTATGATAGTGTGATGTATGAAAACGTTATAAAAACTATACAAGTCGAATTGTTTACTTGGATTTGTATTTGAGTTTATTGTACTCTTGGGGTTTGTATAAAAAAGAAACATTTTAATTGATTCCAATGAAAAATATAGATTTTGTTTTATTTATTTACCTTTTATTTCAACGTTTTGCAAAGTAGGAAAATTAGATTTTCGAATTTTTAATTATAAAGAATTAGAAAATCGTAAAAATGTAACGATTTTTGGCAAAAGTGCAATTATTCTACAAACACATGAATTTCGAACATTTTAAATGACAAAAATGATTGCAATACATTTAAAATTGTTTATATAGTATTATAATGAAGTTATATACATTTTCTAGTTAATTTAAATGTCAACAAGAACAACACATTTTGATTAAACAAATGGACGCTTGATCATCAAAATGTAAACAGAATATTTTAAATGAAATAAAAATCGTCTGCGGAGCAAATAAAAATTAACGTAAATACGGCATAGATTCCTGAATCAAAATAAGTCATTAATTATATTAGCAGAGTTTTTTTTCTAAGATAATAAATAATAAAAAGTCGAGCTTTCAGAATAGCGGAGTAGAACTTGCTTTACGACAGACTGTTACAAACACCGTCCCTTAGTAATCAAATATACTGCGTATTTAAGAGTTGATGTTTTTTTATTCTATTTTATTCAAGTTACTAATTTGTGTAAAGAATTGTGTTTTAATAATTCCTGCTTTCAAGAAAAATTTGAAACCCAAAAACAAAATCCATTTTCCCCATATTTGAATGAAAAAAAATCGGAAAGATTAATAAAAATATTTCTAAACCTTAGAAATAAGTAAAAATAAAGAATTGTGTTCTAAAGAAAAATTAACATTTTTATAAAAAAAAACTGTAATTTTGCAGGGTTTTTTTTCCTGAGAAAAATTGGAAATCGAATTTTAAAACCCCTTTCCTCCCACCTTACCCTATTAAAACTAATGAGCGTGAAGCTCAATGCATGTTTTTTTTGTTACTGTAGGGTGAATATTCAACAAAAATATGCAACTTTTAATATAATATAAGTGTTTAACGTCAATTGGCATGAAAGCGACAGCGCCAAGAATTTTTGCTGAATGCATTATTATTATTTACAGCATAGTGCAAGGATAACATTATAAAGGATTTTAGTCACTTTTTAGGGATTTTTATATAGCAATTAAAAAAACCTTCACAAATACATCAGTTTACATAGTAGCGACAGCATGTAAAGTCGTAAACATAAAAATTAAAAAATTATATGTTCAATTATCTCAAAAACTTCTCAAAGTAATTGAAAAATCTAGATTTTGAAAAAGTTTATTTTCATAGTGTATAAAGACCTGTATTTTGCTGGATACGCTAACTAAAAAAGTCGCGCGTCCCTTACCATTAGCAACGCCGGGCCACATTGCTTTTAAAATTAAAAAAATGCTTTTTAAAATTTGCTTAGGTAAAATTAAAATATGTTTTATTTAGGGCAGTGAAAACTACAATATATTGTGCATATAATGAACTTCAATTAATAATAATGCATATCTCTCTATTTAAAAAAAGAAGTAAATGTCGCTGATTAATGGTAACCCTCTATCCTCTTCCTTATTGTAAGTTACTTCTCAAAAAGTAACTATCAGATACTCATGAAATTTACCGAGTTTGTTTAGAAATGTTTTAGAAATACGATTACGTTATTTTTATCGTAATAGAACATTTATATTATAAGTTAAGTTATGTTAAAGTTAAAACATGCAAGAATTCAAAGTTCTGTCAAGCAAACAAATATTTCATAATTATATACTTTTTTTTGTAGAATAGTAGCCGTGTAGAATATTCTATATAATATGTAGAATATTATCCATATCAGATCTAATGCATATCTCTTTTTTTTTCTTAAATAATTATTAATTTCAATTTATTGTAAAAATAAGTAACTGCCGCTGTGGACGAACGGTAATACAAGTGGGTCTCTGTTCAGTTACTCATATATCGGGCAATAATTTTCAGATTTTTTTTTTAATTTATTTGTAAAATCATAGTTTTCTCTCTGAAAAAACGTCGAGTTTTTGTTCGATATCCTAATTAGAAAAGAGTTATATTTATAAAATGTAAAGTTGCTGATCAAATTTAACCTTGGCGAAATTCGTCTTTCTTTTGTGTTTGTAACGTTAATCTGGAATTACAATTGGCATATAGTATTTAAAAAATTAATTTTAATACAAATTAGATAAAATAATAATCGCCTTTTGGCATCTAAACCACTTAAACCGAAAACTCAATGCATGACAGCCACTCAAACGCAATTTCTAACAACGATTCATTAATGTTTATGATAAATGTGTTGTTGATCAAGAATTAATACAACACTTTCGAAATGAGGATTAGAAAAACCAGTGTGATTTGTTAAAGAATGGAAGCGGCAACTTAGTAGAAATGCTTTGGGTTGGTGGGACCTTTTTGGATGTTAGAAAGGCATTACGAAAAAGTTGTTGTATAGTTGAACATTTATTTTCAAAATGGGTACAGACCACGCTCCTCGTCAGAAGGCGAGATGCTCTTGCGCACCAAGGATCCCGGGGGTGGACGAGCTTTAGCGAGTAGGGGCAAGAACCCCCAGTTTATTAAATAAACCGAACAACGTGAAAGTTTTGAAATTTGTTCTTCTGAAATATTTATCGAGGAAGGGTATTACCTATTTTTCTCTGTACGTTTGAACTTTCTATGAAATGTTGTAGATTTTCTACCTACAGAAGAAGCGATATTTCCCTTAGTATACATGTTAAAGGACTCAGTTCAGGAATATGCTTGGAAAATACTCACAAAAATATAGCTTAGGGGAAACTTTTTCATAACCCAAAAATAGACGAGCCGTTTTTCCGAAGGAAAAAAATCATAGAATCTGGATAAATTGTGTTGAACTTGTTGATGTATTCCGCCCTAGGCGGTGAATTATTCGCAATATGTCATTGAGTATGTTCGTCCTTTTTATTTTACGTTCATATTTATAGGAGATAAATGAAGACGTTTTTTTATATATTCTTTCAAATTTGTATTGCATAAAGCTATTATATATTTCAATAAAATAAGGATACTTTTATTTTAGCTCAATAAAAACATGTTTTAGTAGGAATAAGCATTCATACGACTTTTCTTGCATTCAATAAATTGAAAATATTTAATTAATGATGTATTTAAAACATGCCGCCATTTTTTTTTTTTGCAACTGAGCTTCAAGTGTTTCGCATTTACTTTCTTGTTAGAATATTTTTGTTGATTCGTCTGTTTTCGTAAAAGGGTATCTGGTTTATCCTCGTCTTCCAACCAAAGGTCACCGTGTAAGGGCTGCTAAGTATTTGGACCATTAATATAAATAAGAATAATCTAATTAATTATGCCATGGTCCAAATACTTTTACGTTGGTAGTGGTGTGGCAGTTTGGTTAGTGGGTTTAGTACCCAATTATAGTGCGATGTTAATTCAAATCTGTATCTCGTAACCAAATGGATCAAATCATACCATCAAAATTCATTCGAAAGTTATTTTTACACATTTTAAAAGAGCTATAAAAGCCAAAGTTGCAATGTGAGTAGGATTCAGTTTTCCCCTGTACTGTAAAGTTGTTCAAGTATGACTTATACCCGTCTTGCTCTGAGGTACATAAATAGTTAATTATTAATGGTAAATAAAGGCTTTCAGAAGAGTAGTTCTTACTTACCTTCTGTACGTTAAAATATTGTGTAATGTCCTTAAAATTGAAAAACGTTGTTCTGATGATCCACATTTTAACACATGTGCGCTAGTGTTCTATACTTAAAAATAATTAGTATTAATTTTAAATGACATGGTTTAATTAAAATATGAAACAGGTTCGTGAAAGAAGTGTAAATTTGTATTATCAAATTAAAAAAAGAAAGCGAATATACCTTGTAAGGGTTACAGATTAAATTAGAGTCTATTCATAGGGATTTTTTTTAAATTAACATTACTTTTATTATACTTACTAATTATAATAATGTTATGACATTCAGTTTCTTTCCTTTTACCAATAGAAACAGATAAAATGGTGTAGGGTTTTACGATTTTTGTTCAATATCGTTATTTTTATTTTACTTATTTTTATGGAACGTATGTTATTGTTCATAAATTGGTGCAGCTGTCTTTCATTGGACGTTAAAAGAAACATGCCAAATATAGTTTAATGCTAGAGAAGCGCGTATATACTATATATAAAATAAAAAAAATTAAATTCCATGTGTGTCTCATACGTATATGTGCATGCCATTACTCAAGCGAAGAAATTAAATAACTATATTGTCCTTTTTCTTGCATCTAGAATTTATTAAAATTGTATCAGAAAATTCTTATGTATTTAAACGCGATACATTATTATTTATAAGAGAACATATTTTAAGATATTCAAGAAATTGCTAGAAAACATTTGCTTAACTATATCGAGTTACTTTCCGAGAAAATTGCCTTCCTAGAATCTTCGTGAACTTTTTCTTATTTTTTCTGATAATAAATTATGCAAACAACGAGTATTTAAAGTTACAATACACAAAATGTTTCCAAGTAGTTAGATAACATTGAAGATCTTTGGTAAACACAATTTATTTCTTATGCTTGAAGTATCCATTATTCATCAGGAACACGTTTTGTTAAATAGAGCATATAACATCTGCTGTTATATAAAAAGTGAATGTAACAATTTATAACCAGTTAAGACCAATTTCCGACTAGTTCCAAGCATAAAATATGTACGTACATTGAAAGCATTTGAGTAACGTTGATTGAAGGTAATTATAAAACTATAACGATATACTCTAAGTTATAAATGTATTCCAAATTGGTTGGTAACTGGTGCATCGTCTATAACTTGTACGTTCGCCCTATTTGTTTATTTTAACTAAAATAGGTTTTCTGAGATCTAACCTTTCAGAAGATATGATTTCATAAAAACTATTAAAATATTTTATATAACAAAGTAAGATAACTAAACATTTTTATCGCATATACTGCTACCTTGTGTGTCTTAAAATGTCTTTATTAAAAAAAGTGTCAATTCGCAGAGCGCCTAAAAAACATTTAAATATTGTATAATGGTAAAATTTAATATAAACTGTAGCTTAATGGAAATAATTAATGTAACATATATATTAGACCTGTGGTTTTGAAATTGTATTTGAGTCGGAAATTGCTACGCATATACAAACATTTTAATTTTATATTATAGAAAAACATTTAAAGACAGTGGTTGCATTGTTTTTAAATTATACCTGAAAACAGCTGACTTTAATTCCGAACGTTTGTCATAGGAGTCCTTTAATTTTATAAAAGTAACTTTGCTTGATGCTACAATATTATAAACGTTTTGATATTTCTTTATTAGAATATTACAATTCATTTAATATGAATATATTAAAAGTCAAATGCAACGTTAAAACTACGCAATAAAAATACAAAAAATCTAAACATGTTTTGGGTGATGCATCTTCCTTCATTAGAAACCTTTCTCTGATGAAGGAAGATGCATCTCCCGAAATATGTCTAGGATTTTATGTATTTTTATTTCGTAGTTTTAACGTTACATTTGTATTTTAATATTCTTAACGCAATGTTCTATAATACGAGTTTTTATCTTAATGAATATATTTTATGTTCACAGACTAGCTAATTTTGTTACTAAACATGTACAATTTTTAAATAATTGTGATTCATGAGTTAAACATATTCAACAATTATTATATTAATTAACTTACTTTGTTACAAATAAAACATACATTTTTTAATAAAACATTTCATTTCTGATATTGGAATGTGTATTTAAATCACACATAATGTAAACCTAGATTTTTATAAATGCAATATTTACGTTCACCCCTCACTGTCCATCAATCAGATAAGATCTCTCTAGGCCCAATTAGGGGTTTCATTCATCCCGTAAGACTCAGTTAACACGACACCCCTTTTACTTGATTTTTTTGTGAGTCTTGTCAATATCACTACTAAGTAGCTTCGCTTAACACAAAGAAGTCTGATCGCAAGTGTATGCCAACACAGATTTGTATTACTTGTAAAGATACAACTATATGCCGCGGTTTAAATTGAAATGAGATCTTCTGTTATTCCACTATGAGTGGAATTTGTAATCCTTTTGCATTTAACTTTACCGTAATGTGTTTAAATTTCTTTTAAAACACAAAAAGTACAGATAGATCAATAGAAGCAAATTGGTATATATAAGGTGTTTTTAAGACTGCTCATTTTGTAATATGCAGACACTTGATGCCTTAATTAATCATTTATTGTAAATAGTTCAACTGGCAGTGGCAACTAGTGGTTCAAAATAGTAATTGACTTAGAGTTTTTAATTTGAATTAAAAAAAAAGTTTGAGCAGGAATATGTCAGTGTTCATAACTTTTAAAATTTAATTTTTTTGTAAATGAAGTACTCAAATTTACTTCAATTTGAATGAACACATTTTTGTCAACCAAACTCACTTTAACATAGAGGATTCAGTTAACCTATTTAATATTTTTAGTAGTAGTAAAAATAAATTACAGTTAAATGTAAATATATACGATTTAAACCTGTTCACTATTGACGTAATGGGTGTTATATTCTTTGCAAACCTTGCCAAGTTAATATACAAATTTAATTACGTTGAGTTAATTTTTTCTGCGAGTTTATGGAGATCCCAAAAGGCATAGAAAAAAATAATTTGACTACGGTACCTAAAATTTCTTTTTGCGGTACGTCATAAATTTAAAAATAGGTTATTTAGTATGACATAAGTTGTTTTTGTAATACAACAAAGTGTTAAAGGTTTAGCTAAATATCCTACAATATCCTACAATGTAAAAAAAGCTAAATATCCTACAATCTAGATAATTAGTTCTTTTTCAAATGAAAAAAAATGAAAATATAAAAAAAAAAAAGTTTGTTACCTTTGAAACTTGAAAAACTTATACATGTAAGCATATTGTTTGTTTTAATAAAAGAAAAAACATTTAAATAATTTTTTTAATATTTTTTTTTTCCTTTTTGACATTAAAAAAGTGTCGCATGGATTGTAGAAGTAAAGGCTATAATATAAATTGAATTATTAATGCTATAGAAGTATAATTAATTATAAAAATAAAAATTTATATACTATTAACAATGTATACAAACACATTATCTTCCCTATATCTTATCAATACCAATCCAACCTTCAGTACTAATGATAGTCTAAGTTACTTTACATTTAGTTATTACCTGCGATATATCATCCCATTCATATCTTTCGTCATTAAAACCGGCTCAGATATCAGAGCAAACTTGGAGTGAGTGGCTATGATTCGAGAGAGAGAAATTTCGCTGTTCAAATATATTCCAATCCAGTTTTGCTTATTGAAGCTTTCGTCAAAGGTTATTAGTTCAGAAAATTTGACGATTCGTTCCATTGCAATTGTTAGTTAATGTAAAACGTACTCGTAAATGCAAATTAATTAAGCTAATATTTTTGCAAAAAAATATTTTGAGGTAGTTTATATTTAATTAGTTTATTTTATATTTAAAACATGCTAGAATATAAGTTTTATTACAATATTCACTCTCTTAAAATAGCTATTAAATTATACATTTTTTAAACAGTTTTAAGTTATTCAATTTGTATGCTTTCTAAATTATTTGATAAGGGATGGGATTAAGATGCAAATTCAATCATAAGTTAAGGTTTTTTAACCGGTAGGATCAAACGATTTTAAATGTTAAGTTATTTTACCTGCATGATAGTTTAAATACTTCCTTTTTACAACTTTTTAATAGTTTAAATCGAATAGTATAAGCGCTTCAAACTTGTCTTACATATTTTTATTTATAAAAATTACTTAAAATACATAAAAATATAATAAAAATTTTGCATAAACTCATTAATAATTAATTGAAAGGTTAAACTACACATTTTAAATCAGTATATCCAAAATGTAACTACCTATTTTTTGTCACTAACTCTTCCATTATATCACAACTTTTAATACTATTTTTAATCTATTTCTAACTTATAAGTTATGTTCCCTATCAATTTAAAATAAAGAAATAATCTTTAGATCATTTATAAGGAGACGACTTTAAAAGTTTTCACTAAATTAGGATGGCATTAAAATTGCACTGATTAGCCTATTTAATTAATTGGGCTCTCCAGCCGACCATTACCATTTGAAAGCACCATTAACAACGCCACTGAAAAGCATTAGCAGGGAGATTTTAAATTGAAATCCCTGCAATCAAGCTTCGAACATACGGACGCAAGGAAAAATTCTTGAGCATTTCTTTTCTCCTTTTGCTAAACTGAAAACAGGCACTTATGTAAGTTTGCAGGATTATGTTAATTTATGCAGCTAATTAGAATGTTCGCTGAAAGCTCCGGGTTACTTGAAGTACATAGTAATGGGAATTCTTATACAAATACACTCTCTGAATTTTTTCACTTATTGTGGTGGAAGAATGTTATAATTTGAATACTATTTTAATGCACATTTAATGCGATTTTAAAGTCGCGGTTGCTCGATTGTAACTATCTGGCTCGTAATCGAAGGATTGTGAGTTCGAATATCTACGCTGAGCACCGAGCTAAAATAATATAAGTACTGGAGAGAAGATTCCTATTGAATGATAATGTACTATTAGATCACTCTTACTCAAGGGACTCTTTACCGTACCGCGCGGATGCATACAATTCAGAAGAAAAGTTGAGAAAACATTCTACCTTAACTCACTGATCTCTAACTGTAACTTCTGGATAGGGCAAGACATTTTGTTGACTTGAAGCAAATGTAGAGGCAGCCATGATGTGTCCCACTTTCTTTGCTACCGCAATATTTAGTATATTTTTCATGTTAAATTAAGGCGGCGTGTATTGCTTTTGGCTAAGTTTTTTTCTATTTTCTTTTTAAACCCATTTTAAACACAATCTGCTATTAAAATAGAAAGTCATTTGCAAGGCAAAGTCGAAGTAGATAAAAAGCAAGAGCAAAAATTATTTGTTTGGCAATATAAAAATTAATTCTATAAGAAGAAAATATAATATTTATATACATTTAATATTTCTACAATGCTATGGTAATAAAAAAACACCACTAACTCACTTTAAAAATATATTGGGGCACAGCATGGCTGCTTTCGATTGGCTTCAACGCGCCCATAGAGGAAACAAGGTTTGAGCCTTCCCGCAGTTACAGTTAGAGTTCAGTGCCTTAACTATTACACTGTTCGTCGTCTTGCGTCGATCTTGAGTGTCTGATTAATTAATTAATATTTTGTCTTCTTTTATTGATAGTAAGAAAGTAAATATGTAAAAACATTTCATGTATTTTTGAAAGCCAGAACTGTGTTTTGAAATATATGCAAGCCTATTCAGAAACGACTATTTTGTCTACCTTCGCTCGAAAAGGGGAAAAGCGATCTCGCACACTTAGTCCTCGGTCCAGTGTCTATATTATTTTTGTTCAGTGACGCAGACCTGACAATCTAGTAGCAAGCTTGTTAGCTAAAGGTTGCCATATTCGTTCTTAAAAACTCGTATCTAAATATCCACAAATTCAACCGCCGTATAAGAGACTGGTACACCTTAAATCTGATCGTGTTCCACTGTCCTGGCTCTTATTGAAGTTGCGTCGGGTACCAGCCAAGGAGTTGACCTAGCCATCTGACATTGGTTCAAAATTTCAAAGCGTTACTTGTATGTGTTAAGTCTCTTAAATGAGGACAGAAATAGCAGCCAGAAATTTCCAAACAAACCAAACCAAATATTATTCAACTCATTCACTGTGCACACATTTATTATTACCCCTGAGAAAAATTATGTACACGCAAAATACATTCCAGAGGCCTAAAAAAAATATTTAAAAAAATATTCGAAAACTAAATTGACTCATATGACCCCAAAAGGGGTTCGGGTGTCAAGAGGCGTGTCAAGCCACAAAGAAAATAACTTACTTGAACGTTATTCAGCTAGAATGTATTCTGCGGTACACATGAATTTTCGACAAATCTGGTAACCCGGCGCCAAACGCCGATGCATGGGGGAAATGGAGTTCTTCGATTGGAAACCGAATCCTATTATTGTCGTAAAGAACGTATTAGCGTTGCAAATATAGCTTTTTTTTAAAAAGTCGCCAAGACGTACTATTCAATGCATTTTAACTATTCAAACATTTTTATATACTAATGCGTAAGCTAAATATTTTTAGTAACGACTTCGATTAAATTATTTTGTTTGTTTGATATAAAGTAAGTAAAGTTGATGTACATGGGCATAAAATGTTAAAATGGTGGTTTCACCAACCAAATTCTGAAATTTAATTAGTTCCACCAAATTCTGTCATGTAGTTAATTCAACCAAATTCTGCCATGTAGTTAGTTCAACCAAATTATGTATTGTAGTTAGTTCAACCAAATGTTGTCATGTAGTTAGTTCAACTAAGTTCTGTCACGTAGTTAGTTCAACCAAATTCTGTCATGTAGTTAGTTCAACAAAATGCTGTCATGTAGTTAGTTCAACCAAATTATGTATTGTAGTTAGTTCAACCAAATTATGTATTGTAGTTAGTTCAACCAAATGTTGTCATGTAGTTATTTCAACTAACTTCTGTCACGTAGTTAGTTCAACCAAATTCTGTCATGTAGTTAGTTCAACAAAATGCTGTCATGTAGTTAGTTCAACCAAATTATGTATTGTAATTAGTTCAACTAAGTTCTGTCATGTAGTTAGTTCAACTAAATGCTGTCATGTAGTTAGTTAAACCAAATTGTGTCATCTAGTGAGATAGGGATGTCTGAAAGGCAAACTAAAAATGATCAGGAATTTGGTGATCAGAATAATTTTCAGGATGATTTTTTTAGGCATCTTTATAGAGTATTTCTGGTTTGAGTGTTTTGAGACTAACCACACAGTAAAAAAGAATATAAGACTATTTATTTTGCCTGTTATCTTAGATATTTTAGAAGGTTTTGTATATATATAAATGGAAGGAAAATAGCAAAAAGGTTTTATTCTTTACTAATATTTAGAAGAAGTCGGGAAAAAGCTTTTCCAAAAGCACAAATAAAACTTTAACTAACGTATCTCACTTCCACAATCAATTCCTACAACTTTAATGCAGTAGACTCTAAAACGTCTTCATCAAATATTTCTTGTCAGCTTGCAATTTTCTGGAAAACTCTGAAGTCGATTTATTTCAGGATTCTTCTAAAGAATCCAGTAAATTAATCTTTTTATTATTATTATTTTCGTTCTGTTCCTGAAAGGATCTCGTCCAATAAATTGAACGCAGCTGCTTCTTCCTAATGCAACAGAACTTCAACGAAACAGATTTGATGCGCTTTGTACATTTACTGGAGATACTTTCCAATTTCTATTGTTTCAGAAAAATCTCCTTTCTTCTGTTTTTGAAAAAAGGCTAAAATGTTATACGTAATTATATGATTGGTATGTTTTTGGCGTGTATAAATTCTTTAAAACAAATTCGAGTAAGGATGCATGTTCTGCGATGTAGACAGTGACGAAAACATGAGTAACGAAACCATGAACTGCGAAACATCGTTGGCGCAATTCCATCCACTTCACGTTCGTTCATTGCTCACAAACATATTCTTGGAACGAGACACAAAGTTTTGATCGGAATCCAAAAAATTCCCACGCACTTGAGTTTTACGTCACACGCCTTTAACCCTACGGACGTTTCGATAGAAGCAGACTATCTAGTTTATTTTTTATTAAAACTAAAACTATTTTTGCTGAACAACCAAAATATCATAATGAATTAAAAAGTTGTTTAAATTATGCAGGAAATATTTTATTGAATGTAAGCAATAAGGTAAGTTTTGATAGCTTCTTATTAGTTTGTGTTCGCTTTTGAATGGAAGAATGAGCACAACTGGTTTGGTCCGGCTATACGTTATTTGACCTCACACCCCCCAACTGACAAAGACGCCATAAAATAAAAATAACTTAATAGTAGAAACTGAAGTTCGTGGCGATTTCGTCACTGATTAACTGAGGATCTTTAGCTCCCTGAGTTCTGATTCGGTCAACCGAAAACTCCTCTTTTAGCATGGTTTGTGTATAAATGTAAAAAGTCGTTCGTTAGCATTAACGTTAGAATTAAGATTAATAATTATATTAAACTTAGACCGACTATAAACATTTACTTTTAGCGTGATGCGTATATAATATACCTGACATTTTTTAACAATTAAAGTACCTGGAACGTGGATTTTCCTGTTGGGGGGAAGAGGCATAAAATGCAGAAACCTTAACAATAATAATGCAAGGAAAACTATGAAACGTTCATTCTGTACACAGTTATTACAAGTGCGAGAACTGGCTGGAATGACTCACCAGTGACTTCTGGGACAAGGGGTGACATTCGACCATCTAGTATCAACCCACTAACACGAGCGTGTATATTTACGCAGGATACATAAAAATATCGAAGAGTCTAAGAGTTTTAAGTTAAAAGCTGAAGCGTGAGAGTTCATCTGAAGTTGACAAGATCTTGTCTCTAAGAGAGTGTATAAGTGTTAGTGAAGAGTCTCTCGATCTGCAGAGAATGGTTCTGTCGAGAGGGGGCGAAAGGACCGCCCCTCTGATTTTACCCCTGCTTATTCCGTTGGCCTCCTTGGATAATCTCCATCCCGTCGGCTTGGATCTCATTCGGTAATACGTCTGTTGCACTCGATTGGACCCGACGAGATCAAAGAACCCCATTTATTATATTTTAAGACTCCGAAATCTCAAAAGTCGAACTCTCTTTGTCGAACTTTCCTTTCAACTGTTTTATGGTGGGTCCAGACTGGAATATTCTAAGACTTCTGGCGCCTAGCTTGCGTGTGAAAAATGGGGTGGCAAATGTTTTAATATTGCCTCACCACAGTTTGTATCCGTTTACGATATAATATTTAATTTTTAAAAATAAGTAGTTTCCGAACTTCAATTTTAAATAGGGGAACCAAGTAGGTAGTTCAATTAATCTCAAGGATAAAAACTATTTGCGTTTATGAATATTGTACACTTACATAAATCCATCCCAACACTAACTTAAGATCGACTGGTAAGCTGAAAATTGCATTGAAACAAATTTTTTAGTTATCAGAACTTATTAAATCACACTTTAAAATAATATATAATAGAAAAATTGCGTCAAATATATTTGAATTTAAAAACTTTTTTAAAAAAATCTTATACATGAAAATTTTGGAAAATATAAAAAAAAACTCACAAATTAGTATACATTCTAAAATTCAAAATTTTTGAAAAATATATGTAAATGTACGTGCAATAATTCAAATATTAACCATGCAAAACATTTTAACCAACTCTAGTAGTTTCTGAGATAAATATATATTAAAAAGACAGTTTTATCGGGAAATTAAAAGGAACCATCCGGCCTCATTTAAATGTATTGATGATTGGGTGTACAAACGTTGCACATGACGTACAGCATTGGCTATTGGCGACGCTTTATGCTTTGGGATATATCCCGAAGATAAAAATCGGGGATTCTACTTTGCAGAAACTTGCAGACCCTGACCCGCACCAACTTTGACCCGAGGGTCTCAGGATACAAATCCCATGAGCATACAGTACGGGCCGAAGGTTCTACTTTGTAATTTTGAATCATAGTCAGATGACGAGGACTATATCCAAGTTGGCACTCCACGTTTCTAACGTACGCGTTGGGACTTTGGCCGCGACTGAACAATCGTTCACCAAACCCCTCTACACGGCGGATATTTTTTTTTGGTGGAAGACGAGGAACAAAACAGGAAACCCTTCGATCACGCGCTCGCACACTGTCAAAAACGATATATGAATCCCCCCTCCCTCTCCTCCCGATTATGCGTCGAATTCCCTACCACTCACTCCCCCTTAAATTTTATTTCTGCGAAAACAATTTACAAAAGAAAACAAGTCCCCGGACGCACACCCCTAATAAAAAACGATCACCTCATTCTCCTCAGCCAATTTATCGACACATCCCCGATATTCGAAGACAATCCCTATCAATAAAAACTGAATTATTGCACACAGACCACCCCCCATCCCCTGTACGGGACGATCGGTCGCCAAGCAGTCTGGCACAAGCGCCGTAACAGTCTCCGGGCAAGGTGCCAGGAAAGGGGCCAAGAAGGAAGTATCGATCGGGGGAACCGTCCCATCCCGAACAACGGCGCGTACGTGACCGCCCCTGCCTCTTACAATCCCGGGATGCTGCTCATCCGCATCACTTTTACCCGTTTCTGTCTCTCGTGATCCGGAGAGGAAGGGATTCTTCCTAAACACCGGCGTGCGTTGCTTTTTCTGTGGGATTGCCCCAGAGGGAGGAATGGGTGGTTATTGTTATGGTTTATCGATTTCTTTGGGAGGTTTTGGGCTTTGTTTTTTGTGTGTGTGATGTGGGGATGGAGAAATTGATTTTTCAATTGAAAGGTTTTTTTTTTGTTTGTGTTGAAGGGATCAAGTAAAGCCTGGTTGCGATGTTGAAAATAAAGGAATGCACCGCTAGTGGCTAAATTAAATGGGTGATTTTGTTTGAAATATTTGTTTTCATACACCTGCCAGTTTTGGAAATGGCATCGCATACCCCCCCCCCCCCCCTCCCAAAGCACTTCAATTTAATAAAAGATGTATCTATATTCAATAAATGATTATACACTAAATCTCGATATCGATTGCTAAAAGCGAAATCATTGTATGTCCAATTTTGTAAACTTCTGGAAAACACATAGATAAGATTTCGAACTTGGGTCTTTTTTGTTATTAGGCCGAACTTTAAACTTTCAGCACAAAATGATTACTTGGAAGGGACATACAATGTTTGGGCAGAAATAAAGAGCGAGACTCCTTGACATTTATATTAATTTAAAATTTTTGCAAAAAATGATAGACGAAAATTGAGCTTTTAGCCATCGCTAAGTGGTATAAGTTTCAAAAATCCAAAAATTAACTAACACTACTTTTCATCATTAGACAGCTACATTTTTCATTTAGCCAAGTGAAATGGCTCCATGTTTAATAGGTTGCCCAATAAGGAGTTGAATTTCAATCCAATTAACATTATATCCAAGGCGAGTTGAAAACTTTAAACACTCTTATCTTGAAATTCTGTGTTTGGACTTTTTACCACTTTGAGGCCTAGCCACCCATATAACGATTCTCCACAGGCCTGAATAATTCAACATACTTTTACATATGCTATTGTAAACAAATTAAATTTTAGGACATAACAATTTTTTTTCATTTTATAGCATCTTTAATTTCCAAAACTAAAACCTCCCACGCATATAAATTTAATACATACCAAAATTTGTATCTCAAACTACATTTTGAAATGATCTTTCACTAATGATTACTTCCATTTAGATATCAGTCATATAAAATTACAATATTTTTTTAATAGTTTTAGGTTAAAATTAAATGCGTTGTGTAGCATGTTTAACTAACAAAACTAAAGCCTCCCACTCAAATAAATTTATTACAATACCAAATATTTTCTTTGAAACTATATTTTCAAATGAATCTTTACTAATATTTACACCCACGTAGATATCAGTGATGAGAAATTACAATATTATTTTCATAACTATTTGTCTAGACTAATAATAAATGCGTTGTGTAACAAGCATGTTTAATTCATAAAAATAACCCCCCCCCCCCCGCAAATAAATTTAATACAATGCCCAAACTTTAGTCGAAACTCTATTTTCAAATGATCTTTTTGCTAAAGCGAGCAACAAAAAATATGAAAGACCAGGAAAAAACATGGCCGATAATACAAACTAAAAATAACTTTCACATTCGCACTTTGAGAAATCCCGGCTTTTAACCAAAAGTGAAATGATTTTCCCGAGCTCTACTATCGAGAAATTTCGGTTGGCACATCCTTTTCTTATTATATTTCTCCTCACCTCCAGTACTTGTCACCAGCAAGATATCGGCTGGCAGTTGACATGTCTGACATAAAGATAAGCGAAGCAATGAGTCGGGCGTGAACTGTGCCGGACCCCTACACTGCTGGATTGTCCCTGACGTTTCAGACCTCCGATAATTGTCTCTTTTTGTGGAGTTGGTGCCGCCTTGTACAAGTTTGCTCGAAAACGTGTTTTCTATTTTTTGGATTTTTTTGCTGATGGTGTGTTCTTGACTTTTGTAAAAAAAAATTCAGTATATGAAGCATAACGGAATTCTTTTATTATCATTTCTTTAAAGACTGGAAGATCCTTTCTAATCTTTAGTTAACATTTCTAAGGCATTAAAAAAATGTATTTAAAGTTTTTTTAATGAAATATATAAACAATGTGTAGAGTTATCAACAAAAACTAGTGTTAGTAGGTCATAATTTAAATTGGAAATCGAATGAAACGCTTCCTTCTATTTGAATTATAACATAGACTGATAATAATTTGCAGGATGTTGAACTCCATATTTCTTGTAGAGCACAAAATAAATAAACTTTTAACCCTCCGATCGGCTATTTCGAATTTTCCCCCCATGGCATCACCAATTTTTCAAGCAATAATTAAAATTTTCAAATTGTTGTACCTACTTTATTTTTCAATATTTTAAAAATCTATTTGATATGAGTATAAATTCAAATCCATCTATTTTAGAAAAAAAACAAGATTTTGTTTTAAATTATTAAGTTTTCTAACATTTTAATTTAAACTCTCGTGCAAAGAATAAAATTTACAATTTTGGAAAATTGCTCGGCCAATTGGAGGGTTTGATGATTAATTTCTTTCAACTGTATTAAAATTATAAGTATTAATTTTTTTCGTCGTCAATAAAGTTTCAATACATTTCTTTTATTTATACTTAGTCAAAAGAATATTAAATTCCATACTAACTTTATAAGTGACATTTATATAAAAATATATTAATTAACTTACCAAGAAATGTACTACAATTACCACCCATCTGTAAAACATTAAATTGTTATGAACCCGTTCTTATTTTCTGAATGCAAAAACGGTTAGTTGATCTTAATTTAGATTTAATTTTATGATAAAGTATTTGTAATTAAGAAAATTTATTAACAACAAAAAATGTCGTTAAAAAATAGAAATATAAAAAGAAAATAATTAGTTATAAACGATTTTGGGTACTAACTATCTCGTAAAGATTATTAATTTTTGTTGTATGTATTTTTAGGTATGTTCACGAATAAGTCTTGCTGCAAGTTTGTCATTTAATCATATTGAGTTGAATAGTTAATATGCCTCTTTTTTTATAATTAATAATAAAAATTCGAACATCAATACTTATTTGGAAATCTCAATAACGAATATTGTATCTGACATAAATTTTTATATTGGAAATTAAATATTGCTTTTTGAATAAATTTCAACAAATGTAAAAAAATTTCGGCTTTCAATTATCCAAAAAAAAATTCAAATAACAGATATTTGATTATTTTCTTCAATTCATAAAATAATTATTATTTCATTATCATTTAGAAACAAAATCAGCTTCCGTTTCAATAAATAGGAAAATCGTTAATGCAAACTAATACAGAAATTCCTAATTTAACCTTTTAGTGTAATAATGAAATTTTTCCATTAAACCCTTCTAAATGAAATTTCGTGTTCTATAAAAGCCCCTAGAAATTCCTCTTTCATTCAGTCTAAGTCCTTTTACTGCTCCTCCCCTGGCTCTAAACCTTGATGATCGTGTTCAAAGCCCCCCAACTTTCACCGTAAATGTAGAGTGTGATATTGACGAGTTCCAATAATCCGAAAATTCAAGAATCCCTTTTGCATCTCCTTTCAGGATAAGTCTTCAGAGTGGAAGAAGTGAAAGGATTTGAGGAAGAGAAATCCCATTAGTAGTGGGGGGGGGGGGATCTACGCTGCGTTTATAAAATAAGACAAATACCAATATTTTTTTTAATTAAATTATTTATTTTAAACAATATATTTTTTAAAAAATACTACGAACTGACTAATAAGAATAAATCAAAAGTTTAATTTTCTGAGTTTCAGGTAATATGTATGGCCTCAGACACGTGGTAAATTACGTCATTCCATTCATCAATTTTCACTGTTACACATTTCCCAATTCATCAGCCAATCGCGAGTATTCTTTAATTCATAATTTTGAAAAGAAGTCACGTGTTTGAGGCCATTCGGTCTGAGATGTTGGCTTCATGATTATGAGGTCATATTCACTCTACTACAGTCCATTCATGCTCGAAGGGTAATCTTTATATAACTCAAATGGTTACCTCTAATCGCCCCCACAAAATTATTTGATGTCGTTGTTAGATATAAAGCCTATTAAAAATATTGATTACGTTTTTTGAATAAATCTTTCATTATGTACTAATCATTAAATGAAGAGAAATTTTTAAATTGTTTTGAGAAACTAATTAAGGAGATTTTTGAAAGGTTACGTTGATGAGCCAATTAGTGAATTTTTTTAACATATATATGTTTAACCTCATACATATAAGACCGTTTATGATGCAAGACTCCCGCACTTCTGCCAATGATAAAAATGTGTTGCTAACCCTCATTTTAAAATTGTTTCTGGTCGACATCTATAAAAATAAAAGCAAAAATGACTGTGAGGGGATCGCAAAACACTTTCTTCCTCAGTGTAAAAAAGGCTAGATCGCGAAATTTCAAAATTACGTTTAGTTTTTTAAATGAATTTATAACGGTTTCAGAAACTACGTTTTAAAATGTCTAAATCAAAAGAAATTCCAACATTGTTATGAAATTATAAGATGTTGTCACATCAATAGAATACTTCAGAATAAATATGTAATTATTATTTTATGAAAAAAATCTTTATTTACTCTTATCTCGCGTTCTTGTGTCAAACAAAATGATTACAGCTGTTTATAAAGTGCAACTGTATTTTTTACATTACACCATTAATTGTTTATTTACATATGAATAAGATTGTAACTTTGGTACATCGTTCAAAACAAGGAATTTAACCCACATCCTTGTTTTTCACGATGTATCAAAGTTACAATCTTATTCATATGTAAATAAAACAATTAATGGTGTGATATAAAAAAATTCAGTTGTACTTTATAAACAGTTGTAATCATTTTATTTGACATAAGAACGCGAGGTAAGTGTAAATAAATATTATTTTCTTCAAGTATGTAAAAGTAATTATATTTAATTATTAATAAAAAATAAATAGATATAAATGAAAATTAATATTAATTATATTATATTATAAATAAAATTATACTTAATGAAACTTTAGATGAGAAAGTATAAGTTAATATATACTTTGCTAGACTTTGGTTTAGAGAAAACTTATTTAATTTATTACTATATTAAATCGGGTTTAAGTCATATTCTTACAGTGCGAATAATGGATATTCTTACTAGTAAATAAATAAAAGCAATATATGAATCTGCTATTTAATTATGAACATACGTAACTTGAAATAATACAATAGAGTATCCATGAATTAAAAATATAAAATTAGGTAACTAAGATAAAATATTATTTCTATTAAACATAGAGAAATGTTACATCTGTTATTTGTGCTGAAGCTTGGACAATCAGGCGTATAGGTTAGTTAATAAGTTTCTAAACTTAAAACATCGTTTTTTTTTATTATCCCTTTCTTTAGGGCCTTTTTAAATTTTTACAAAAATTAAACAAATTTTTATTGTACGATTATGGTATGCGATTTTTGTCTCATTTCTTGTTCACACTACACAGACTTTAATTAAAATCTCTCCTCCCCCCCTCCCAATAATAAAATGATGCTTTAACTTCGAACATAAGTAAAATGTGCTATCAATGATTATCTTATGCATGCATTGGAGCCTTGTAATTCATGAAGATGGTTCTAAATGTTAATAAAACTGTGAGGTGCACGTGTCTTTACTTTTCACTTCACCATTTTATCTTTTTTTATGTCTTTCTATTAATAACATCATAATATTCCCACACACCCTTGAATGATTTTTATATTCTGTGTTTGTAAACAAGGTTATTGAACACAACTTATATACTTTTTTTAAAACAACAACGCGTACTCAAAACTAATTATTCATGTAGTTTTTAAAGGTTATATTTATAAATAAAATTATATACGCATATTAAAAAGACAGTCCAGGTAATCCTACCGATTTTCCATGAAAATCACATAGTGAAATACACAAAAATAATTTTTTTTTAAATGTTTAGCCCACATTTAACTCTAATAGGATGCAAGACTCTGAGTGACGAATTGGGTAACCTAAATCGGGTAAATGATGGTGAAATAAACGATAAACCAATAACAACATGTTCTCTAACTTATTCTCGAGTATAAATACCCAGAACAAATACCTTTCAAATAAATTCTTATTAGTTTACCGTTAACACAATCCTTTCATTTATATTGCTTAACAGAAGGTATTACGAAAACTGCTATTCTACGAGCGTACTGATCATAGTAAGCCTGTTAATAAAGGGAGAGGAATGCTTATTAATGTTTATAAAGAACCAACAGCAATGTGATTAGAGTAATATGCTTTTGTTTTAATTGCCATGTTTTACAATTAGAAAATCAGGGTTATTTACTAGAATAAGCAAACATTTTTCGATGAAGAAATAACACCTGTCATAGTGAAGGGTACTTACATTAGAGAAAAATTGGCGGCGGAACTATGTTACTAATGAAGTATTAATTAATTAACGTATTATAAATAATTAATAATTGTATTAACAGAATTTTAGCAGTAACGAAAGAGCTCTCAATGGCGAGAGTGACATTCACATAAATGTGAATGTTCCAAAATGGAACAATGTACAGTCAAAAGTACTAATATGCTTACCTAACTTGCGATTTAATTACTTTATATCAAAAATGGCCGACGTTGCCCAATTTCTTCACCGTGGCGCGATCTGACAGTTTTAGTTAAAAGTAATTTCTGTTTTAAGGAGTGTATGGGGTTTCGAAATATCATGCACGCAGTGACCTTTCCCTTATTTTGAAAGTCAAGTGTACAATGTTTCATTAATCTACGAATAAAATTGTAACTTTGTGTAAAAAAACAAAGATGTAAACACGCAGAAATTATGCTATCTCTATATATAACTTCTATGTTATCTCTATATATAACTTCTATGTTATCTCTATATATAACTTATATGTTATCTCTATATATAACTTCTATGTTATATCTACATATAACTTCTATGTTATCTCTATATATAACTTCTATGTTATCTCTATATATAACTTCTATGTTATGTCTATATATAACTTCTATGTTATATCTATATATAACTTCTATGTTATCTCTATATATAACTTCTATGTTATCTATCTATATATATATATAATTTATATGTTATCTCTATATGTAACTTCTATGTTATCTCTATATATAACTTCTATGTTATCTCTATATATAACTTCTATGTTATCTCTATATATAACTTCTATGTTATCTCTATATATAACTTCAAATAATGCAACAATGTATTCACGAATTAAAAATAATTTAACAAATAATTAACAATATAAATTATCATAGAGCGACGAGTGTTCTCCATGTGCCTTTATTGTAATGCAACTTGGATGATCAGCATTCATGTTAATTTTGGTCTCTTAAAAAATTTTGGTCTCTTAAATGTCACCAATTTGTTAACCAATCAATAAAATTCAGTGTTTTCTGTAATTTTATTAACCACTACTTGGTAATATATTATTTTTTAAACTTTTGTTTTCTATATGATCTATTCTTATTAACGATTACCTTATGTATTAGATGTCAATTCTTACATCTGTAAACTCCGTGTGATACTTGTGGTGCACGGGGTATTCTTTTATATCTTCATAAACTCAGAATCTAACTTAAAGTTTTAGAAAATTAAATATTCGACCCTCTTATTGCTAATCAATCGTAATTACAAATTAAAATGACTTAATGCCGAATTTATCGAAAGTTTGCCCTTTTAATACAATTTGGAAACGTGTTGTTAATAGGGAAATGTTATGTTTGTTGACATTTTATATTTAAAATTAAATTGATTTATGAATTATGTATTTAGTGCTTTTGAACAGTAATTGGGATGCTTAAGGATAACAGTACGACGTATTGTGCAATTTAATTTAAATATTTAATGTCAAGAGGAAACTGGGTACACAGCATATAAATTTACTGGAGAAAAGTTTTTACTATTAAAAGTTAAAATAAAAACTCAATAAAAGTTGGTGTCACGAAAAGTCATACGTTTAAGATAGTTATTCTTGCCTGTCATCTTCCTTTTAAATTCTTTCAGACCTAGCAAGTCACGGTGGTTTTCTTGGTTCCTTTCTGGTCCGTCTTGGTTTGTTTTGGCTTTGGGAACTGAAATTAGCTTCTTTTCTGGGACTTTCTTTTTAATGGTCTTCACAGTTTTGGTAATTTTCTCTCTCTCTCCCGATTTCTTGTTTGACGTCACTTTGGAAGAGTTTTTATTATGGCTTGATTTTCCAACTTCCTTTTTCCCCCTGTTTCTGCCATTCGATTTTATTTTTGCTTGCAGTTTGCTTTTCCGCGGTAAGTTGACTTCCCAAATATCCGGTTATTTTTGTAGGTGCATTTTTTTTTCGGAATTGCAGCACCTTTTCCTTGTCTGCAGTTTCCAAATCCTTCAATCAAGTCATAATATCGATTGTGGTGAAGCTCCAGGATATAATCTCGAACTTTTTGACATGAATGCATTACTTTGGAAAGAAAGTTTTTTTATTTCCAAATGTTAAGCCTTGTCTGCATAATAGGTCTCAGAAAACCATGACTAGAAATGAAATTCTAGAAATTTAAGTCAATTTTCGTGGTCCTTATATATTTTTTTAAATAAGGATGATCTGAATAGGTTAACAAGTTTCAATAAGTATTTGTATAGTTTAATTTAACGTTTTTTAATGCTTTTAAAGTAATTTAATGAATTTTATTTGTTTAATGAGTGGTACATTTAAACTTATTTAAACCCAAAAAATAATTTTCAAATATTAGTTGAGGGTTGAATAAATATACTTTTCAAATAAATTAAAAATTTATGAATTTATATATAACAACTTTTTTAAATATTTTTACTAAATAATAATAAAAAAGTAAGGGGTTTAAGGCATGTAACGTCACATTCAAGTGTGTGGTACATTTTTGGACTCTGAACAAAATAACTACTATTTTTAGCGACGTTCATGAGGTCAACAATGATAATAGCATCATTAAAGTACCATTATTAATTTCAAATTTATGAGAATTAAAGTTATAAGTTAAAATATATTAGTTATGATTTAAAATATTTCATGGTATTGTTCAGATACGCTTCGTTAAGGTCAACTTTACATTACATGCACCCCTTGCCGTGCCAACACTGTTTTGCGGCTCATGTTTTCTTTGCGCATGTTTTCTTTACGGTCTACTTCTAGATGCTCCCCTTACCCGTAACCGTTTTTAAAGACATCACACATCAAAAATTACTTTTAAATTAGCATATTTAATAACATATAATTCTAAAATATCTTATTAAAATTATAAATTGCAATATAAAATATTAGTATTGCAATATAAAATATTAGTATTGCAATATAAAATATTAGTATTGCAATATAAAATATTAGTATTGCAATATAAAATATTAGTATTGCAATATAAAATATTAGTATTGCAATACAAAATATTAGTATTGCAATACAAAATATTAGTATTGCAATATAAAATATTAGTATTGCAATATAAAATATTAGTATTGCAATATAAAATATTAGTATTGCAATATAAATTATTAGTATTGCAATATAAAATATTAGTATTGCAATACAAAATATTAGTTTTGCAATATAAAATATTAGTATTGCAATATAAAATATTAGTACTGCAATATAAAATATTAGTATTGCAATATAAAATATTAGTACTGCAATATAAAATATTAGTATTGCAATATAAAATATTAGTAGTAAAATGGTCCAAGGGTTTCCAGGCATGAATTATGAAGATAGATTAAGAAATTTGAATATGTACACTCTGGAAGAGAGAAGGGTTAGGGGTGATTTGATTCAACTATTCAAATTTATCAGACAATGTCATGTGGACGGTTTAAAATTTAATATGAGTGATACAACAAGAGGTCATGGGTTTAAATTAAACAAATTCCATTTTAATCGAGAAGGGAGAAAACTCTATTTCTATAATAGGGTAATAAACAAATGGAACAACTTTCCAGTGAGTATTGTTAATTGTACAGGAGTAACGTATTTTAAGAAGACGTTAGATATTCATTGGGGGATAGTTAGGAGATGCTAGCTGGACCAACCTTGTTGGGCCTGGAGCCTGTTGTTGGTCGTCAATATTTGTATTTGTGTTTGTATCTCCAATGGGCACAATATGGGCCCCATAAACGTGGAGTAGCACTCTGTAGTAAAAGGCATGCATTACTCCATTACTCTCTTGCTGGGAAATACTCTAAAAGAACCAGAAATAGCGACTGAAATGCTGTGAAGCAGCTATAAAATCTTTGTAGTCCGTGTCGGCGAATAGTAGCCTGTGACTATTTTATCGAGTCCTTATTTTGCTTAGCCTTGTTTTATTCAGAGAATTCTGCTGTACACAAAGACGTTCAAGGAATTGATTGGTACACTAAAAAACAAAAAAGCAAAAAGATTGTGCCCTTTCTTTACATTAAAAGTGTCCAACAAATCAAATTACCAAAACAATAAACACTTGTTGTGAGAATGTACCTATTAGATTGAGTAAAGTTTTGCAGAAAACTGTAGAAATAAATTGTATATCAAACTAAACTTAATCAAAAATATATAAATATTGTACCTCCAGTTTTCCAGCAATACTTATAAATTGTAATACTTTAATTAAAAAATATTTTTCAAATCTATATAAAGCATTGGGTTATATTTAAAAAGGTTTCTCTATTAAAATAATAATAGTTATATTTTTTTTATTAGACAAAGTTTTCTTTACAGCAAAAATCAATTTACAAGTTTTATATTGCTTTCGACGGTTGTAAGTTTTAAGAAGACATTTACAATAGTAAATTATTAGAAATATTAGAATAAATAAAATACAGTGGTTAGTTGTTAATGTGACATATAACCTAAGTGAAACTTACTTACTCAATAATTATTTGAAAAAATAGAAAAAAATAATGTAGGAAATAATGTAAATTATGAATAATGTATACGTTGTTTATAAAAAAAATTAATGCCTTTTTAAAAAACCAAAGAATGGTTAACAAACTGTCTTTACAGATTGTTGTTATGTCCTAAACAATTTTTTTTAAAATAATTGAAAAAAAATCATTAACTTCACTTTTCAAACTACTTTTTTAAAAATATATATAAATTATTTTAATTTATATATTACTAATCACTAAACACATATTAAAGCAATATGTCTGAAAATAATATATATATATATATATATATATATATATATTTTACAGCTAAATTGAAACAAACATCGGGCTTAAAATGTTCGATTTCGATGTACTCTTATTTGTGGCTCTTAATCTATTTTGTCATACCCTTTTTATAGACACATATTTGACTTAAAATATGTTTATTTACACAACTACACTAAATTATATAAAACATTTTTAACACTATTGCAAATTTGCCGCACCACATTTAGAAAACCCAATTACTGAGACACCATATATAAAGAGATGAAGAAGTTGCGTAAATTACATATACATACATGCATCAGAACACACTGCAAGTGCTGGTGTTGGACTATTGGTTTATTGAACGTACTAACAGACTATTTGTTTATTGGAGAAATTTGCATTTGACTAGTACGTGGTAAAATATACTGCATGGAGTTGAGTAAGAGTAAAGAAATAAGGTTTTTTTTTCCAACGATAATTTAATTCTTAACTCATAAGTTTACAATTGAATTAGTGAGATTAAAAAGGAAAAGATTCCAATTGGATTCCCGTAGAATATTTTCCTTTTTTATTATGTCATCCATTCAATTATAATGTGGTATACTTTTAATACCCATAAAATAGATAAAAAAGTAATTTAATTTTATGTAAATAGTAGTAACAATTGCTGTTTAAGTTATTTTATCAGTTACAAAAATTTAGTTGTGAATGAAGGAACAGAAAATGATGTGCACGCCATTAAACGATATATTTATTATGCCTTAAAAACAGAAATAGTTTTATTATGAAAATGCTATACACCATTGTACAAAACAAAACTAAAATATGAACAATTGCAATTTTGTTACTTTTTGAACGAATAAAACTACAGTTTTGGTACAAATTACAAGGCGTGTTAAAGTCCATCAATGGTTATTCGTTAGATCTGCTTGAGCTAATGATGCATTTTTGTCGTATTGACGTTACCAATCTAGAAGCACCAAGTATTTTAGTGACCTTCTTCAGCTCGAAATTTCTAACAATCCCTGTTTTTTAAGGGGAATATTTATAAATGAAATTATTGAAACTTAAACTATTGAATGTTGGCTTTATTAAATTATCATTATAAATTAAATGTATTGTTTGATTGATTTTTTTTCAAAAATATTTTTATATACAGATTATTTCTAAAACCAATACATGACGGAGTTCACCGTCCGCAAGATAACTTGTTAACTAAACACACTAGAAACAAATTTACTTCAAAAACGTGAAGCTATGTAATTCTTCCATACTCCAAATGAAAAACAATTATATATTAAAGGAAAAGTATTTTTAAAAATATCAAAATTATAAATTTTAAGGGAAAAAAACTGTTAATGATGTAAAAATATTTTTTATAAAACAAATTGTGCGTTGAAAATTCTATTTTTAGGTTTAGTGCATGCATTTTTGATAGTTAAATATGTATTATAAATTTAAAATTACTTAGAAGAACACTTTTTTGTAATCATGCGATTCAACATAAAAATGTGATACTGAGAAACAGAAGTTTAAAAATATAATTGCGTACCCATAACCAAATTTCTTTATAAAAGAAACTAATTGGTTCCTGACTCATTAAATTCACCTGCTACTTCCTGAAACTTCTCCTCAGAAGCCTCTTTTCTCAGTCTGTTAGCTTGTCGAGCCTCTAACATGTATGATTTTGTTTTAATTTCTGCAGCTTTCTCATGGCAGTCAACATTAAAACTATGGGAACCCCAAAGTATACAAAAGCATTTTTCATCACTGTGTGTGTAATTTTTGTCCAATTTCGATGTGGTTTGTTTTAAATAGATCTTAATAAATCATATTATTTTTTATTCAAATAAATTTTAAAAATCTTTTTTTTAAGATTCAAAACTACTATTTACTCTTAAGGTGTACGTATACACTTGAATATCTTTTTTTTAGTTATAAACTTAAAAATTTAGTTTTTTTTTTTATGTATGAAAACACCTTAAAAATCATGATGATTAATTATAAAAAAACTGAATAAAATTAAATGATAATTAGTTAATTAGCATTTATAAGCTAATTAGCATATTTTTTATATATGATTATTTATATGATATGTAATTATTCTAAAAGCATAATTTTTTTTGGAAATTACTCGCGGTATTTCTTTTAATGTTATAAAGCTCCAAAAAGTTTATAGCATTTAAATATGTTTTTAATAAATTTTTACCACAAAAGTCCCTAAAAAACCCCTTTTTTCAAATTTTTCAATTTTAATATTCTATTAAAAATTATTTTTTTTAACGAATCGTTATTATAGAGTGCCATAACATCTCACAACTAATACAAAGTAGAATTAAAAATAATTTTCTCAAAAAGTTTAAGAACACTTGAGTTATCACGTTTGGAATGAAGGGGCGAATGGCAAAAATACAATTCTTCAGAAATTTAATGTAAAATTTACAAAACCTATTCCCATTGCCAGCGGGGCCTTAGAATAACCCTTTGTAAATAAAAAAATACCTGAAATATTCATTCAATCTTGGAATCATCTGAAAGATAATGAATTGGGAAATACTATAAAACAAAAAAAAATTTAATTTTTGAACAATTTCCGTTTTTCATTTTGTGTATGTTCACCTTAAGCGTTTGAAAAATGTCATAAACCACAAAATATATGTTTGGTATACTGAGGTAAATATTCAGTTTCACTCATAACTAGAGGCCTCCGTGGCCGAGTGGATTAAGGCGTCAGCTGGGAATTCGAGGGTTTTCGGCTCGAACCTGTGCGACGGACTAGACTAAGAATAGTAAAAAAGTAGTGATATTGCGATCGGAGGGTTGTCAACTTCGCTACCAAAATACTAGAATGTGGTCCAGAATATCCACAAAAAATTAACGCCGTTTTTATGGGACTGGTCCACGATAAATTCGATAGGGGTCCAAAGTACCGACGTCTACTGAAGGCGTTGGGTGCCAGTTCAGGTGTTTCCTCGTCATCTGATCATGGTTCTAAAATAACGAGGTGCATGCATGAATGTGTGTGTGAATGTACATGTGTTCCCGGGTCTTTCCTTCGAGATAGACCCCGAACCGTCGCCAACAGTTCACCGTGCAGCTCTAGTGCGACGTTAATTAACTAAACCAAACAAAAAATCAAATTCCTGTTTAAATATTTTGAAAATCCCAATTTTTCGAGAATACAAAGCATTGTTCCTGGGTCTTTCTTGAAGACAGGCCACAAACCGTCGCATATAGCCCAATAATCAATTATAGTCTTAGTAGTGTGTAGTACTAGTCTTTTGTTTGGTTTAATTTACCAAACCAAACCTGGATATTCCAAGCAAAATAAATCACAGTTTATCTCTGCATTAGTAACACCCGTCAGAGAGATGGTATTTGAATTTGAAAAGCATTGGCGGCGGGACTATGTTACTAATGCAGACTAGTGCACGATAAATCTGATCGGAGTCCAAAGTCTCGACGTCTATTGAAGGCGTTGGATGCCAGCTCAGGTGTTGTCCTCGTCATCTGACCATGGTTCAAAAATACGAGGCATCGTTCCCGGGTCTTTCCTTCGAGATAGGCCCCGAACCGTCACCAATAGCCCACTGTTCAGCTCTAGTGCGACGTTAATTAACCAAACCAAACCTTCGAAATAGGCCTTGAACCGTCGCCTTGAACTGTGAAACTCTAGTAACCAAACCAAATCACTCAAAACTATTTTATTTGTATTACTATCCACCCTAAACGTAAAAATAACTCGCTTTAACCCTTTGCACTCCGAAGGCACCAACATAACGGCCAGTTCTTTTGTTACCCTGTTCTTTAAAATAAACGAAAACAGCAGGATATTGTGTTTAGAACATCAATCTTTTTGTTCTCTTGCAAATACAAAACAGATTAGGGTTTTTATTTCCCTTTATGAGTATAAAAAAATCTGTGGAAAAGAACGTAAAGAGAGAGGAATAACTGTTCCATAGAAAGAACACAAATCACAAAGGGTTCGTGGAGTGCAAAGGGTTAATACCTCTTTAAAAAAAACAGGAATGGGATGTAACTATTCCTTAAAAATAACGTGAATATCAAACATATGCCTCCAGTGCAAAGGTTAAAATTATCAATAGGTGTTATACCCTGAGAGTTGTAATATTATATAGACAGCGCCTTCAATGCCAGACTCTCGTTAGGCCGTGGTGTCAACATGAAAAAAACAACAACATCACATGGTTTTAGCGCTGCTACATTTGGCGTTCAGACATCTGCAGGAGTTTCAAATTTGGCGCACTTTCCTCTTTTTGGTGATAAGGCGTTCCGTCCGTATTCAACTTCTTAACATATATGTAGGTATTTGCTTATTTTCAAATATTATGGGCTACATATTTCCTCTTCATTAACGAAACGAAAATAGCATTTTCTTTGTGTTCAATACTCGAAGAAACGAAACTCCTTATGTTTCTCAGGTTTTATTGTTCATATTTTCTTATTGAAGTATACAAAATAACAATTGAAAGAACTTCGTTTATGCTAAATTTTTTGCATAAAAACGTAATGCAATTATTTCAAAATTACAAAGTAAAAAAATCTCTTTAATATATCTGTTAAAATGTGCCACTCGTTCAAAAAACGATATTTAAATACAAAATTGAACATAAAACCATATCACAATACTTCGATCTCGCTTAGTTCTGAAAGTCACCAAGGCCTGCCAAGTAATATTCGCGCATGAATGAATTGGCATTTCCACCTATCACGTGGTTTCAACGATGCGCACACGGAAATCAGCATTTTTATTCCTCTATTTGTATCATTACTCTTTGGTTATACCGCCTTTCCTTCAGGATAGATCCCAACAGCCCATTGTGTAGCTCAAGTGAAACGTTAATTCAGCCAATCAACCAACCGTTGCTGTCGACAAGCGTATCTGATCAGCGATCGCCGCGCCGAAAATTCCCCCCGTCCCGCAAGTCGCGATGTAAGTGTAGTCGAAATCAAGTTGAAAACTTCTCCGGCGCAATCGATTCGGCGCGTCTGCTCTTTCCTTTTACGGGGATCCTCCTCGACCACTTGCTCCCGGGCATGTGCGTCCGATAACAGAAGAAACGACTCTCCAAAGAAATTGCTGGACTTTTCTTTTTATTTCTTATTATTTCTCTCCTCAATCGACCGTTCGTGGGGTTTTGTTCGGGGTCATTAGTTCCGTCGTGGGGATCCTCTGTTGTATGACAACTAGTGTTGTATTGTTGCTTATTGGGTGACAGTGCTTTTATATGATTGTAGTAGAATTTTAAAAAAAAATAGTTTATTTTCTTCAATTTTTTTTCTAGTCGCATTATTTTTTTTTTCAGACTGGTATAAACTTAATGAAATTGTTAATAATTTGAATGTAACCATTTTGGTATAAAACAACTCTTTCGAATACTAGAGAAATTTCAGTTTCGCTTACTCCTTTTTGCAATTAATAAGTGTTTATACTATGTTTAAATTCCAACTTCCAGCCATTAAGTAGACATGATTAAGAATGTAATACTTGAATTTATTAAAAATTAATTATCAGGTGCTAAAGAATTGAGGAACATTTTACCTATCGCAAATAATGCGTCTGAAAAAAAATAGAGTATTGTCACTGTCATATTTTTTTCTACAAGTGCGTTCCATAAGTAATGCGACCAAATTCATAAAAAAATAATTTATTGGACATATTCGTACAATTAGTTAAAAATCTTCAAAATAGCACCCTCCTGCGTCGATACATTTATGGAGGTGGTGTTTCCAGGCCTGGAAGGCATTTAGGAAGGCCTTCTCCGTGAGGTCCTTTAGAGCCGATGTTACATGAGCTTGGATGTTTTCAAGCGTGTTCCAATGTTTCCTTTTCGGGGATCCTTTTAAGCTAGAAAACCAAAAAAAAAGTCTGGGGGAGCCAGGTCAGGACTGCAGGAAGGCCGGGAAACCAGTGGGGTATGGGTCCTGGCCAGAAAAGAGAGTCGCGCGGCGCTGCCGAAGTGACATCAAGGACGCATGGAAACTTCATTACGATAGAGCGCCAAGCCACAGCGCCTTCGATATCAACGATTTTTTGGCCAGGACCCATTGACCCATACCACACTGGTTCCCCAGCCTTCCTACAGTCCTGACCTGGCTCCCCAAGACCTTTTTTTTTGTTTCCTAGCTCAAAAGAAGCCCTGAAAGGGAAACACTGGGACACGCTTGAAAACATCCAGGCTCATGTTACATCGACTCTAAAGGACCTCCCGGAGAAGGCCTTTCAGGACGCCTTCCAGGCCTGGAAACACCGCCTCCATAAATGTATCGACGCAGGAGAATGCTATTTTGAAGATTTTTAAGTAATTGTACGAATATGTCCAATAAATTATTTTTTATGAATTTGGTCGCATTACTTATGGAACGCACTCTGTATAAACCCGCTACAGTTGTAATTCTTCATTAAAAATTACAAAATTACCCTTTTTTTACAAAGTAAATAAAAAAACACAAACATTTTAAATTATTTATTTTTTAATATTAAACACATGTTTGGCTAATTTGTTTAAGAGTTATTCTTTTTTTAAAACGATCTCTCGAACATTTTAAATATGTCTTTATCATTGTTAAAAGGTAGAGATAATTTATCAACAGAGAGAAATACATGCTTATTTTATTCACAATTACTTTTGGTATAGTGTTTGCCTTTTCTGTTATTTAACCCTAAAGAATCATGTGTTCATAAAGCAAAAACAATCAATGTATATTGCATGTATACCCCTGAGCTCAAATGTAATAGCTGGAGTGAAGACTCCCATTGAGAAGGGAAATTTACTTAACCGTGGCGCGGGGCTGAATATATTTCCAACAACGTCATGTAAAGGCACCCTTAGTCTACTCTCCAGTTCCTATTTAGCTTAGTGGTGATGACTATTTTTTGACTTACCGGCTCAAAATTTGTCTTATTCTCTCAAAAGGGTGTTATGCGGTCGCGCACGCTTATTAATCACTCCAGTGATTGTTTGATCTCAGACAGTGTACCTCAACCTATATCAGTCAATATCTCTAAAGGATAAGCAAAATATCGAATCTGTAGGTTTGATTTCACTGCAGGAGAATTTAATTTCTATTTTCAACTCATATTGATTATTTAAAAAAAAAAAAAATTTCAGCTATTTCAGTAGAAAAGGATTTTAAAAGTCCTTCCAGTACTTAAAAATTTAAAAATATTTTAAAATAGAGATTTTTTATTTAGTTCTGTAACAGATCATTTACTGGTTCCCGTCACACACCTTTAATGGTACCCCGTCACAGACCTGTTGCGAGTGCCCGTTAATTCTTAACTGTACCCGTAGCGATGCAGCGCCCTCTACGCGTATTCGTCTGTAAACAATCAGTTGTGCTCTTGCTCTGTTACGTGCGGTTGAACCGTTACAAACCCCGAGATCTGTAATAGTCGTTAAACTTGTAACAAATAAATATAGTGTTGTTAAACCCATTCTGGTTTTATTTGAGAAATGGGAAACCCGCGCTACAAACTGGCGGCCCAACGTTTAGGCCCGTGCATTACCAGCTAGCGAGAGCATGGCTCCATCATTTTTTCAGGTAACAAAGGAAACGGCGGTCGCCGGTTACTAAAATGATGAAAAAAATAATTTGTTCGTAACCATCGAACGAGGTGTCTACAACAGGCTGTGTTTGGACAATATAAAGATAAGTGGAATTTCATTGTCGTTTTATGAAAAGCGAATCGAAACTAGATCTGTGACGCACATCAGTGCAGTGTTTCACTATCAATTTAAATTTGAAACAGTCAAATTTTTAAAACTAATCTTGTAGTTTTGTGCTTATCTTTTAGTCTACGTAAATATTCATGTAATGATTTAAATGTTTAAATTCATTTTCTCTCAAGATTGAATATTTTGATAGTCCGGTTCGCCAGTAACCATTTTGCCATTTTCAAAAGTTTAACGCATGGCCAGCGTCAGTGTAACTCTTCTTTGCACCTTGTAACCCCGCAGTTGGAAGTAGAACTTTCGAAGAGCGTTCGAATGTTTTGACTAGAATCAACTTTGTTTTGAAAATGTGTTAGTCATTCGCAAACGATAATTGTGAAAGGGTTTTGAGAGTCGATTCTGATCGATTTAGAATTTATTTCTTTTTTCTTCCTTCTTTCTTCGTGATGTTTTTTTTTTATTATTTTGTTCTAGCAGAATATAATGGTATTTTGTATATGAAAGTTAAAGTGTGTTCTTTCAAATGCTTTTCGATCCCTGTTTTATCGCTAGTGTGTCTTGAATTAATATAAATGGTAGTATTTTAAAATTTAAACTAGAGTGCTGAAATTTAATTTTGAACATTTGTTGATATTTTAAGAAATGTTTGCATACTAATTAATGAAAGTCGTTCATTAAGAGTTGATTGTGCATTATTTAATAAAAGTTGTTATGTCATTTTAATTAACATTTTAAGTATAAATTTTTCAAAGAGTGTTATGATAATATAATTCTGATAATATAATTTGGTAGTGTGAATTTATTTCATAAATTTTAAATTGATATTATTTCAAGATTATTGTAATAATAATTTTTTGAGTTAGTAAATGTCATTTTAATGAAAGTTTAAGGGTAATTCTCACTTACAGAAGAACAATAGTAACCTTTAGTTGAACTGTTACTCCAAAGGTTTTAAGACTTTAGTTTCAGACTTTTAAAATTTTGTGACTATATTTACTACCAGTGTTAAAAACATAGGTCAAGAACTCTAAGTGATTACATCGAAATGGCGTTCCTCGCTAAGGGAAAGAAAAAAAATCTTCAGGCACTGGCATTCGAGTTGGATGTGGATGGTGATGACAGCTTAAAAGTTATTCAACTAAAGACCAACATCCAAGAAAGCAAAGCGTATTCAGAAGACCTGGCATTTGTTCAAGCCAGATTTGAAGAAATCGTTGCAGAAAGAATAGCACAAGAAGAACTTTTAGAACAAGAAAAGAAACGAAGGTTAGAGCTTGAAATTGAAGATAAGAAAAGGAGAGAAGACCTTGAAATTCAAGATAAGAAAAGGAAAGAAGTCTTTGAAGCTGAAGAAAGAAAAAGAAGATTGGAACTGGAGTACGAAGAGCGGAAAAGAAAAGACGATTACGAATTCCAACTTCAGAAGCTGAAACTCCAGGATGAGGCAACACGATCCCAAGTTCCTCTTACTCAGAACGATGGTTTTCAAGCAGCCAAACCAAGATTGGACTTGCAGACGCTGATCCAGAGATTCGATCCAGTGACGAATGACATCAGCTTATACCTCGTTCTCTTCGAGCGACAAGCTCACAGAGCTGAGATTCCAAGGACTTTCTGGGCCTCTCATCTGATTGGTCTGCTGCCATATGATATTGCTCAGATCATTGCAAGAGAAGTCGAAGAAGTTGCACAAGATTATGAAAAAGTGAAACAGCTGCTTCTAAAGCGCTATAAACTCACTCCAGAAAAATTTCGTCAATTGTTCACAAAACATTCGAAATGTCAAGAAGGCACTTGGACAGATTTCGCCTACGAACTTAGGAATTACTTTCAAGGTTGGATTACAGGTCTCGACATAACAACTTTTGAAGAATTGTCTGATCTGATGGTTACAGACCAGATTAAACGCCGTGTTCCACAAGAAGTCAAAGAGCACTTCATCGATGACTGGACACAAATAAAGACGACTACAGATCTAGTACAAAAGCTAGATGACTACGAGACGGTTCGTCCAAACAACAGAAATGACTCTACGTCGAATACCAAGAAGTGGTCCAGTCCAAGATTTAATACTGGAAACTTCAGAAAAGTGGCGCAGAATCCAAAGCCAAGGCAAAATGAAAGAAATCTTAATCCAGAGAACAAGCCTGCCATATACTGCTATGGATGTTCCAGACCTGGTTTCATAAAGGCAAAGTGTCCGACATGCTCTCCAACGGCGAGAAATGAGAATTTCCCTGCAAATTCACTTACCATGTACACTTGCCATTCCAAGATGTCCCCTATTGCACTGATTGATGTGTGCATATCCGGTGTACGAGCCAGAGTTTGTGCAGACACAGGTGCCAGCAGATCAGTCGCTGGTGAGATCCTCTACAACCTGCTGAAAAGAAAAGGAGTGGAGTTCCAGGAGACTTCAGTAACCATGACCTTGGCAAACGGTTACCAAACTACTGAAGAGGCTTGCACAGCCACGGTGTCCATTGAGATTGAAAACAAAACAATCATTCTGGATCTCCTTGCCCTTCCAAATGCAAAACGAAATCGAACTCTGTTGGGAACAGACTTCCTAGAAAAGTCGGAAATTGTTCTCGACATAAGAAACAAAAGGTGGAACTTTTGTGACAACCCTCGCCGAAAGGTTTATTTTGGGAATGACATCACATTGACGTCTCAGCAACCTTTCGAAACTCTTCCCATCAACAGCTGTAATCTCCGTGAAGAAGAAGGCGAGAGCTTGAACATCGAGCAAAGGCTCCAGGTCAATAATTTGCTTCAGGATTTCGAGGAAAGCTTCAAACCAGGGGGAGAAAGCACGACTTTCATAGAGCACCGCATTAATACGGGAACGCATGCTCCAGTCGCTTACCCACCCTACAGAGTTTCTCCTGCGAAGAAGGAAATATTGAAAAAAGAACTGGATGACCTCTTGCAAAAGAAAATAATCGAAGAATGCGAGTCGCCCTTTGCTGCTCCAGTTGTGTTGGTGCCGAAGCCAAATGGAAAAACAAGATTGTGCGTTGACTATCGCGGCTTGAATGCTGTGACAGTTTCAGACCACTACCCCCTACCGCGGATCGATGACCTTATCCATGACGCCCGACATGTGACATACATGTCCACTATCGATTTGAGGTCAGGCTACCATCAGGTGAGCGTGCATCCTGAGGATAAAGACAAGACGGCCTTTACAACCCAATTCGGAACTTTTCGATTCAACCGAATGCCGTTCGGTTTGAAAAATGCTCCAGCTACATTCCAAAGGCTGATGGACAGATTTAAAAGTGGTCTGCCGGATGTAAAGATACTAGTCTACTTGGACGATATCATTGTCTTATCCGCTACCTTTGAAGATCACCTAAAAGACCTCAAGAAAGTTTTCCAACGACTTTCCCTGTTCAACTTGAGGGCAAATAGAGAGAAATGTCAATTCGCCTGCCCAAAGGTTAAGTATCTAGGTCACTGGATAACTACCAAAGGAATCGAAGTTGATCCAGAGAAGGTTGAGGCTATCCTGAAGATACCAACTCCGAAGAACGTCAAACAAGTACAATCCTTCCTACAGACCTGTTCTTGGTATCGAAGATATATTCCAAACTTTTCAGAAGTAGCAAGACCTCTTAGCAATCTTACTAAGAAAAATGTCATTTGGAATTGGGGAACAGAGGAAGAAACTTCTTTCAAGACTCTGAAAGGACTTTTGGTTAGTCCACCGATCCTTCGTCAAAGTGATCCAAGTCAAGCATACACTCTCCGAACTGATGCCAGCGGTTATGCCCTTGGTGCAGTTCTCTTAAAAGGCACCGGATCTGATGAACATCCTATCGAGTATGCCAGTCGCTTACTCACTAGTGCCGAAAGAAACTATTCGACTACAGAGCGCGAGGCTTTAGCTGTAGTTTGGGCTTTGAAGAAGTATCGTGCCTACATTGAAGGACAAGAGATTACTGTTGCATCCGACCACCAACCTCTTAAGTGGTTAATGAGTTTGAAGTCTCCTACGGGACGATTAGCAAGATGGGCTCTAGAAGTTCAATCTTTCAATTTGAAGTTAGAGTACATCCCAGGAAAATGCAACGTGGTCGCTGACATGTTGTCAAGACCTGCTTGTCAGCATGCCGAACCTTCATGTGAACTGTGTAGCATACACATCGACGTTCCCTCACATACTTCAAAAGAGCTCCGAGAAGAACAACTTAAAGACCCAGAAATTGAGAAGATAATTCGTTGTTTCGAAAGCAATGAGAAAAGTGTAGACTTCGCCAACTGGACTGCACGTGGTTACCTGATGAATCAAGGAGTATTATATCGTTATGCACCAAATTCTGAAAGCGAAGAAGCACAACTAGTCGTTCCTGCTCATGAAGTCAAAACTATCCTAAGAGATCATCATGATGCTCCCACAGCTGGACATTATGGAGCAGAAGGAACATTTGACCGAATAGCCAAACGCTATTACTGGACTGGTATGCGTAAATTCATTACAGATTTTGTCAAAAACTGTATTGAATGCAACCGATATAAAGCCTCTAACCAAAAACCTGCTGGTTTACTCCAAACTCCTGTTCCTGCCCAAAGATTTGAAACCATTGCAATAGATCTTTTTGGTCCTCTACCAGAAAGCAATGAAGGTATGAAATGGATTTTCATCGTTGAAGATGTTGCAACCCGATGGGTCGAGATATTCGCTCTGCCAGAAGCTACAGCAAAGGAATGTGCTACTACTCTTGTGGAGGAGGTATTCTTGAGGTATGGCATACCTCGTCGTATAATCAGCGACAACGGAACCCAATTCGTCTCTGCAGTAATGCAGCAACTCTGCTTTCTGTTAGACATAAAACAGTCCCTTACACCAGTTTACCACCCACAAGCTAATCCTGTTGAAAGAAAGAATCGCGATCTAAAACCTCGCCTTGCGATCTTGGTAGAAGACAAGCATGATTCCTGGTCACAGAGGCTTCCAGCCATACGTTTTGCTATGAATACCGCCAAGTGCCAATCAACTGGACAATCCGCAGCATTTTTCAATTTCGGTCGTGAACTTCGAACAGTCGACGATGTGACCAACGACTTAAGAAGCATTATAGAAAATGATAACTTCGTGCCCGAGATCACCCCATATCTCAAGAAATTCTCAAAATTCACGGCACAAATCAAAGAAGTCATCGAAACCCAACAAGATAAAAGAAAAATCTACGCAGACAAAAGGCGTAATCCGGTTCCACCATATGCTCCAGGTGATAAAGTATATGTGACCCTGCATCCCATCAGCAAGGCTGCCACTGGACAATCCAAAAAGTTTATGCCCAGACGAGATGGACCCTATGTCATCCTTACACAAAGATCACCATCCACATTCGAAATTGCCAGCCTGGACAATCCCCAAGTGCCCCTGGGCGTGTACCACACTTCTGCCCTGAAGGCCTACACCCAGGACCCCATCGAACGTCCTTGCAATCCGTTGCGAAAGCGAGGACGGCCACCAAACTCACCCAAAAGAACTGATTCTGGCCCCTCGTCGGGACGTCGTCGGAGCCAGAGGGGGAAGATGTAACAGATCATTTACTGGTTCCCGTCACACACCTTTAATGGTACCCCGTCACAGACCTGTTGCGAGTGCCCGTTAATTCTTAACTGTACCCGTAGCGATGCAGCGCCCTCTACGCGTATTCGTCTGTAAACAATCAGTTGTGCTCTTGCTCTGGTACGTGCGGTTGAACCGTTACAAACCCCGAGATCTGTAATAGTCGTTAAACTTGTAACAAATAAATATAGTGTTGTTAAACCCATTCTGGTTTTATTTGAGAAATGGGAAACCCGCGCTACAGTTCTACATTATGTGTACTATTGGGGATACTGGAGATGCACGAACGGATATATACGTATGTATCCGTCCGGTATTTAATTAGGGTAATCAGATCGTTAAATCAATTTATGTGTAAAAAATGTATCGTTGTAAATCCAATATGGTATTTATATAACAAATAATCTAATTTATATTAATAGTAGAATTTATATCACCAAAAGTGATCGATTAGCGATCCGCTAAAATCTGTATTCAGCAACCACAAACCGCATAAGCAAGATAAAAAAGAAACTTGGAATGGTTTGGCAGTTTTCTTCTGGAATACGAAATGCAACAAAGTCCCAACCATTAAGATAAGGAAGCCTTTCCAATGTCGCAAATATGTAAATGTAGGCTTTCTGTTTATCTGGGATAAGGGAATCGAATGAAAAACTTCTAAGCAATGAAGAGGTTTTGTAAACTATAAAAAAAAATACAACATTGGAAACTCAACAGATTTTGATGGGATTTCATGCATTGGAGAAAAAGAAAGTGAAACCTAATAAATACATTTTCGCAGAACCCTTTTCTGTGGAATAATAGCGTAGAACAAAATTGGGTACTTTTGCCATTATTATTTTAATCTTCTGAGGGATAGTGACATGCATACTATCTGTGTATTTTAAGTTTATACATTATAACACTTATTTTTTCATTTATAAATTTACTTCATGTTGACATTGCCGGATTTAAAGTAAATGGCCCTTTAGGATGAATTAGGCCTCAACTACAAGAGGGGAATGGAAGGGGATGGCGATGGAAATTTGTTGACAAATATTTATTCCAAAAAAATAAATAATTTTTATGTGTACAAATGGAATTGGGATACACCATTTTCTGTAAATTTCCATGTTAAAAAATGTCAACGGTTTCAAAGGAATATCAAGATACAATGGCATTCTGAAGTATATGAAATAAAATATTGAACTTGTTTTTGTATTACCAATGGCTCTAAACAAAATAAAAATGTAATAAAAACAAAAGTAACGTCCAAAAAAATTTCATTGTAATTATCACAAATTAAACATATTTTTGTAAAAGAACAAAAATGTATAAGGGTACATTTATATTGTACAAATCTGTTAAGAATAATAGAATATCTCTCCGTTATAAAAAATATTGTTGTATACTATTTATTAGGATTTGGATTGTCCTTATTTTAAATATTTTTCCGAAAGTTGACTATGTTTGTGTGTGGTGTAGGCCCCTAGGCTGCAACCTATGCTTAAATCCGGCCCTGCATGTTGAAACATTTTTCAAATCTAATGCAACAACTTCCATATTTTATTCGTCCGTCACAGAACTAACTGATATCACGCGGTTAAAACGTATGTGAAAATATTTCTCTGTATTCAGTTTTTTACCAACATAAAATTAATATTTTAAATAATGAAAAAAATTGTGTTAGTACTTTAATATTAATCCTTTGCACTTACCTTCATCTTTCAAATGAAAAAATACCGAGCAATTATTTTATTCTGTTCTTTAATCATCTGAACGATTAAAAAAATAGCAAAAGTGTAAAATTGTTTTCTTTGTAAAATATTTTTTTATATTTCCATTGCCTATATATATATATATATATATATATATATATATATATATATATATATATATATATATATATATATATATATATATATATATATATATATATATATATATATATATATATATATATATATATATATATATATATATATATATATATATATATATATATATATATATATATATATATATATATATATATATATATATATATATATATATATATATATATATATATATATATATATATATATATATATATATATATATATATATATATATATATATATATATATATATATATATATATATATATATATATATATATATATATATATATATATATATATATATATATATATATATATATATATATATATATATATATATATATATATATATATATATATATATATATATATATATATATATATATATATATATATATATATATATATATATATATATATATATATATATATATATATATATATATATATATATATATATATATATATATATATATATATATATATATATATATATATATATATATATATATATATATATATATATATATATATATATATATATATATATATATATATATATATATATATATATATATATATATATATATATATATATATATATATATATATAATTTCCAAGAAACACTCCAACGCTTTAAATTTGAAAAATATTTCAACATTTAAAATTATAAGTATTGCCATAAAAACTGAAAATCCATGGACAACTTAAGTAGTTCAGCTTCGCCAAAATGAGAACGTTTTTGAGTTTTAAAATCGACCTCCTTTTGTTAGATTGTTGTCTCAATAACTCTATTGAGAATTTATATTTTTGTAATCATATGGAACCTGATTGTGTTGAAATGAAAATAAAAATATTACTTATAAAACTGTTTCAAAAATAAGTAGGCGCGTATTCCATCATATCGTAAGGTTAGGTTAGTAAACACTTTATATGTGCGCCTTCTCGGTCTGTTTCTTCATGAGTCTTCGGTAAGCTCTCTCTGTTGACATAATTTTATACTTCTTGGTATAATTTTGAACGCCTAAAACTGTTTTTTCAATCTGTTTAAGTTTTTAATGCGCCGCAATTGAACTTTACTGTGATATGTTGGCGTCATAGTGAAATCTTCTACAAATCGTGACTTTTCACTTCACACAGTTTTCGCCTAAATAGTTTAAATTGTCGCCTAGCCAAAAAGAATTATAGGACTTGTCGTTTTCTTTAATTTAAGGTCACACCACATTGTAAAAAAATGGTGATTAAAATGAGTTCCTGAACATACTCGTTTTTCTTTAAGTATAATCGCATCATAAATTAGCGATGGCGTACTCAAATTTAAGTAATCGTACTTTCTCAAAAATTAACAGTGTGATTTAATATTGCTAATTTCAGCTTCTGTTCAAGCCATCTTAACAAAGCGATCTGACAAACTTAAAATAGTTGTTCAGAAGGTGGTTTTCCACATTATTTGATGTCGATTGCTTAAATGGAATTTAGTGATTACTACTCAATTATCTTACTCCCCATTCTTTTGGCACACCTTTTTAACATTTCTTATGTTTATAACTTATTTACATAGATCTAGTAGTACAACGGTTAAGGTAACGATAACTGAGGATATGGGTTCGATTCCCGTCAAGTCGGTTGTAATTGTTGATATTTATTGAAAGTAATTTGTAAATGCAGCCTATGTAGTCAAGCAACTGCTATTTTTAATCAGTGTACTCCTCAGTACATTCCTTTTTAAAAAATGAAATTTATGTATTCGGTGCTGTGATAAGCATCGAATGTACTCCTTTTTGAGTTACCTATTTCAACAGAGCACGATCCGTCGATTAGAACTGAAGTTTTATCGAATACATAGACAAATAAGCCACAGTATGTCCGAAATTCGACTCATCTCCCCTCACGCGGTACAAAGTCAGAAAAAAGTTGGATTATTTGTCAACATGGTTGTGGCGGCCCACCTTCCGCTGCACTATGATATGGCTTTTATTCCAGTAGACTGATTCTGCTTGTAGTTATGGGCGTTTTAAATATCAACACTTTTCGTGTCATTCAAGTTTCTTTAATGAGCAGTGTACTCGGACTGATTTTAAGACATATTCCCGCCCAAAACAAAAAGATATTCGTAAATAAAGATCAAGTCTTATATATATATACAATTAATCACTGTATATACATTTAAAGAATAGAATTGCTCTTCTGAGTGAAATAGAATTATCTCTACAGCGCCTTTTGCCCTTTTACTACTGCGAAAAAAATACCCAATTTTCTTTTCTTACAACTGATAATTACCAGGAAAATCTAACAATTGGCCAACCTAATCAACTCAGTGTCAACGCTAATGAAACTTTGAGCAATCTTGTTAGACTTTTTGTATCATCTTTTAGATTGTTCCTAAATCAGACTTTGCGCCTAATAAGTTCTGAGATATACTCTTAATTAGATATACTATTGTTCATTTACCGTAAAATTATGTTTTGAAGATAAAAAAATATATAAATACGGTCATTTAAATATGTAGCGTATAATCATAAGAATATATGTATCGCATTTTATAAAGTAATATTTTTTTATAGCCAGCGATGTCTGAAAAATAATTTATTTTTATTAGTGATAATGGAACTTAGTAGTGTAAAAGTTGTGCTAACATAAATATATTCAATTTACTATTTCTAAAGTTTGTATTGTTCAATGGATATTATTTATACATTCATGAAAATGGTACATAGTATTTTATAAATAATTAACGAAGAAATCATGTAGCAAAATAAATGTTTTAGTAAATTAACTTTGAATTTCTACTGATACCCTAACATTAAAAATGGAGATTTGTAGTATCCAGTAGTATTTTAAATCTAATTATTTTTTTTAATCTAAGTTTTAGACGTTTTAAAAAATAATTTCTACCATAAAATAAAATCCACATACATCAAGAAGAGGTTTGTTTTTTATACAAATCTACAGTTTTATTCCGAGCTTGATGAAATTTTGCACATTTGATCTTAAAAACAAGAGGAAGATAACTTTCTACATGAGATTTCAAAAAAACATCCCCAACGCCATTTCCAACCCTATAAGTATAAATAACTTCTCATTAAAACTACCATATGATGCCACGCTGGAGAAATCTGCCAACACTCTGCATAAAGCCCAGACAACGCCGTGTACTTCAGCTAGTATGAAATAAAATTATTATTTAATAGAAGCATTAATTAATATCATAACGCCCATTCAAAGAGTCCTAATTTACTGTATAGATTTTTAATTTTTAGCAACTAAACTCTAAGTTTTAACTATAACTAAATTCAGCAACTGAACTATTATACCCAGTAATAATATATTAAGGCTACTATTTACAGTTGTTTTCAATTTAAAATATGAAAAATTTAATGAATATATAAGATTTTCACTTTGCATTTGCTTTATTTAAAAATAGCGTAAATAACAAAGTATATTATATTTTTAATTATAAATTTTCAAAACTAAAACTCGAAAAATACAGCTTACATTACAATCTGCACTATAATAAATAAATACATAAATAAATACAGATATTGTTCATAAAAAAAATCTCAACGTTAGAGTATTTTATTGCTTGAAATAATTTAGTCCACCATTCTAAGACAACAGACTTTAGTTGTAAATCCTATGTTGGAATATTCCCGCTAAATTTTGTAAAATTCAGTATACACCTGACAACCTAAATTGAAATCTAAAACTCACACTGACGTTTAACTTTCAATTTTCTGAAACACTTGATTAACTTTTCCTGTTTCACTCCAAAACTATCAATGAGTTCTATTCAAAATTATCCCGTATACAAGTAATTCTACGCTCTAAGGCATACGAATTCTGTCAACCTTTAACAGGCGTGTTAAACATTTTACTGTCACTAGAGCTTGATTGATTTTAGATCTAATGATCGTTTCCAAGTTTAAAGTCCAGGACGTTAATTCTGAAATTAATTAGTTACACAGTTCCTTGCATTTAAGTGAATTTATGTCTTACTTGCCCCGTGCAAAGAACCGCTCACATTACACAAGCGGTCTGAAGCCAAGTTGCAATTGGTAAACTGTATTAACGCTAAAATGTAAATGTAGAGTGCTGGTAATATTAGATTGCTTGCTCCCAATCTATGAATTGTATTCCAAATGTTTTATTGGTTTAGAAAATGGGTTCCTTATATTGCTTCGGAATAAGTAATATAAGGACTTAAATATATATAAGTTTTGGGACTTGCAGAATATTAAAGTTGAAAATGGAAAATAATTAGTTTAAATATATGGGCGCTGTTGGTTTTGTTCGTTTAATTGAATTGTATTTCAGCACTGTCGCCATTTTGGATTATTGGCTTTAAATGGAAAGCTTTTATACTAGATATACAATGCTTAATTAATGACTATTCTATTATTGTCTATCACTTGTTTACATTAACCATTAAACTGGGTTATACTGTGTAATCAGTTACCGTGGCCGAAACATATTGGTTTAACAAATAGTTAGGTTTAGAGTAAGAACCTATGAAAAATATGTGTAAAAAAACCTGTTACATTAACGCAGTTCTTTAGAAAATAATGTAATAATAATTTAAGAATGTTGTGATTTTTTTAATTTCTTAACCGTAAAATTTATTATGCATTTTTGCAACAAAAATATACATTAACAGTCGACCTATCTGTAAATATTATTATAAATTTAAACGCGTTTTGTAGTTGCTTTGTTGTTTGAAAATTTTAATTGCATACTATGGATAATGTAATATTATCAGTTGAAAGTTGGTCATTACAGACCAACTCAATGTTAATTATCGTAAAACGTAAACCTAATAATAGCAATGATTTTAATAATTATGGTATAAATTTTTTATAGGGATGTGTATGGTTACTTTAAGGAAGAGTTAAATAAACTAAAATATCGTTAAATAGACACAAATTAAACAATTAAAATATATGTATTAATAATTAAATTATATTGATTTTTGAATATTTTCGGACACCATACATATCAGTTATAACATGCTTTAGCAAAACGTTTATTAAATGCTACTACATATTATACCAAACAAAAAATCAAACATAAACAACGCGTAATTATTAAACTTAAACGGTTACAAGCTCATTATACTTGTTCACTATTCTAATAAAAAATAGTTAGAAATGAAGCAAGAAAAAATAAAGAGAAATAAAAGAGAAATACTGAAACTTTAATAGAATACAGTATCGTTGTCATTTTAAAGCTTCTAAAAATATTTTTAAAATCCCGGTATATATACTATCTTAAAACCCAATAAAACACTAAATATTTTGATCGGACTTAAAATGATTTGACATGGTACAATTGTTGTCGTATTTAAGTGTTCAATTATTTTTGCTAATAACAATAAATAAGATTTTTTTTTTAATTTGTTGTTTTCAGTAAAAAAAAACTTTTTAGAAACACATGAACAACAATTCAATGGTAAAAAAGTTCTGTTTAAGAATAACCTGTTTTAAATAATTAAATCAGAAATGCCCATGTCAAAATGTTTCTTAAATTTTTGTAGCCATTTTACATATTAGTTCTTAAACATTTAATAACTAATTAACCCATTTCACAAAGTAGCCCTTCAAAAAATTTATAATACACAAACTATGTAAAATAACGAAGAGTTAATTATAAATATTTAAATTCTTAAAATGCGTCATAACATTTTATAAAACTTACTTTTTTTAACAATTACTTTACATGAATATTAACTGCCATTATCGAACGAACCAAAATAGTACTTAAAAGCTTCATGTAACTTTGTCTTTATCGCATATCGATCATATAAAGCCAATGCATCCTTTTGTCAAAGACACAGGTAATCACCGAAGAAATTGCGTCGTCTTTCGCATCCATTCATTGAAACCAATTTGTTTCGGTTTCCCTTGTTAACTTAATTGAAAGATTGAGTGATTCGTTTCAGCTAACATGTTCACCATCGATCTGAAAAGTAATTGAGTAGCTCATTTCATGTCAAATACAATGACATGATGGAAAAGCGTATCTATTTAGATGAGTTTTTTCCCCTCATCATACCCGTCGTTCTTATTGATCACCTATAAGATTTTATATATTCAATCCAATATTTAAATTTTCTAAAGGTTTCCATACCCTTTACTCAAACATAACATTCAATTTTCAAAATTTGAAAAAGTTTGTAAGAATGATAGTGCTATAATGCGCCCCACATTCGGGTAACTTAAGCCAACACCCGTAGCGTTAGTTTCATACCGTATTGAATTCGACCGCGTTTATATCAATCATGCTATTATTCACAAAGTTGTAAAGTCAAAATGAATCACCCTAAAACAGAGCATTACTATTTCCGTAATAGGGAAAATATTCCTTCAATCTGCTCCGATCCTGCTTAGACAACCAAGCATCTTACAGCAGCCAGGGTTTCCAGGAGACCCACTGTTAAAAATAGGTACTCAAAAATAAGTAAAATTTACTCATTTTTTAATACATTCCATGCTTATAATGGTTCTGAATGCATGTTTCAATTTTGAGAAACACATGTACTTAAAAATTAGTACAATGGGTAAAAATTTTAAAAACAAATAGCAGATGCTAGTCTACATAGGCTGCTTCATAAATCACTTTCAATAAATATCGACAATTACGACCAAGACTACCGGGAATCAAACCCAGATTTGCAAGAACCGCAGTCCACTGCCTTATCCGTTGTACTATCATGGCAAGGTGAAGAAGTTATAATCAGAAGAAACCATTAAAATCTGTGACAAAAGAATAGATAATTGAATTATAATAATTCGGTTTTTCATTTAAGCTATCGTCATTAAATAATGTGGAAAACCATCTTCTGAACACCAATTTTAAGTTTGTCAGGTCAATATGTTAAGATGGCTGGAACAGATGATGATATTAGCATTATTAAATCAGACTGCTTTTTTTTAGAAAGTACGATTACTTAAATTTGAGTACGTCAACGATAATTTACGATGTAATTATACTCCAAGAAAAACGAGTGTATTTAGGTACTCATTTTTAGGTACCTTTTTATACAATGTAGGGATTAACAATCACACACACTCATGATTTTCCAATGCGTTAGTTTCATTTTAACGGTGTTTGACGCAAAAGAAATTAATCCATAAACACCGTTAAACAAGGCAAAAATGCACTTGAATATAGAATACTTTAACTTTCTGACATCCAGGATATATTTTTATGTTTATGTATTATTTTTATATTTAATGGATATTTTTATGTTTACCACATGTAAAAAAATATTAAAATCGCTTAAAAAATACCCCCATCTAATTCCTAATTTAAAATTTTTACCCGAAAGCTCAGTTTATATTTTATGTTTCTTTACCTCTTCTTCATCATATATAATTACATTTAAGCGTCTAAGAAACTAATCTTACTTATAAGGTATTTTAAATTCCATCTAATGAGATACTTGACTCTTTTTCGAAACCCTTTTAGTATTTCTAGTTAAAAACAAGTTTCCCATCATCGCATCCCTCGGGTATAATGCATCGAAAATAAGCAACGGTACCCAAAACACGTTTTGTTTTTTCCAGACTCTTTCGAAGCACCGTGTGTCTGCTCCAGATGCAGTAAAAAGAGCGAACAACACGGAGCCTTTTTTTTTTTTTGTTGATTGTCTTCCTGCTAGGAATGTTATCTTCGCTTTGTAAAGGAACGCCACTGAAAAAGGATTATATAAATAAACAAACTGCCTGAAAAAGGAGGGAGACTGGAAATAAATATTTTGCACCTAAAGCCGACTTAAGCTTGTTTACCTATAAGTTGACAAGGGCAAGCTGGCAATAAAATTAAGCGCTTTGAAACTAGGAGTTTTCTCGTTTATTTCCAGGAATTACATGAAAGGTACAAGATTATTTTTTTTTCACTGAGACAAGAGTCGGTGATATATGGTTCGAAAACTAATAATTTAGTCACGAAATCATTATATCAAAGATTGTCTTTTTAAAAAGTTAACTAAAGAGTTGATTAATTATATACGAGACAGGCTTTTTTTGTGAGGATTAGATAAATTAGAAATTTATCAACGCGTTTTAACAGAAATGTCATTAAGGGAATAGCAGAAGATATTCTACATGTCATTATATAGATTTAAATTTGAGATGTTTGAAAAAAAAATATTCCAATGTACACAATTAAGATATATATATATATATATATATATATATAACCCCTGGCAAAAAGTACCCGATCAATGTGTCTAACTATTGCAGTAAATTCAAAATATGTTGATATTTTACAAAACGTTTGTTTTAAACAATTGAAACGATAATGAGCATAAAATATGATAAAGTAAGAAATGAAATCAATGGTTAGAGAACAGTTTATAATTAGTTTTAATAATAATAAAGGCGGATGAATTACATCCACAACAGAAAAAAATATCCGATCAGCGAAAAGTCGAGAAAAAATTAACCGATCAAAACTATTAATATTTGCTAGCGCCCCCTTTTTACCTGTTTACAGATTTAACACGCCGTAGCATGGCATCTATGCACTTCTGGCATACACCTGGAGAAATTTCATCCCAGCTTTCCTGTATAGCTTCACGCAATTCCATACCGTTTGTTGGACTTCTGTTGTTCACCTTTTGTTTCAAAATATTCCAAATGTTTTTAATGGAATTGAGGTCTAGGGCATCTACAGGCCACGTTCATGTCTTGATTGGGGAGTTGCCATTGTATTTTAGATATTTTTTGATTCTCTTGCTATGGTGACAAGAGGTATTGTTATGCTGGAAAATGAAATCATGTTTATCGCCGAACCATTTGTCGGGGAAAGATAATAAATAGTTTTCTAAAATGTCCTGATATACTTCGGAATTATCAGTTCGCAATACTGTAGACAACTTCCTTCTCGTTGAAAAGTCATGCGGCTCTAAATGAAAATTGAGCATGGAAACTTAGTTTTGGTAAAGATGCAATCTTCATTGAACTTATTCATCCACTCTTCTCCACACGAAGATTCCACTATCATCGCCAGTTCCAAGGCAAATACGGTATTTGTTACTAAATACAATTTTTTCCAGTCCTCGAATCCCCAATTTCAATGGTTTTTGCACCATTGCAGATGAGCTTTTTTTATGTTTTCTTCTTAGAAAAGGTTTTGTTTTGGCTTTTCAATATTTAAAACGTTCTCATTAAGATGATTTTGCACTGTTCACTCACATGCTTCTACTTTATATTTTGACCACTCCAAATTAAGCTGCTTTGATGTCAATCGCTGCATAGAATTTGCCAATCCTACAAGTTTTCTACCTTGTTTCTTCATGATAGCGCGTGGACGTCCACTTCGACGAAAGTTTTCTACGCTATTTGTAGCACGATATTTCTTCCAAATGTCGCAAACAATACTTTGACAACATTTGCGCAATAATGCTACTTTTCTTTGAGACATTCCGTCTTTTAAATATTTAACTATTCTGAATTTTAAATCTTTAAAAAATTCTTTCACGGGAGGTATACTTTTGCACACTGCAAAATCAAATATGTTTTCCATCCACGAATTTGCCTTTATAAGTCTTGCTAGATTTTATATACGTACACTGGCTACATAATACGCGAATATTACAGTAATTTTACATTTGCTTTTGCACGTGATCGGATACTTTTTTCCGACTTTTTGATTGATCGGATACTTTTTTCTTCTCATGGAAATATATTTTATTAAATAAAATGTCAACGATTTTAATATTACTCTATATTATTGTTCTATTTAAGTAATTGGAAGTGTGCTATATTATATTTCGGATGTTATTTGTTGTTCTTTATTTTTTCTGCGCTCTATTCAACTTACTTTACAATCCTCCAAGCAGGAAGTTGAAACGATCGGATACTTTATGCCAGAGGTTGCAAATCTTTTGTCTTCCGGAACGTGTTTTTCGTTCAAATTTTTCACCTTTCCATAAGATTTTGCAAATATTCGACCTGCTGCATTTCATTTTATTTATTGCAATATCCACAACATTAATTCCACAGACTTTACTTTTAAACGGCATACTCGGATAATCTACTTTTAAGAAAACTGCATGCTGTGCTGCATCTTACTTGCAATAAAAAAAAGTAATCTTGCTTCGCTTTTATCAACAGAAACGATTGTGTCACACATACCCTGTGCTGGAATATGCAAATTTCTTATCACAGCGCTTGAAAAGGTTTATTTCATTGTTTGTCCGTATATTTATGGAAAAACATATTTTTCTTAATGTTTTTATTTATTTTTATTTTTAATTTGTGAGTATTTAATAATTATATTTTTATTATTTTGTGGTTGTTGACATACATTATTAATTTTGTGCTTGTTACTCTTTTTTTAAACTTTTAAATCCGAAAAATGGTTGTCCATAAACTTATGAGACGCACTGCAGTTCCTAGTTTTTTGTACTTCACTGTCAAATAACCTGTCATTATTTTTTAAATGAGTATCCATCTTCAACAAAGAATTTCTTGGAATTTATATATGTTCTTTATTGATGATAAGTGATTGAATGATAAGATATTCTAATATAGGCCTTTAAAAAAACTTTTATTTACAAAAACACAAAAACTTTTTTTATTTCATTTTTGGTAGATTTTAATGTAAAACCTAATTTATAATAGAGTCGTCTTAAATGGCAAATAGTATTGGAGTGCCATTTAATATTTTAAAGTTATTTATTTAAGAATTATATGTCGAATAATATATATTTTTTAATCCATATTACTATATAAATCAACAACTAAGTGTTATTTTTACCATATAAAATATTTTTTTTTAATTATTTAACAAAATAATCATTTTGATATATAAAAAAAAAATTAAGCTAATCAAAAATATCAATCGTTTGAAAATAATTCCTCGTTTATTTTCAAAAGTCTTGAAATACTAAAGTTAAATTCCCCATGATTCTTTCGAGTGTGATATTAGTATTTACACTTCGTCTCACATGGAACTTCATTCGTTAAAAAAATGGATAAAAAGAGCAACACAATTTTTCTTCCAAAAGCAATCAATACAAACAACACTTTGAGCGGAACTTTTCAATCTATGCAAAATCATCCCGCCCAAACAACACGGGATTTGCGATCCAAGAATTTCTTCCAATTGGGGGGGGGGGGAGAAGCGTATTGGAAGCAGCAAAGCGTGATCTGAAAATTGCGTGGAATCAAGAGAAGAAGAATCGGATATCAATAACAGAAGGAAGAAAATAAAAATACAAAATGGACCGTTGGGGAGTACGTCGCTGAAGTGTGCTCCAAAAGAGTAAATTTAAGTTGGATTGATTCTTTTCAGATTGATGAATGTCTTAGAGTTAGAAGACCAGTGTATTTTTAACTTTGATTCAAATAAATTTCATATGGTTTACATTTTATTCAAATACAAATCTCAAGTTTTATATTGTATAATGAGAGGGTGGTAACAAAATTGCTGTATCACATTCATTGGCGTAATAAAACGTGATTTTTACTCAACTACTTCGCTTATATTTTAAACAAGTCGCTTTAATAGCAACAAACAATATATTTAAAGCATAGCATAAATAAATTTATGTCTGGTTAAACAACCAAAGAATGACCATCGCCCAACAATTTGTGACCTCACTGTACAGTCCAGTGTTGCGTACAACATAAAAATTAAACAGTTTTAAGCTATGATACAATATTTCCATAGCTGCTGTAAAATAAACTTTTTTAGATATATATATTTTTTAATGTTTAGTTAATTTAAAATTCATTTTAAAACAAATAAAAAAAAATTTAAAAATTGGGTGTTATTCTGGCGGAGCCCTGGCAAAAGGATTTTACGTGAAACGTCATTTTATAGTAGATTTGTGAAATAGGGATTGGTCGTAAAGAAATTCCTCACCAACAGAAGCAGATAAGCAAAACGTTCCGTCTGACGACGAAGGTCCATATACTGGCTACACTTTCAAGATTTTACACGCATTTGCGCAAACGTGAGAAGATTCATGTCGAACGAAACAAGATTTATGACAATAATATAATTTCCAAAAAGTTACAGTGTCAGAATGGATCCCCATAAAAGAGTAAAATGGAGTTGTCTATCCTGATATCCCATGTAGAATCTTGAAGATGTTTCACGTCAAAAAAAAATATTAAAAATATGCACCACCAATACCAAAACGGTTAAATGTCCCCCAGTCATGAACTATGGAGACAGTCATAGTTCGAGAAGAGAAGTACAAAAAAGCGACCTTATTCATATATTCAAGTTTATCAGACTGCTTCGTGTTGATACCATCCTGGCTTTAAATTATATAAATAACAGTTAAATTGGAAGAAGCAAGCTTAGCAAATCTTCATTTCTATAATAGGGCAATTAACAAATTAAATACCTTATAACGTTAGTTCTGTGCAGAAGTAGGTATTTTAAGAGATAATTTATATCCGTACTATAGATTCATTAGAAGGGGATGTTTTACCAACTGTACTCGGATTTGAGTCATAATTAACAACATAATCGGCATAATATAAAATAAACATTTTAGTAATAATAAAAAGTGACTTAATAAAGCTTGAAGTATTGAAAAAAATATGTAATCCTTCCTTAGCAAAACGTATTTGAAATACAAGACACACAAACTAAATTGGGGTTCTATAAAGCTTTCAAAATTGATAAACTTGATTAAAAATTTTAAATGAATTTTTTTATAATCGACATTAAAATTCAGACTTTTATGTTAAGCATTAAAAAACGTAAGTTATCTCATGCACAAATACATTTCTCTTAGAATATGCTCAAGGAATTGAATCGTCCGTTATGTAAGACTCTTTTATCTGTTCGGATATTAATTAGATGTAATTAATTTAACAGAGAACAAAATCAACCAATAATGTGCATTATAAAGCATCAACATACACAGTCGAAGCACATTATTTCGAGTATAACCGCTGTTTGCACCACCGACAGCAGCTAGGCCGGATTAGAGTTACTCAATAAGGTAATAGAGATGATCTCAGGTATGTGGATTTCACATTCCTGAGCATACCTTGTTGAAGCATGTTGGCACCCATATACATCTGACTGCTGATGGTGGGTAATGGAGTACCCATAGAGAAAATATGAAATGGTAGATGAGGGTTTGTTCTCACTTCGTATACTTCAACGTCCATTCTTTCTATGAATCTCGAAACGTGACTCATCGGAGAAAACAATTTTTAGCCAATTCAAATTTTGATACTGCTGTGCAAATGTCAGTCTTTTTTGCCGGTGAACCTTTATTAAAATAAATGCAATGACCATCCGTTTGATTAAGAGGTCCATACACAGCAAATAAAGTCGGCATAAAACATTCGTAAAAAAACCTGCATGACACTTTTATAAAACCTTCAAAAACTGCAGCTTGTTTTTAAAGTTTTAACTTTCCTGCAAAAACCTTAATTGTGCTATTTTATTGACGGTTTTATGTTGACTTTTTTTGCTGGACACGCAGAAAGCTCCCCTGATTTATCGTTTTAGATACATTTTTATTATTTTCATGGTTTATTTGGCTTGACAGATGTTCCACTGTGGCTCGGAGATCGGCCCTCACCGACCAATGAAATCGGCTTTGATCTCTTACATCAATGGTGTGTAGTTCTCCTGCATGTGCACGTCATTTATTCGCAGTGGTGTTATTTCTCCATTCACATCACCCATTCACCAAAGCAGCCCACAAACAGTTCACAAACTGCGCTGTTTCAAAAATACTATACCACCTTGGTCCATATACCCATTACCATTCTTTTTTCAAAATGTGATTAAATCGCTCCTTTTTTCCCATTTCAGCATCGAGTAATATGTTTTTTCAATTCACACACTATATCTCATATACCCACTATTCCACAACACGTGCTTTCTTTCTGGCGAACGACAAGAGTATAAGGTGGTCACAAGAATATGAACCAACTCTGAAAGTCTATATCTTAATAAATTATGCTATAATTTAAAATAAAAAAAGCATTTTTTGCATTTATTCCGAATAAAATTATTTAAAACAAAAGTTAATATGTGTATCAAGTCAGCTCATACATCATAATAAAAAGATAAAACAATGATTTTTCTTAAAAGCTTCCAAGTAGGATTTCTTTATGACATGATAAAAACTGTAAATATTTTATTCTGTTAAGGTTTATTTTGTTTCGTGTATTTACTAAAGGAAAGTCAAAAAGGATACGTTGACCTTTCCATCGAAATATTTTTTTTAAATAAGTCAGTGTTTTTATAAGCTTGTTAAAAAAATACCAAACACACATTTTTTCGATGTTTTAGAAACAGAAGTTAGAAAATTAAGTGAGTAATGTATTTTGCGAGATAAAAAAAATTCTCACGCTTTTTTAAGATATAATGTGATTTGAATGTTCAATAGAATCGAAACATTTATTACTTTTGACATCAAACGGAAGCATTCAAGTTTTTTCTCTAACAAATTCTAAGTGCATTTGAATAAGAATAGAATTCATTTGAAATTTAAATCAATATTTTTTTGCTAATCGATTGCTGCGAAAAAGCATCTATAAAAAAACAATTTATTTGCATAACAAATCTTTATATAAAATTAAATAAATTTAATATGAGAACATCCTTTTTGTACGTTTACAAAAACAGTAGTTAAAAAAGTTACCAATATTTGAAGAGTTGGCGCTGCGAACAGACCCTATTAGTAGCATCATAATTCAATGAAACGGCTTGATTGTCGGGAGGCATATTAATTTTAAATTATGTAGTATAAACGTGTGATAGATAATGGTACTACCAAATGACCATTCCATTAAAGCCTCTAAAACTGTTATTATAAGAAATACGAAAAAATCAACGAGAAAAACAAAAGCAATCAAGCCCTAAATAAGTATATTTTTAAAACACTTTAATTAAAATTGGCTCTACAGCCTAATTCGAAAACTTATTAAGAATTTTCTAAATTTTTAAAACCCATTATATTTGTCCATAAACCGTTTTATCCAATTACATATATAGGTCATTTTTAACATTTTTAAAAACTACAACAGCATTATTTAAGTTTTATATTGGTCTGTTTATTAAGTAATCAAGCAAAAACTCCTGAAATATTTTTTTGATTTTCACAGGCATATAATTTTCTATAACTTTCCAGTAATCAGCTTGCATACCCTTAATAAATAATACAACTCTTTGTTTGTGATATTTATTTTCTAATTTTTAATCTTAATTCATTTACTTAAGAAATTATATTATAATGGTAATGTAATACATATAAAGAAAACTTCCCTATTTGATTAAAACGGTACCAAAATTACGTTTAAAATTGTGTGTAATCTTGTTTATGATGAACTACTGATATTTATAAATTATTAAAAAAAACTCTCTAATAATTTAGAAATACAATATACATTTAATACATAGCATAACATAAGTTAGAAATACAACATAAAATGAAATAATTTTATTAACTTTGGAAATATTTCTAAAAGATTTCCAAAGTTAATAAAATTATTTCATTTTAATTTATGATTAATAAAAGTTAATCAATAAATACCTTTGCTGTATACTATAATTTTTATCCTTAAGATTAAGAATTTTCTAAATTTTTAAAACCTATTATGTTTGTCCATAAATTATTTTATCAAATTACATATATAGGTTGTTTTTTTACATTTTTTAAAACTACAACAACATTATTTAAGTTTTATTTTGGTATGTTTATTAAGTAATCAAGCGAAAACTTCTGAAATATTTTTGGGATTTTTACAGGTATATAATTTTCTATAACTTTCCAATCATCAGCTTGCATACCCTTAATAAAGACTACAACTCTTTGTTTGTGATATTTATTTTCTAATTTTAAATCTTAATTCCTTTACTTAAGAAAATATATTTAAATGGTAATGAAAGGCATATAAAGAAAACTTCCATATTTGATTAAAATTGTACCAATAATACGTTTAAAATTGTGTGTAATCTTGTTTATGAACTACTGATATTTATAAACTACTAAAAAACGACTATAATAATTTAGAAATACAGCATACATTTTTAGAAAGATTTCCAAAGTTAATGAAATTATTTCATTTTAATTTACGATTAATGAAAGTTAATCAATAAATACTTTTATTGTATACTATAATTTTTATCCTTAAAGGAAATTTATAAAATGTGCTATTTTCTAATTACAATAAAATATTTCTATGTTTTAATATATATTCTGATATATATAGTTTTGTGTTATTCAGGAATTATTTTATTAGGTCAATTTCTTTCACAGGGTAGAATATTTACACAATACCATAACTTATTTTATCAATATCCATACATTCAATATAACTCCAGAAAGGACCTCAGATGCCCTCGCAAATATTCTCTCCGTCCTATTCAGTTCATCCGAATAGCTAAAACAACAGCCGTGACCATATTCCTCCAGCAACTACGTTTCAGGAAATTAAGTAAAGAAACTTCAAACCCCCACGAGACGGCCTTTCATTCCTTCTTTTCCTTCTTCAAAAAAAAAATAACAATATTCCGCAGTCTACTCCTTACATCCATAACAAATAGAAAAGAACACGGACAAATAAAAGAGAATTCTGCCCCGAATAAGGTTCCGCCAGAGAATAAAGAAACGATCTCAAGTCGTCCATGTTTTGCTGTGTTCTGAATACACATACCGAATTAATCAAGACGAGTTGGGGGATAAAGACTGGGTATGAATACTTGATGCATTCGTTTAGGCGTACTCGGGAGGTCATTGATCTAGTAATGGTTATGTCTGTCAGTTTGGGGGTATGCATCTATACTCTACTAAATCAATATATAATGTATAAACATAGATTATGATTTAAATATATGCGACTTCAAAGTTACGAATTTAGTATTCAAGGTGTATCTTACAAAAAGGTTATTCGTGTGCTCTTGAATTTATTACGGAATTTGGGCTTATATATAAGAAAACGATATTTTATATGTTCTGGGTGTATTTCGAATGTATGTATTTAAGTATATGATTTACAATGCCTCAAATGGATAGGAAATCGGGGGGAATTTGACATAAGGAATTTATTATATATATTTTGATACTATATAAGACAACAATTTAACATTAGTTTTGTAGTAATGTTTCATAAATAACGGATATAATATTTATTTAAACATTCCGATTCAGGTTTAGTTGTACATATAAATCTACAAAGCCAAGACAAATTACTAAAACTATCAAAAGAAAATTGATGTAGCAAATGATTTAAGACAATATTTTTATATATCAGCATTTAAAATTCATATTAAATCCTAAACCTTAGTAATTGAAAAAACTGCATTTATGTAGTTATTTTTAAATATATTTTAACTGTTATTAAATGATTACATTTGCTAAGCTATAAAACAAAATTAGACTAATTTGGAAAGTAAAACATTCTACAAATACTTGCTTTAATTCTTTAGAATTGTTATTGAAATTTAAAACATGATAAATTATGTGTTTTCCAAAAATAATCTTTAAATTAAAAAAAAATATTAATATCATAAATCTTACAACAATAAAAAAAATATTTCATCGGATTGTCAATCTTTTTCTAATTTCTACAGCTGCGAACACGTTGTCTGAGATCCATTGTATCGTACTACAAAGGAACTTCATCCATGTATATATAAAACAATACACTTGTCTGTATTTGTCGTAGTCTATAGATAACACGTTTATCGTTATAAGAAACACATCTTAATGAAATAGATTTTAAAAACATTGCAACATAGAATATTTTTATTAATTTAAAAATTGTTATGGTTGACGGAAAATGTATATAAATGTCAATAGGTTTAAGATATAATTTCATTACGATTAAATCTCCGATAAGATTCATGCGCTAAGAGTTGAGTACTTTGGCCGATTTACCGTTATTGGCTGGTAAATACCGTACCAAAATTTAAGTATTAACTATATGGCGAGCGTTATGATAGATATGATAGATATTAAAGGATGACACAGATTCGTTCGTGGTATAATAAGAAAAAAATATTTCTGGGTTTATATTGAAATACATTTTAAATTAAGAACACAGTCGTATTATATTTAATAGAATGAAAACTGATATCTCACATTCATGGAAAATTTGAATTTACTAATTCGACCGTTATTGGGATATCCATTTTCAATTCATTATTGAAAGATAAAATAGGAATTGCTTACTATTTTAACGAAAAAAATTAACTTAGTTGAATGCGGGATGTAATAAGAGATAAAGAACTGTGGAACGTAAGAAATATGTAGATCATACAAATCTTAAGACTTTTTACAACTAAACACATTGCTCTTATTTAAAGTTAGTGAAATTAGTACATGCTTATAAAATACAAAGTTCAATAACTCATACTAACGCTTCTGAAGAACAAACGCAGAAAGAACACTTATTTTTTTATATCCTGAGAGTCGACAATTCAGAAGAAAAAGTTAAACGCACATTAACTAATTATTTAAATTTAAATCCTGAAACGAGTGATTTTATATTGGTAGCAACATTATTGTTTTAATGTTTGTGTTTTGATACGTGATGATCATGAAACAAAATACATAAAAAGAACACTCCTACCTGACAGAAGATACTCAAGCGTGCTATCCATTTCGGCGGGAAAAGACGACATGATAGAAGAAGGGGTTGTAAAAAAATATATTTTCTTCTCTCCCCGACTTTGCCATGACTGATTCCATAAGATACTTTTAAGATTACTTAATACTTTTTTAAAAAATAAATACTTTTCAAAATATTGTTTGAGCTCTTCTGATTTATTTGAGGAAACAGTTCTTTGTTGTCTCAGTTTTGAAAAATGGCGGCTGTGGTGTTGGAGGAAAGGATTATCCGTAGATTCATTGTTCGGATCACATAATTTTATTTACTTTGAGGCTTTGACGATTAAAAGTTAATAATGTATCATTCCTGCTAAACTAGTTTAAAAGTTTAGTCTATGTGATTCGGGAAAACTGATGAGTTCCGGAAATTTAACGTAATCGCATACCTGTTCGTTTTGTTCATTGAGAATTCAGACATTTATTATCCATAGGTTAAATTCTGTATAATGAATGAAAAGTATGCAAACTAATTTAATCGGCATTTTAAATTCAAGTTCAATCAAACGTTTTATTAATTTTATAATTGACATTTATTTCGTTATATTTATATGTATATTTATAGTTATTTTATTTTATAATATGCACAAAAACTGCTGCATTTTAAAACGTAAATATTCAAAAAATTCAAAAAAAATAATTATACAAATATTTGTATGTCAATTGCTTAGAATTTTCTCAAAATATACCGTATAATACATAATGCTCTATCCATAAATAACTTTTATAAATTAACAAAAATGTTTTAAATCTTATAACAATAAAAATTTCTTAGAATTACTTCGCAAACTTTTTTCCGCTAGTAAAGCGTATACGTTGTCGAAAATCTATTGTACCGAATCACAAAGCACTATATTCACGATTATATAAAACTACACACTTGTCTTCTGTCGAAATCTATGCAATCACACGTTTTTCATTATAAACAAGTTTGCATAGTAAAACTCTATTTCAGATATCACAGCATGCTTCAAATATGTTAGTCGAATTTCTTCTATAGTCACATAAGGGTGAATAAAATAACTACACATTAACAAACACTAAGTTTTACCACATTCCAAGAAATTACACAATTGTCTGCTTTCGAAATCTATACCATCACACGTTTTTCATTATAAGCAAGTTTGCATTGTTAAGCTCTATTTCAGATGCCACAGCATGCTTCAAATATGTTAGTCGAATTTCTTCTATAGTCACATAAGGATGAATAAAATAACTACACATTAACAAACACTAAGTTTTACCACATTCCAAAAAACTACACAATTGTCAGCTTTCGAAATCTATACCATCACACGTTTTTCATTATAAGAAAGTTTGCATAGTAAAGCTCTATTTCAGATGTCACAGCATGCTTCAAATATGTTAGTCGAATTTCTTCTATTGTCACATAATGTGAATAAAATAACTACACATTAACAAACACTAATGTTTTACCACATTCCAAAAAACTACACACTTGTCTGCCGTCGAAATCTATACCATCACACGTTTTTCATTATAAGCAAGTTTGCATAGTAAAGCTCTATTTCAGATGTCCCAGCAAGGTTCAAATATGTTAGTCGAATTTTTTCTATAGTCACATAATGTGAATAAAATAACTACACATTAACAAACACTAATGTTTTACCACATTCCAAAAAACTACACACTTGTCTGCCGTCGAAATCTATACCATCACACGTTTTTCATTATAAGCAAGTTTGCATTGTTAAGCTCTATTTCAGATATCACAGCATGCTTCAAATATGTTAGTCGAATTTCTTCTATAGTCACATAAGGGTGAATAAAATAACTACACATTAACAAACACTAAGTTTTACCACATTCCAAAAAACTACACAATTGTCTGCCGTCGAAATCTATACCATCACACGTTTTTCATTATAAGCAAGTTTGCATAGTAAAGCTCTATTTCAGATGTCACAGCATGCTTCAAATATGTTAGTCGAATTTCTTCTATTGTCACATAATGTGAATAAAATAACTACACATTAACAAACACTAATGTTTTACCACATTCCAAAAAACTACACACTTGTCTGCCGTCGAAATCTATACCATCACACGTTTTTCATTATAAGCAAGTTTGCATAGTAAAGCTCTATTTCAGATGTCACAGCATGCTTCAAATATGTTAGTCGAATTTCTTCTATTGTCACATAAGGGTGAATAAAATAACTACACATTAACAAACACTAAATTTTACCACATTTCAAATAATTTCAATTCAATCGAAGGACGCGTCGAATTCCTTCATAGAACTTGGCATTAAAAACACATTGCCCACACTCACGTGCTTAAAAAGAATTTTAAATGGGTGTAGGGTATCTTGGTCATGTATCTCCAATAAAAGTCTTCGACGACAAACACGCATCCATTTACAGCCACAACCACGTTCTGATAGTTTTCAGATGGCCCATTCCTTCTGTATATCACGTGGGCCGACACTTTAAGATCGATGGCGCCGAAATACTCCCGTGGGCCACCCCTTATGAAGACATCGAAAGTCATTTGAACCACGCAAATAGTTAGTTTACATTTGGGAAATGTAAGTTACGCATACTAATGAGGAATATTTTTTTATGTATGTTATAAGAAGGGATAGAATTAAAATGGGAATTTCTTCAAGGATATGAAGTGGATGATTTTAATTATATATTCTTATGTAAAAAATACTAGTGGACTTTTTATAACTGTTATTCTGGTTCTTTAAATTATATACACGGTATTGAAATAATTATAAACTACTTTCATTCAGCGTTTGCTGAATATTAAATAAGTCTGTTCATTATACTTCAAAGCTATGACATGAGTATATTTGTGAAACTGATATTCATGAATAACAATGGATGTAAATAAGTTGATTTACATAAATTAATTAAATATCCAAAATAAGAAATAAATATCACACAAATATGTTGTTGCATAAATTAAATTAGATTATTATAAGAAATACCAAAAAACTATCTTGAACAATTATAGCAATAATATAAAAGAGTTTTTTAATTGAATCCTTGCTAATGAAATACTATAAAGAGAGAAAATATTTTAGGAATAATAAAATCTTTAAAATTTTCATGAAAACATTAATATGTCTTGTACATGACATTTAACTTTTTTAAATATATTTTATATTTTTGAGTACCTTCTTACTATTCTTACATATAATAAATTATCAGAATTTAACCTATTTTAATAGAAATAATAGTCTTTCATTAAAAAAATAATTTATTAAAATTTATGCATTATATAAATTTATATTTTTAGATAAAAACCTAATATATATATATATATATTTATTTTTAAAATACTAAACTTTAGTTGGTATATTTATAAAAGGTTTTTTTTGTATGTTGTCACCACAGTGCGATGGAAAAAGTTATCCAAAATGACAATGCGCTTGATTAAAAACATTAAAAATTGTTTAAACATTTAATTTTCTTTTCGTATTTAAGGCGGATAATTTTAGTTGAAATATAGTCGTTAAAGAATAAATCACTACCTTTTTTCATTTGTAAAGTATCCCTAGAGTATTTGCTACAAAAATGCAATAGAATTTAATATATTGTAGCTTTTATTTTATATAATACCAGGAAGAAATACAGAGTTAATCAAAATTAAATTCGATGTCTTTAGACATTTCTTTAGGAATAACCAAAGACAAAATCCCTCCCTAATTCCCCTTCGATATATTTCTGCAATAAGTTTAAAGTATTACAATTTAACTATTACATATTAAGGTTTTCTTGATAAACGTTTATTATATAATCGTTTAGTACATAATAAATTGCTAATAGTTTCGAAATTCGCAAGATATGTGCAATAGCTTTTGCATCTAGTTTTTTATACATTGAAAGTAACAAGCGTAATTATGATCATATTATATTTGTTAAATTATAATTAAAAGATAAACACCTTGTTTTCAAGAATTGAAGCCGCAGGGGCAAGAACAAGGCAGATCCACTTTTTTCTGAATTTATACACTTTTTCAATTATTAATATAAATAAAAAAAAGTGCTCTTTTGATTAGTACAAGAACCAGAAGCTTTCAGCAATGACTATAGAAATAGAAAGAAAAAGGACCTGTACTTTTGTGTTATACGATGCAAGAATTATTTAGTGTTTTTCGTTATTTCTGACAAATTTTGAAAACTGGAGCTGCCTTGTTCTTGCACCCGCGTCTTCAATTCTATTTACTATTTCAAAGTATTTTGTTAATAATAAAAATATTTGTAATTGTGTTTTGGGGTGATACATTTTAAATAGTATTCGATGAAAATTAAATATATTTCTGATATTTAAATTGATACTGATAGTAATTTAAAGACTCCCTTTCAATTCAAGTTAAATAGCAAACACTCATTAATCACCAGTTTATCTACAGAGAAAACACTAAAAAACAATTTTAGTTTATACCACATTATATTCCCAGTTTTCATTTACTACTTATTTTCCTAATATGTACGTGTTTTAATTGACGTATAGTGTATTATATATTGACGTAAGTCATACTTTAATTAAAATTAAAATTTATTCCAAACGTTATTTAGAATGCATTGTCTATTGCATAAAAATATTATACGTTGAAGTATTAGAGTATTAATATAAACATCGCCTTTGAAAATTCGATCTGGTTAAAACCCACAGACGAAAATATCAGTCGTTTTCTTCTTGTTTTTGTTGCATTCACAATTAATTTTAAAATCGTTTAATTATCCATTGTTTGGTATTTCTACAATTTTTTACAATAGCATTTAGACATTAATCATCAAACAATATTTCATAATTTAGATTTTCTGCTGTATATTTCTGATACCAACCCCCCATCAAATTATTTCACTTATAATTATTTCCTTCTACACAAATATATGTATAAAACAGCGCGACTACTACTTCCGTAGTCAATATGCATGTCACTAACATTAACATGTCGGAGCAGTTCGCATATTCTCATGATTCGCATATTTGTAATCACAATCAAATGCGAAACCGTGTCACGTAGACATAAGCTCACATGAATTTAAATCCCGTCCTCGTCAGTTTAGATAATGCGCACTGCAAATCTCTTGTCCGTGTTACGTTAGAGAGTTGATAGGCTTTTGGAAAGGGCCGAATAAACAGGGTACAATAATGCGACAGACTTATGATTATAGTAGTGGTTTTATTTGGATGGTAGAAATAATTAAGTATACAATATCAGTGAATTATTTTTTTATGTCTGCCAATAAATATTTATATTAATAAGTTAAATACGAATAGTAAATCGTAATTACGTTCCAATTATAAACATAAGTTAAAACTTGATGCTATATGCAAGGCCTTGCTTAACACTTTGGGTACATTTGACGAGTGAGACTCGTCGTCTGCTTACTTGGGCGAAGTTAAAGTGGACGAGTCTGACTCGTCATCTGAATTTAAGAAGCAGGCGTTGATGTTTGCGGAACCCCCGCCTGTGGGCATTGATCGCAAACAATTTGTTGTAGGTTCGGTCAAGAATGGGATCAGTTGAACCTCACCAAATTCGTCCCATGGGGATAAACATCTTCAAAAAATTCAGTACTCAAAGGGTTAACTGTAGCTCTCGTGCAGCTAACCACAGATACAAATAATGTAGTGAAAAATAATAAGTGTAAGTGAAAGAAAAAAAGGTGTAAGTGTAAAAATATATATTCGAGTAACTGTTAAAGTGTATCTGTTAGTCTAAAAGTATAGAAGTAAGTGAAAAGTATAGATGTAAGTGTAAAAGTATAGATGTAAGTGAAAAAGTATAGATGTAAGTGAAAAAGTATAGATGTAAGTGTAAGATTATAGGTGTCAGTGTAAAAAAAAGTATAAGTAAAAATGTAAAAAATGAGAATTTTTGACAGATGTGAATGTTTAAATATTCCAAGTCAAGAGGACAATCCATTCTGTTTGTATTTTTTATTGTCCATTATGCTTGATAAATATTTTTTAAATTAGAAAATTAGAATTTTTTATTATAATACAGGTCAAAAAAGATTAAAAGAAAACGATAAATTTCCACTGGGCCCAAAGTGGTCATTTTTCTTCACAGAGTATTTTCACACAGGCACTTAATGTACAACATGTTAAATGTCTAATAAAAATATATCTTAATAAAAGAAGAATAAAATCAAATGTATGTATTACAATATTTTCAAATTATAAGCACCTTTGAAAAATAATTATAATATTTAATATTAGAAATTTGTCTTTTTAGACAAAAAAAATTAGAATAACATTTTTTATTGAGTAATTTCATCGCATGCTTCAAAGAAATCCTATTTTGCTGTCAATATTTTTATAATTTAAAAATCATTTATAATTGAAATAAATATTGTGCATTAAACACAAAACTGGTAGTTTTCAAATTATAAAGACTGCAATTTGAGCAATAAAAATCAGATTTAATCATGTAGAAAAGAAAAATCAATAACTAATTTTCATTTAAATTTCTTTTGTCAAGTATGAAACAAGAAATTTATTGTACTAAACCTATGGAAAGACAAAACCTCACTTGAATTGTACTTGTTATTTAGTAGAAACTTCCAGAAAATTTCCCGCACTAATACTAAACGTATAACTGAACTATTTAAAGTATTTCAAAAACTATAAAAATTGAAAAGTTTAAAATATTATATTAACTAACAAATATTTTCTTTTCCAGACAAAATCCCTTTTGTTAATCTTTAAATAATCTAAAAATATTTAGTTTCCAAGTAGTTTTTAAACAAGCCGTTGGCTGTGCTGCCATCTATGAATAGAAAAGTTAGTTACAACGAATGTGTGTAAGGGGGAATGTTGTCCATGCGATAATTATCGCACGGGCACGCTAGTCTGTAACTGATCATTAGAGAAAAACTAAAAAATAAAGTTTTTATGTGAAGTAGAACTCAATAAACAACTTTTTTCGTAGATAAATTTCTAAACAAATTAATTTAACAGTATTTATCAGTTAACTCAACAAAAAAAACAATTAAATAATAGGATGCTCATTTAGTTAATTAGATTTTACAAATGAAAAAGTATTCCATCTTTATAAGTTTCCAAATTAAACTTCCGCGAGTTTCGCCATAAAAAAAAATTCTACAATTTTTATTATAAATGTAAAAGGGATTTTTCCAGCGTCGTCGTTGAAAAAAACTGACTTCGTTCACCCTCACCGCATTTTCAATGTTTTATTCCTTTTCCCTAGTTTAGGGAATTCTTTATTTTCCTTCCAGAAAATTAGAAAGAAAGGGAGTTATAGGGAAAAAAAACATTCAAATTGTTCGTCGGAATATTTAATTTTTGTTCCCCCCATGAAGAAAACTACTGTCAATTACATGGAGCAAAGTGTGTGTCCCTGAGGAGTGCGTAAGAACAATTTTAATGAAAACTTGAGTTACAGCGGCAAAGTTTAAGACTTTTATATATATTGTTGCTTTCGCGAGTTATGATATTAGCATTAATTTTAAAGAACTAGTTGTAATTTACTACTTTAGGTGAAGTAGGTTTTCATTTTGAAGGGTTTTTTTTATGATGTGACAAAATAGTTACATTTCAAATATATGTTTAATCTGTCCAGTAGCTATTGCTTTAGAATTAATTTTCTTGTGCGTTTTGAGTTTTCATATAAATATAATTAATGTGAAACTATAAAAAAAATTACCACCTTTTGGAATATTTGCATTCACAAAGAACTAAATTCATCGAGGATTTTAAAAAAAATTATATTACAGAAATATGATTGTTAGAAAATGATATTTACTTTTGACCTGTCAAAGTTTCAAAATAAAATAAATCCCTATTTTATAATGGTTTTAGGAAAATTAAGATGAACCTAATGTTAAATCCCATACAAAACCAGATATTTTGACTACTTTAACATTTATTCGTTTTTATCTACTTTTACATATGATCAACACTTTAGACAACCCTAGTTCCCCATATATTAAAAAGCTTTGCTATTTTAAATGCATCATGGAAATTTTAAAAATGAACTGCCTATTTGATAATCATGTTATAACTAATGTGAAACTATAAAAAATTTACTATTATAATTAACAGACATTTTCAAAGTTTTGAAGATATTCAAATTGGGTGAAACATCTTCCACAAATACTAAACATCAATATTTCTAAAATTTTAAATGTTAATGTAACTTAAATTCCATAATAAATATAATGATAACACCAACCTCAAATTAACCTCTAGAACTATTTTTCTATATTAAAAATATATCAGGATATATTGCGAAGGATAGACCGGAGGACAATGCTTAGTAATTTTGAGCCATTTTCAGACGACGAGGACAAACTTCCACTCCACTTTCCAAAATTCCGAACCAGACCAACATGAGAACATTTAGACCACGACAATTTAACAAATACCAAACCCCTCTGCATTGATATGTCTGGTTGGGCAACGAGTATCGATCTCTCAACCCTTTAATTTCCATCTCACCGCTCTTCTAACCAGTCCACCAACATTAAATCCAAAAGAAAACTTCCAAACTAAACAAATAAAAGTTCAGCATTGTCGATTCAAACCCCTCGACTAAATGACGAATCTCTAAACCCCCAAATAAAGATTTCCCTTGCATTTTCGCGTATAAAATCCCATAATATATTCCGACCGAGCACCCCAAACTGCAACCGAATCCCAAAATACCGCCATCCGAATTCCATCTTTGCCATCATCCCGAGCGCTCCAGCCTCAGTTTAATCACTCTTCTCTACTCTCCACTCAGGGAAATAACTTCAGGGAAATGCAACGACTGCGACTGCTGTGCATGTGATTAATACGATACAGTGGGTGAAATTGAGTTAACCCGCACATCAAAAGAAACGACTCTGCCAGATTAGGAAAAACATTGGCCGCTGAGGCGTGATGTCCTTATTAAGGTATGTAATTATTCCTTTTGAGTTTCACTTGGAGTTGTTATTTTGAGAATTGATGTGGGATTGCCTGTGTGTGGAAATTTTGGTGTGTTCATGGTTGGGAAGTTATTTTGTTTATTGGATAAGTTATGGGGATGTTTTGTTTGGAGGGTTGGGGAGGAAATATTTAAATGAGTTTGCCCAGGTGTGAAGAATGATATTGGTTTTGAAAAACCATTAAGTATAAGAATGCTAAAGGTTCTTTTTGATATTAAGAGGTATGTAGAGTTAAGAGAAAAAAAATTAACAATGAAAATTTTGTTTCCTTTCAAAATTTTAGTTACATAATTTGAACACAGGCTAAATTCTTTTATTGAAATTAATTTCATCGTAAATGTGTATTTAAGATTCTGACAGTTACAAACGTATTTTTGTGTCCACTTTTTAAATTCTTGAAAATGCTTTATTTTCTAATAATTTTCCAAACTTTTTATTGGGGTATAAATTTAAAGCCATCTCTTTAAAAATAAACAAGTTTTTTTTAACTTACATATATTTATTAAAGTATCGTTTAAACTCTCTAACAGAGAAAACAACTTTACAATTTGGTTATTTTTTTTAACAGTCAGAAGGTTAAATTCAGAAGCGCAAAAATATATTTAAACTATCGATTAAAAACTGCTACTGTATTTATTATTAAGATGTGTATAGAATTTAATGGAGCTTCAAAACAGTTTTTATTTATCACGTTACACGTAATAGCACGCTCATGGACGCATATATAACTTCAGGGATCTCCAGTTTTTCCAGAAATTCACCTAATTATTAAATTCTTAAAATTTTCAAATTTACACTATTTTTTTTAATGTAATTGTATAAGGTGCAATGTAGGATATCAATGCCTATTTTCCCATCACCCCTGCTTGTTTGTAATAGAACGACCCATGCATATAAACCTGTAACTTAGTGGTGGAAACATCCTATTCATGTTGAAAATCTTCATGTAATCAGTCCTGTGTCGTCCCAGTGGGTCAATCCTGTATTCACTCACTTAAATGTTCCTATAATTAAATATTATCTTAGCTTTAACCTAAAGTTTAAATATATTTCAATAATGTCTTGTCTGCCCTCTTGTACTCCTTTCTCTGCCAAAACACCACATGCAACCTAAAAGATCTCTTTACAATTAATCAAAAGTCTAAAATTATATTATTAAAATATATATAAACAGGAAATAAATATTGAAACTTTCAAACAGCAATAACAACTTTATAATTGCAAAAATCGCTTGAGCGTCGCGTCAGTGGGTTAATTGGTAGTAAGGTCCAAAAAGGAAAATTAAAAAATAAATTCATAAGGGTTCTATGTATAAAAATTAACATATATTTACAAAAACTAATTGAAAGTTGAAAAGACAAATTGAAGAGTTAAAAACTTAATTAAATATTTACGAATATATTAACGACTACAATATTATAAATCTAGAAGTTTCCATATAAACCAAACCAGTCTATCTAAAAATATCAGGTACTTTAATAACCTTAACTTTAGCAAATTATTCGTTTCATTGTTGAAGACAGAAATCCTCTTAAAGCGTTTTTTTAATCTTCCCCCAACAACGCTTATGTAATTGGAATTCTTAATTCAATCTAAAAAGACTTCTTTATAAAACTGCCTGAAAAACATATTTCTATTCCATATCTGACCCGAAAAGACGCTTGAGAAGCAATTTACACATTTTCTCTCCACCTCCAAAAAAACACAACAAAGTTCTGAATCAAAACATTTAATCCAAGAATTAAATTCAACCATTAAAACCTCCACTCCACACTCCAACTCTAAAAAAAAACTACGCTCTCTATTATCCAACCGAGCGCTCACAGAGCTCCCCGAATCAAACTAAAGCCCAGAAGTGATAAAAGTTCCAACCATCCAATTATCTACCCAATCGCTTACGACGACGAGTAAAAAAAAAATGGCTCACGGTAGCTGCCGGAGTTTTAAATTTTTATTCATCGCTAAAGACGAGTTTTTCTTTCTGTCCGTCTCTACATCGGGTGATGGATTTTCGAAGGTCACCAATCGGATTTTCGGATCAGATCAATATGTTAATGAGAGTGTCTGAAGATGTTAATGTAGAGAGGTGAAGTGAAAGGATCCATTCACCTTCGGGTGAACTCCGACATTTCGGGTGCCCGGATCAATGTGTGAAAGTATTCATCTTTCGGGGAGCTTATAAATTTTAAAATTGGGTTATAACAGGAGATAGTCCTTAGGACGCAGTTGATATGAATATTTATGAATTAAATTATTCAGAGAAGAGAGAAAGGGGATAGAGAGAAGAATAAAATATAGAAAATGATATAAAATAACATTGTATTTGAAGTACTAAATTATATGCAAATTGTAAGGAGTAGCAACGTACATATTTTTTTCTTAGATCTACAGTTTTCAAAGTATTTCACATAAATTTTAAATTTAAAAAATACTCAGTAGAAATAATTTTTAATTAAATATGAAGACTAGTTTTATGAAAGCTATTTTAAATTAAAGAATTTATAAGATATATAAATTCAATAAAAGCAACTTTCCAATTTCATAAATTCTCCTCGAAGGCCGCATAGAAGATTAATGCAATACATTTCTATAGTGTAATGTATAATTTGCTATTAATTTCCAGGAAAATCATTGCTTTGAAAAGTGTTTTTTTTACAAATTTGAGAGGAAAATTATTTTCTATCAAACTTTAATCTTAATTGTATGGAAACTGCATCAAATTGACTTAATTTTTTTCTTATACTTAAGGGCATTTTTATAGAATCGAAACAATTTAATTAAAAGTGAAAGCATTAAAAGTTACTAAAAAAATTTAAGTACTTTATATATGGACCAATTTTATTTTACTTATAACCATTTGGACTACTTTTTTATTTATTTATATAAATTTAGTTTCAAAAACATAAAAATACATTTAAATAAGGGAATCATTAGAAAATTTGTCCAAAAAAAAAATAAAAAAACGAATGATTTGTATATAGCCACTATATTCATATTTAACGCACTTTAAATATAATAATACCAGAACTACTAAATTTAATAGTACTTTCTTAAGTTTTCACAAATATAATAACTAATATATTTTTATTACTCAATGGATATACAGTCAGAAAAATAATCTAAAATAATAGGATTTACACAATGCGCTGTGTGATCAACCCTCATTGGAAGGAACATGTACTAAACTGCCATAAGAGTTGGTCTAACTTTCCCAATGTTGTTTACATGGATCATTACGAAGAGAAAAGATTCTCAAACTATCCCTTCCTACATCATCGTTATCTTTCCTCTCGCTTCTTCCTGGTTCTCTCGGTGCTCCTTCCATTCTTTGTTTATTTATGCTTTATGTTTCCCTTCTTGGGAATCTATATTTATCTTAGATATGCGGGTTTGATGGGTTGCTTTGAGGTATGGACTTCATTCGATTTTTCAAAAGAAATACGCCTGGATTCTTTGCGATTTTTTTTTAATATTGTGCGTGGGTTTTTTCGGCTAAAATATTTTAATTTGAATTTCTTATGTATCCGTTATAAAATACTTTAAATTGTTTATTTTTAAATTATCACCGAATTTCAAAATAGTCCAGTAAGGTGTTCATTTGCAAGTGGGAATAAATAAAGAAAAATAATTTTAAAAACTTTTTAGCTTGCCTATAGACAAAATATGCTCTTTGAAAAATAATTTATTTTTAAAAATTTGTTAAATTACATTATTTTCAACATTCAAATAATGTAATTTACTATTATTACGTAATACAATTTTTTTTATTGTGTGTGTTTTTTCGGCTAAAATATTTGAATTTGAATTTCTATATATCCGTTATAAAATACGTCAAAGTATTTATTATTAAATTTTCATCAAATTTTAAAATATTCCAGAACGCTGCTCAAAGCTTATTTTCAAATTTTAATAATAATAAGTTTATTTATATTGAAATTATTTATATTCACTCTTATATATAAAAACTATTCATATTTAGAGTTTATTGTAATTAAATTAATTGTAATAAAATTATAATTCTTTCTTTCATAAAATGTTTTACAGTGTCAATTGTTTCTTATATAGGTTGTTAAAAGAAAGTGATATAGGCATAAATTTTAACAATATTCTAAACCCTTTCAACCCACGTGCATTCAAATAAACATCCCAAAATTTTAATTTGCTTTTAAACCTAGAATATCTATATTATATTTACAATTCATTATTTTTTTTTAATTAACAATTTTAATTATGCTTACAAAGGTAGCTTTGATTAATAGATTTTGAAAAAAATATATAATGTTATTTTTGTCAACAAAAGTGTGTGCATATTGCTATAAAACTGCTAATAACTTGTCGAAAATTTTTGGCACAGGTGTTGATAGAATAAATATTGTGAAACCAAGTCTCATTAAAGTTATAGAAGGTTAGATACAATGTCTACATGTATCAGTGGTTTAAGTTTACTTTTCATTCGAAAACTAACAGAAATATAAGTTCTTTTCTATTGTCTAATTAACTATTTTATCAACAATAAAAAATAGCTTTATTTTAGTTTATCTTTCCTTAAATATCCTTATGGACTAATGGTATAAACAAATTTTGTAAGTTTATAAACACTTTATTTGATTGATTTTTTTATTCTTAACAAATTCTACAAAAATTAAGGTTAAATAAATACTTTCTTTCCACCATTGTAGATATTAATTCTGTATACGTAGTTTTTCAAAAAAGACAAAATTTTAAATTATCAATGACCGTATTAATTGATACACAAAAGGGTATTAAAAGTTGGAAAATAACATACTGTAATAGATTTAAATTTCTTAAGAACATATTTTTGTTTTTGAAACAAACTTATATTACATATTTTTTTATTATATCAGTAAATTTGTAATCAGCAGTCATACAGATAAAGAGTAGCTTACTTATCTTACAGTAACATTTATCAGAAATGTGCAATAACATGAAAACGTTATTCGTCTTCTAAATAAACCTTAATATTGGGTTGGAGGGAAAGTTCTGTCGTATTTTAAAGAAAATATTTGAATTCATTTATAAAAATATGTGTTTAATATTAATCATTTATATATGCTCCGTTATTTGTTACAACCTGTTGCCATCTTTCAGGTAACCTGTGAATTCCTGTTTTTCCTGTTTTTTCCCATCCTTGGAGTTAAAATAGTCAGCAACTGCCTTAGAAACACTTTCAAAAGACGTGAATTTTTTTTTCCCGTTAGATAATTTTGCAGTAAGATTTTTTTCTCTTAATATTCTCGTAAAGAATCCACTTTTCATCTCCAGTAACCAGCCTGTCCAAAAACGGCTCCACATTGTGTCTAATCAGATGTGATCAACACATTCTTACACGATCAGACAAATTCTTTTCTGTTAATTCATGTGGAATCCAAACAATTTGCTTTAACACAAACCCAACAGATTTAATGTGATCTCCAACAGTTGTATGATGAATGCCAAACTCTTCTGCAATTTCTCTACTTGTTAAATGTGGATTATTTTAAAACATGGATCGCAAAACATCATTATCGATCTTGGATGGTCGCCCAGATCGATCACTTTCTTTGAGGCTCAGATCTCCGGAACGAAATTTGCTAAACCATCTTTGACAAGTACGAACATTTACAATACCTTTTCCAAATACCGCACATAAATTTTTACATGCAACCGATGCATTGTTTCCTTTTTGGAATTCATATAAAATGCAGTGTCGTAAATGCATTTTATCTACCGACATGTTTTTCACTTTAAATATCACAAGTAAATGATGAACGTTAAAAAAGGGCACCTTTTATATTATACAGCAGCTAAAAAAACAAAACAAAATCCTATTGACTCACTAACCAGTTGCTCTTTTTATTTACAAGAAAAATCACCTGCCTATTTAAAATACGACAGAACTTTCCCTCCAACCTAATATACCAAAACGACTCGTTCGCATTATAATAACGTCTGAAAACTGCATAAAAATCGACTTGCAACCAGGGATAAATAATAGATTCGAATAAAATTTAACAAATATTCAAAATTCTTGTAAACTTTGTATAAATTCGTCTAAAATAAAATTTGAAATTCAATGATATGCTAATAACTTTTGTAATATAAAGGTTTTTAGAATTTCATTTATAGTATAACATTTTATTTCATCCCTTGTCGATATATTTACATGGAAGCAACACCTGATCCTTATAACAAATTACCCGGTCGTATAACTCATTTTCTTTGTCAATTTTCGTTAGACCCTCTGAGCCTTATTCATTTTCATCTTGCTTTTTTTGAATTTTTATTCACCAATCCCCTTTATTCCATTCATTTTGCATAACACCATGGTCGATATGTGTAAATTCACCTTAAATAATAAACTACGCTCTGCTAACTAATCATATGTTGTTCCATTTTCAAATATGTATAAACATAGAAATTTTTAACTAGCAGACATTTACTGCAATTGGGGTTGAAAAGGAAAATACAAATACATGCACTTTTTGTAAATCTACACTGTTAAAAATAGGTACTCAAAATTAAGTAAAATATACTCATTTTTGAGTACATTCGATAGTTATCATAGCTCCGAATACATTAGTTTTATTTTTGATAAAGACATGTACTCAAAAATGAGTACAATGATTAAAAAGAATATATTCTTGCTTACATTGGCTGCCTCCTTAAATCACTTTCAATAGATATCGACAATTACAACCAAGACTTACCGGAATCGAACCTTGATCTGCAGGTACCGCAGTCCATAGCCTTATCCATTAAGCTACCAGGGCGACTTGAAAAATTTATAAGCAAACGAAATGTGAAAAAAGTGTGCCAAAAAAATGGGAAGTAATATAATTGAGTTTTAATGACTCTGTTTCCATTTAAGCAATATAGAGACATATAATAAAAAAATAAAACATTTTCCTGAATTACTATTTTAAGTTTGTTAAGTATCACTTGGATCGCTTGAACAGAAGCTGAAATTAGAAATATTAAATCACATTACTCATTTTTGAGAAAGTACAATTACTTAAATTTGAGTTCGTCATCTCTCATTTACGATGCAATTGTAATCAAAGAAAAACGAGTATGTTCAGGTACTCATATTTAAGTACCTTTTTTTTAACAGTGTATGTTTTCTAAACTTAAAATTACGCTAAATATACTTTTTTTTTATTTAATGGTAATGAAAATTTAAACATTTTATTAGTGTATTTTCATAAGATTTTTTTAAAAACTACATAATAAGAATAAAATCGTTTTAAAAATAAAATGTTTAAAAATAAAAACTGTCTCATCAAAGTTGTTTGAAAAGCCGGTTTTTCCTTAAAAAAAGTCAGTGTAATGTGTAAGTCACAAAATGGCACACTTCTGACTTATGGAAACGTCATTGAAATCAGACAACCATTTGAGGTATCAGAATGAAAAATGCAATTCAAAAAACGCGTTGTTAGAATTTTTCCGATACTTCAACTTCGTGACTAATTGACTTCAATGTAATAACGCTCTCCGTAGAAAAGTTGACTACAATGCATGTTATCAATTAAATGAATCCGCGCATGCGCGAGGCACATATGGGTACTCATAGCAGGTGACAATTATTTGTACTTTAAGACAAAAACTCGTCTTATAGAACGTTTGTCAATGAAACGTTTGCGGTCCCAGTGTTTCCCGCTTGTAGGCACACAATAGTAAACTCCAACCGATCGAAATAGTTTTTTAGTTTTTTGTTCTTTGGCAACACTTTAAATTTCTGGGTTTATTTATATTTTATTACACACAGACTTTACATTTTCCGCTGATGAAGGGTGATGTATCTCCCGAAACATGTCCGGATTATACGGATTTTTATTGCGTATTTTAACGTTGTATTTGTATTTTAATATTTGTACTTTAATTAGAAATTCTTCTATGTCGATCTGCTGACGACTCTTCATGTGCAAAAATACTAGTTTTTATTCCAAATATGTGTAATTCTATAACTTTCTGATACTTACCATTTTCTAATCTTTAAACCTTTTAGATTTTAGTTTTGTCAATTAAACGTGGATTTCACAGCTGCATAGTTTTCAATATCTAACACCAAGATAACAAGCTGCCTCAAAATTAAAAATACCTTAATTTTGTAGGTACTTCATTCAAGAAAAAGCTCTTAAAGGAGGAACCATTATTTTTAATTATACTGTCATTAAGAAATAAAATCCATGGTCGTTATTAGTAAACATTTCCGAATTTTTTTCTCTGATACTTCGGTGCTTTTAATACCTTATTAAACATAAAAGAAGGTAGGTGGTTTATCCACTCTTTTAATTAACGTTATCAACATGGCTTACACCTTTAATAATAACTTCAATGAATTCCTTGTGGTTTAACTTGATCTAAAATTATGTGTTCAGTGAACTATATTTTGGCTAAAAATAGGAGTTTAACTAACTTTTTTTAGTTTTATAAAGGACGCAGGAGAAAAACACAGGATAAATTAGATTTTTTTTTATTTATGCGAAAATTATTAAGAATACATAAATGCTTTAGAGGACAAATGTAGCATGCCTATGTGTGTTTTCTCTGTACTTAGCAGATTTGGTTTTTAAGTCATCCACATCTACTTTTTACGAAAACTGTATATACATTATTGTTAAAGTTTCCGTAACTCATATATTTTAATTAAAACAACATGAAAAAAATATAACATATTTGTTAAGTACAACCCAAAACATTTATTAAATATGAAAATAAATTTAAATAGTTTCCAAGTGACTTCAAAAGTCTAAGGTGTAATATGGGATGATTTCAGAAATATTCATACCTCATTCACGCCATTTAACGGGAAAATTCATGTACAGGAAATCACATACAATTTTGCCCCAATACTGACAATTCACCCTCTTAAGGAGGTCCGATACCCAAAATTCGCAAAAAAAGTCATTTTTTTTTTATATTTAAAAAATAATATTCAAACTTATCTTAATAACTCACAAAAAACTGCTTCAAAAAATTCCTATTACTTTTTTAGTTATGAATGTTTTAATGATGTGTTCCTATAACATAGTTGTATCATATGTAAACTTTAAAAGCAAATATCTCTGTTCGTGGTTTTGAAATTTAATGAACACTAAAAATGCTAAGGCTTTTTTACTATTATACTTAAAATCATAATGTTTGTGTGTATAGCAAGATAAATATATTTTAAATAGATGTATGCATTCAGATTTCCTATTTTTACCATAATTTGTTTTTTAAAACCACTTAAAATGGAATTTTATTTTTTTTCGTCAATATTTTTTCCAAAATTTATAATATATTTTATTTTTTTAAAGTGATGTATCTGAATCAAAATTTGAATGCATACATCTATTTACATATTATTCAAGATCTTAAATAAAAAAAATTGCTTCAAAATAGAGAAAAACAAAAAAGGAGTAGGAATTTTAAAATTGTTAAAAAATTTACTAAAATTTTAATTTAAAAATAAATGTGCAATTTAAAAAAAAATTGAGCGTCTTAAAATGTTTTTTTATGCATATTTAGGAAGAGAAAAAAAATTGGATTGTACAGGTATAAAAATAAAGAAAAAAATGTCGAAGGTATCGGACCCCCTTAATGGAATATCACATCTACTTTAATATTCCTGCATTATCATCCTAATATTTGACTGGCTCCGACAATAATTTTAGGTACAACCGGTTTTTCCACAGTTGATTGTTTAACGTTAACATTCACATTTTTTAGAAAAATAAATTTCACTTACAGATAAACGCTTAAACAAGCGTACGTTTTAATTGTAATATATATTTTTGTTCCTAAATAGGTCAAAAAAAATTACAATTTAAAAAAATCGGATCTAACATCCTTTTACCATTTTCTTATATCTTAGACATAATTTGATTCCTTGTTAAATAAAAATTGTACAATATAAAAGAAAAACGGATCTAACATCCTTTATCCATTTTCTTATATCTAAGAGATAATTTGATTCCCTGTTAAATAAAAATAATACAATATAAAAGAAAAACGGATCTAACATCCTTTTATCATTTTCTTATATCTTAGAGATAATTTGATTCCTTGTTAAATAAAAATAATATAATTTAAAAGAAAAAACGGATCTAACATCCTTTTACCATTTTCTTACATCTTAGAGATAATTTAATTCATTGTTAAATAAAAAATAATACAATATAAAAGAAAAACGGATCTAACATCCTTTTACCATTTTCTTATATCTAAGAGATAATTTGATTCCTTGTTAAATAAAAATAATACAATTTAAAAGAAAAAACGGATCTAACATCTTTTTACCATTTTCTTATATCTAAGAGATAATTTGATTCCTTGTTAAATAAAAATAATACAATTTAAAATAAAAACGGATCTAACATCCTTTATCCATTTTCTTACATCTAAGAGATAATTTGATTCCCTGTTAAATAAAAATAATACAATATAAAAGAAAAACGGATCTAACATCCTTTTATCATTTTCTTATATCTTAGAGATAATTTGATTCCTTTTTAAATAAAAATAATATAATTTAAAAGAAAAAACGGATCTAACATCCTTTTACCATTTTCTTACATCTTAGAGATAATTTAATTCATTGTTAAATAAAAAATAATACAATATAAAAGAAAAACGGATCTAACATCCTTTTACCATTTTCTTATATCTAAGAGATAATTTGATTCCTTGTTAAATAAAAATAATACAATTTAAAAGAAAAAACGGATCTAACATCTTTTTACCATTTTCTTATATCTAAGAGATAATTTGATTCCTTGTTAAATAAAAATAATACAATTTAAAATAAAAACGGATCTAACATCCTTTATCCATTTTCTTATATCTAAGAGATAATTTGATTCCCTGTTAAATAAAAATAATACAATATAAAAGAAAAACGGATCTAACATCCTTTTATCATTTTCTTATATCTTAGAGATAATTTGATTCCTTTTTAAATAAAAATAATATAATTTAAAAGAAAAAACGGATCTAACATCCTTTTACCATTTTCTTACATCTTAGAGATAATTTAATTCATTGTTAAATAAAAAATAATACAATATAAAAGAAAAACGGATCTAACATCCTTTTACCATTTTCTTATATCTAAGAGATAATTTGATTCCTTGTTAAATAAAAATAATACAATTTAAAAGAAAAAACGGATCTAACATCTTTTTACCATTTTCTTATATCTAAGAGATAATTTGATTCCTTGTTAAATAAAAATAATACAATTTAAAATAAAAACGGATCTAACATCCTTTTACCATTTTCTTATATCTAAGAGATAAATACTCCCTAAATAACACTTCTTCCACTTCTTTATTTCAAAACACAGCTGCATTAATACGACTTCAGTAAACGATTGCGATGGGGTTCCCCATTCATCTGCCGCGACATGTTCACATTGTATTCGTGCGAGTGATCACTTTTGCAGCTTCAGGTAACCCAAATCGGAACGAATGACCCATCTACTCCAGGAAGCATGAAGTTAAAGGTGTGGTCCTTAGTCAGGCGTTTACTGACACAGAACATTGAATACCGGCTATTGATTATTATGCTGCTTTTAGGATACATAAACCATGTATAAATAGTCGGCTCTGTAAGGTATGATATTTAGTGAGGTGAAATTCTCGTTCAGGTTGTGTGCTCAGCTTCTGTACTTGGATTCTCTACGATCCGACTAAAGTCTTTATTATTAAATGCATAATACAACCCCTGGCATAATGTATCCGATCGTTTCACGTTCCTGCTTGGAGGATTGTAAAGTAAGTTGAATAAATCTCGGAAAAAATAAAGAACAACAAATAACTTCTGAAATATAATATAGCACACTTCCAATTACTTAAATAGAACAATAATATATCGTAATATTAAAATCGTTGACATTTTATTTAATAAATTATATTTCCATGTGAAGAAAAAGGTATCCGATCAATCAAAAAGTCGGAAAAAAGTATCCGATCACGTGCAAAAGCAAATGTAAAGTTACCGTAATATTTGCATATTATGTAGCCAGTGTACGTATAGAACATCTAGCAAGACTTTTAAAATTCAAATTAGTGGATAGAAAACATATTTGATTTTGCAATGTGCGAAAGTATACCTTCCGTGAAATTTTTTTCTAAAGATTTAAAATTCAGAATAGTTAAATGTTTAAAAGACGAAATGTCTCAAAGAAAAGTTGAATTATTGCGTAGATGTGGTCAAAGTATTGTTTGCGACATTTGGAAGAAATATCGTGCTACAAATAGCGTAGAAAACTTTCGTCGAAGTGGACGTCCACGCGCTACCACGAAGAAACAAGATAAAAAACTTGAAGGATTGGCAAATTCTATGCAGCGATTGACATCAAAGCAGCTTAATTTGGAGTGGTCAAAATATCAAGTAGAAGTATGTGAGCGAACAGTGCAAAATCATTTTAATGAGAACGGTTTTAAACGGCAAAGCCGAAAAAAAAACTTTTCTAAGAAGAAAACAGAAAAAAGCTCATCTGCCTTGGTGCAAAAACCATTGAAATTAGGGATCGAGGACTGGAAAAAATTGTATTTAGTGCCGAATCCCTTATTTGCCTTGGAACTGCCGATGATAGTGGAATCTTCGTGTGGAGAAGAGTGGATGAATAAGTTTAATAAAGATTGCATCTGTACCAAAACTAAGTTTCCACGCTCAATTTTCATTTGGAGCTGCATGACTTTCCAAGGAGTTGGAAAGTTGTCTACAGTATTGCGAACTGTTAATTCTGAAGTATATCAGGAAATTTTAGAAAACTGTTTGTTCATTAGCCTTGACGAATGGTTCGACGATTAACATGATTTCATTTTCCAGCATAACAATGCCTCTTGTCACCGTAGCAAGATAATCAAAAAAATTCTAAAATACAATGGCAACTCTTCAATCAAGACATTAACGTGGCCTGCAGATACCCTAGACCTAAATTTCATTGAAAACATTTGGAATATTTTGAAACAAAAGGTGAACAACAGAAGTCCACAAACGTTATGGAATTGCGTGAAGCTATACAGGAAAGCTGGGATGAAATTTCTCCAGGTGTATGCCAGAAGCTTATAAATGCCATGCTACGGCGTGTTAAATCTGTAAACAGGTAAAAAGGGGGCGCCAGCAAATATTAATAGTGTTGATCGGATAATTTTTTCTTGACTTTTCGCTGATCGGATAATTTTTTCTTGACTTTTCGCTGATCGGATATTTTTTTCTGTTGTGAATGTAATTCATCCGCCTTTATTATAATTAAAACTAATTATAAACTGTACTCTAACCATTGATTTCATTTCTTACTTTATCATATATTATGCTCTTTATCGTTTGATTTCTTCAAGACAAACGTTTTGTGAAATATAAACATATTTTGAATTTATTGCATGAGTTAGACACATTGATCGGGTACTTTTTGCCAGGGGTTGTATTACTCTTGATAATTATTTTTATTTATTTTATAATGTCTTATTCCATACTTATTCCCTTATTGAAATGTATTTTTTATATAAAAAACCCTAAAAAGTTATAAATATATTTTTTAAATAATTTATTTCTGATGATTTCAAGAGCGGTGCTGTGATTGCCATAGGACTGGTTATTTGTCTGTTTGTATCAACGTTTTTTTTGACAGTTCGAGATCTATTTAGAAAAATAATTATTGAAAGCTGCGTTTACGAGACAAGGTTCGTATTACCGAGAAAAGTGCAATAAGGATGTGTGCACATTAAGTCTGTTATAGATCCATTAAATTCGCTGTAGCCATCGAGTTAATCAGTGTGGAAGTTTGAAGAATGCAATACCATATCAGTTGTTATTTATTTCATCTAATCACCATACAAAACTATAAAACAGTGTTTCCTGATCTTTCCGTTTAATTAGATTCCAGACATCTGCCTGAATTCCAGTTTTCTATTCTATTGTGAAGTTAATTAAGCAACCAACCTGCTTATATCATAATATGCTATTAGTGTACAAAGTATTTAAAAAAAAACGGAATTTAAGAACTTACCATATAAATATTCAAACCTAGCATTAATTAACATGCAGAGACAAGGTCTGGAACTAGAGGGTAATTAAAAAGTATGTTCCACTTAAATAAGTTATTCATTTACGTTTTCCCCATAACCTCTAATTGTGTCAACCAATTGCGTCAATTAGTAATTGTGATATACCAGTTTGTAAACCATGTTGTAGATGAAAAAATTATTGCATATTCTGAAAATTAATATAAGACAAATTTTATTATAAACTATCAAAGTCTAAGAAAGAGAAGGGGGTATCAAAAACAATAAGGGCAAAACTATGAATTTATAACTAGTAAACTCTAAGTATTTTTCATTTCGCAAACACTTCAACTTATGAACTTTATATTTAAGTATCATTTAGATGACTTCAAATGCATTTTTAAACTTTTGCTTGTTATTTAAAGATTATTCGCAGTATTCTTATGTACTGTTTTAGCAAAAGAATAATGTGAAAAATGTGTATACTAAGAGACAAGATACTTATTTTTCAATTTTCTACATTTCAATTTGCACATATTTAAATTTTTCTGAATCACGTCTGGTTTTCTTTTTCTAGCGCGCAAACAAAACACCCTCGAACGCAGATGTTTCTTTCTGCCCGAGACTTTTTATTGTTTCGTATAAGCTTTCGATCTTTTTACTAAATCTGTTTATTTTGGGATTTAGCCAAACCTAAAAAATAACATAACGTATCTCTTGTCATAGCCATAGCTTATTTTTTCGCAAATCACTCAAATATTTCTTTTTGTATAGTTTTTTAGCAGAAAATACGTAAACATTATGAAAAAAAAATTAACTTTTTCTAAAAATGTATTGGTCTGTAAATATTTTTTATGTTGAAAAAGTTTAGACTCTACAATGAGTATTATATACTTCTAAATAACAATTAATAAAATTATAGTCTCCTAAATAATAAATAAATCTTTTTGAGACTTTAAAGGACTTTTAAGTTATATACCAATTGATCTACTACTTATAAAGAAAATAATTAATTTCATTATTATTTTGATTAATCGTATGAATATATAAAAAAATTAAGTTTTCTTTAATCGTACAAAAATGTATTTTAATAACATTTTGCAGAAATATATTGGTGTTCTTAACTAGAGAATGATAATTAATACAATTATATTGTCTAATATACAAAAACTAAAAAAACTTTTTTTTAAATAATCGCAAGATTTAATTTAACAAAAGAAACACATTTTAATTAATAAATAGAACATATCGACTATTTAAAGCATCTTTTTAGAATGATATTGTAAGTTTTAAAAAGAATATATTCACAATCAAATTTAACAAAACGATGATGGCAATAACCGCCAAATAATTATACTATATTCATATACAGCATGCAAATATTATATTTCTGCGATATAAAAAATGGTCATATGAAACATAGCGTTAACCCTTTCCACTCCAAGAACTCTTTGGTTTTCCGTTCTTTCTACGGAACAGTTATTCATCCTTATGTTCTTTTCCCTAGAATGTGTTATGCTTATAGAAAAAAAAACCTAATCTGTTTTGGATCTGCAAAAGAACGAGTTGAAAAAAATATCGATGTTTTTTAAACAAAAGATCATGCTGTTCTCGTTTATTTTAAAGAACAGGGAACCAAAAGAACGAGTCGTTATATTGTCGCCTGAACGGCGTCAACGAAGTGCAAAGGGCTAAGATTATGAAAAAAAAGCACTCTTGCCATAACGCTCTCTCTTACCAGGCACACTTGGAAATATTTAATTTTTCTAACCCACATTTAATTTGCAAACCCAAATCTCCAGTCGAACTTGACTTCCTGGAGGCGTTTCGAATATTTAACAATATTAATTCGGCAATTAACGAGACCTTTGTCATTCCAATTTTTCCCCCTTTCTGGCAAACAATAGTTAACTCCAACCAACTGAAATAATGTGTGTTCTTTGTAAAAAGATTTTTTTTTCTGGATTTATTTTCATTCAGCTATGCACATAGACTGCTTTTCATTTCTGCTGATGAAGTAAGATGATCTCTCGAAACATGTCCAGATTTTATGTACTTTAATTGCATATTTATACGTTCTATTTGAATTTGTAATAATATTAATGTAGTTGAATTACTCCTTTTCACTTAAATGTTATATGTATTCTAATGATTTTTGCCCTTATGGAGGGTACAAAGGCTCTTAAAGGGAAGAGCACTTATTGCCCAATGAGAGGAGAATAAATATTTTCGTAAGTTACTTAGAACATAACGATATATATAAGATCAAAGGAATGCACAAACCTAACCTAAAGCATTTGATATCTACTGACTTAAACTCTACAACATAAAATAAAAAATTTCAGTATGATGAAATACTGCGGTGGTAGACGCAAGTAGCAATTCACGGTCATGGACAGACCACTTGATCCCGGGTTCAAATCCAAACTCGACACACATCACCGTCAAAACTTTCAGTCCGATGACGTTTGCAACGTAGCTTAATCCCTTTCCCCGTACATCAAAGGACCTCGATTAACGAAAGGATATTTGAGTCACGGTAATTTTACGATTAGGCCCATTCTATATGAAAAGACATTTTGGAATAGAACGAGAGATAGGATATGAATATATCTCATCTCAAGAGTACAACGATGATCTGAGTTATTATAACCTGCTTTCTTCATATAATTATGCTTAAGAAATGGTATTTAGTTTTGTTAATATAATGTCTGAATAAACAATGAAAACTCAGTATCTGGTCCGTTACAGTTTTCATAATAATAGCTTTTGATCACTTGTAGTAAATATTTCTGAAATAAATATATACTTTGGATGTATATATTTATCTAAATATATATGTCGAACCTTGAAGTGTCTGTTTGATTGTTAATAATGATTAGTCCAATTTTTATAAGAAATTAACTTATATATGTATTTTTAAAATTCCTGTTTGCCTCAATTTCATTTTTGATAACTATTACTATTATTACTGCCTATGTTGCTTCTACTATTAGTATATGAAGTATATCGCCGGATTAATTGAAAAATCCCGTAACCCCTATGGCTTAGATTCAGCAACCGTAGAGAAATCTGCTTGAAGACGATATTCAAGCGATTCACTTGTAAATGTGGATATGTTTTTAAAAAGAAGTTATCATAGTACCTGAGCTTATATTGTAGGTGAGGGATTGTCTTAAAGAGTTACGTGATTTCCGAGCTCCTACGATGTGCTTTGCGGTTGCTATGGATATGGACTTCGTTCACTGTTGAAAAAAAAGCAACCATTGCGATCAGCAAAGAAACTGACGCATATGTCCGTCTCATCAGATCATTTGCCGACAATTTTTTGTAATATGCCAAACCACTGTAGCTGCTACGTTTTTACAATGGTAGTTAGGTCTTTTGTGAATTAAGCCGACGATTTGACAGTTAACACATTTCTACATAGTCTTGATAAAATAGTGTATTAAAAAGCTTCATTTCTGTTAAATATGAAAAATGAACATCCAGGTTTCACTGCAAACAAATCCTAATATAGTTTTAATCTTTTAAAAACTGTTTTTTAATTTTTACTTTTAAGCACAATAACATAATTTTAAGTTTCCAGAATTTTGTACCTAAATACTGCCAAAATAACACATAACTAACACATTATTTTACGCGCAGGCACTTCTGCAAAACTACTAATTAGCATTTAAAGATATTTAACCCCGAGGCTACCAATTAAAATAATTAAAATAAAACAACTCCCAATAACACAAAGTTTTAATCACGCACAAAGTAAACACATTTTCAGGAAATATTTCAGAAAAGAACTCATTTATTTTCGGTAGTGGTTCTTTAATTATGAGATTAGAGTAACTGTATATTCATTTTTCTATCCCCTTTTCCAATCATCTTATCTTTTGGTCTTAAAAACGTCTTTTCCAAATAATCTCTCCGCATCTTTTGTAGCTGCTTTTAATTAAACAAGCCTCGACCTACCAGAGAGTAGCTCTCCGCGTTGTTAATTACTCTAATCGAAAATTCATGTCGTGAGGCAGAGATGTTTTGGAGAAACTTTTCAAGAGTCTTTGGCGAGATTTCGAATATGTTGTAATGCTAAGGTATGGAGAATTATTCATTTTGTTTAAGTAAACTATTTAATATATCTGATGGGGAAAATATTCAGACTTATCTTTCTTTCTAAAGTAAATTTGGTAACTCTTGGTGTTTATTATTTTCACGTTTTGATGTAAACAAATAGTTTTTGATGTCACGCAAGTTCATTTTATGTCTAAAAATAATTTATAACCCTTTTTATTATACAGTAGGACACCAGTTATCCGAACTCCAGTATTCGGATCAAACAAAGCGGATTGCCAATTATCCGTATCTGGACAGCTGTGAGAAAAAATAATCAGCAAAATCCAAAATTTAAAAAAAAAATATTATTGGTGAATGATAATTTTAATAGTCATTAAATTACATTACAAACGAAATAGACATTCGTTTCTTATGAATAAATAAACTTTTTTATGAATTATCAATTTTTCCTTAAATTCAATTATACGGATGGTATCTTCGAGCATGGAATCTTTGTAGTAGAGGAGTCATGACATCACTCTCGCTAACATCAAAGTGAAGCCAACCTTTATGGCCTCAGACACGTGGTTAATTACGTCATTCCATTCATATATTTTCACTGTTACACATTTCTCAATTCATCAGCCAATCGCGAGTATTTTTTTAATTCATAATTTTGAAGAGATGGCACGTGATATGGGTCTTTCGCTCTGAGATGTGGGCTTCACGATTATGACATCATATTCTCTCTACTACAGACCATTCATGCTCAAAGGATGGGATCTGGTCTTAATTGAATCGGAGTTCTACTGTACTATGATTGAAAATATATATTGAATCTGCTACATGCGTATAACGTACCACTCGATTTTAAAAATATATAAATCAAATTATTTAAGTTACTCTAAGATCAGTTTCGGTAAAAATTCTACTGTTCATTCATAATATTTATGTTCAAATGTACTAAAATTAAACATAATTTAAATTTATTTACACTAAAATAAAATAAAACTACTTTTTATCTTAAATAAAGTTTATAAGTTGTATGTGTTTTTGGCTAACTGACCATTTCAATTAAACACAAAAAATATAGTTTACACCATTTAGTGAAAAGTGTTTACATTCAGTTTGTGTTCCTGAAAGTGAGTTTAGATTCTACTAAAGCAATAAAAATATAATTACTGAAGATTATTTTTAACTTAACTAGCAATATTGACCGGCATTGCTCGTGGTCAATTTGAAAAGTAAGAGTTGTGCGATTTTTTTTTATTAGCGTAGCGAGTCGCATATCAATACACTGTGCACTGTAAAAAATAGACTTTATCAATATCTAGATTTATTCAATTACTTTGAGTAGTTTTCGAGATACCTAAACCTAGCTTTTTTTAATTTTTATGTTTTGCGACAACTATTTAAACTAAGGTTTTTGTAAAATGCTTTATTATTGTTATATAAAGATTCCTA